>CM053624.1:230583447-230598459 GCA_028646595.1 Phalanger gymnotis | reverse complement strand
CTTGAGTTTTTTTCAACAGAGTATGACTGCTTGTAGACTAAAGAGTTCTATGTTCCATGCTTGGGCGGATGCCCTGCCTCACCAGCACTCCTCCTTCCCCAAGAACCCCCTATCTGGACTGGGCTTAAATCTTCAGCAGGCTGTTCATTCCTGCTCTGATCAGCCACTTAATTCCTCCCACCAGGTGGGCCTGGGGCCAGAGGCAACTGCAGCTGTAGTTCTAAAGCTGCCCCACCTCCGCTGCCCCAGGGGCAGTAGCCGAACCGCAAACTCCGACCTGTCCTGCAGCTTTTCCCACTAACCTTCTGTGTTGTCTTTGCTGTTTGTGGGTTGTGAGGTCTGGTACATGCCACAGCTCAGTAATTCAGCATGCTAGGGCACTCTCCGCTTGGCTCCTGGTCTCGACGGTCCGCAGTCTGGTCGGCCCTCGCCGCGGGCGCTGGGCTCTGCTGGGCTCAGCTCCGCTCCCCTCAGCTGGGAGCTGGGAGCTCCATGGGGGACAGACCTTACCCCGAGGCCATCCAGGCTGTCCTGGGCTGGAGCCCTGCTTCCCTCCACCACTTTGTGGGTTCTGCAGTTCTAGAATTGGTTCAGAGCCATTTTTTATAGGTTTTTGGAGGGACTTGGTGGGGTGCTCACACCAGTTACTGCTTTCCAGCTGCTATCTTGGCTCCGCCCCCTAAATCTAATTTCTGCCAGAGTGTTTGAAACTTTTTTCAAAAATTTTATCAACTAGGAACTTCTTATTCTATTAAATGGAAGTTCTGGGGTTTATTGAACACTATGTTACCAGATTTTTTTGCTTCTGTATGTTGTGTACCTAATCTGTTCTAATTGCCAACATTTCTCTGTTTTAACCAGTAAGTATTTTTATGGTTATTGCTTTATAGTATAGTTTGAGATCTGCTATCATTAGGCCCCTTTCGTTCCAACTTTTTCATTATTTTCTTTGAAATTCTTAATATTTTTATTCCTCCAGATGAATTTCTTCATCTTTATTTTTTTTCTAATTTGAATCGGCAAATTAATTTAAGTGATATTGTCCTTTTAATTATGGTATGGTCTAACCATGAGCAATTAACATCTTTCCACTTATTGGGTTCTATATTTCTTTAAAGACTTCTTAGTGGTTGTATTTGTATTTTCCTTTGTGTGTCTTGGTAGAAAGAGTTTTATACATTATGTATATTACGCCACAAAAAGAGGGTGGCAGGAGAGGAGTGTGCTCAGCACCGGTACTCTATGTTTGATATAGTCTGCTTCTGCTCACTTGTTTCCTCTTTTCTTCCTTTTACCCAGATCCCAATCACAGATTCCTATATTTTTACTTATTTTTAAACCCCCCTCTTCATAATCCCTACTCTGACCTTATCACTTATTTTGCTTATTACTAATTCCTCCCTGTCTACCCTCCCTCTTCTTCTTCTCTCTCTTTTCTCCTTGTTCCCTTCTATTTTTTTGTTTAGTTTAGTGTGTTTCTGCATCAAACTATTTCTGTGAGTCTGTGTAGGTGTTCTAAACCTTTTTTTGAAAAGACAGATAAAGCAAGATTCAAGGGTAGCCCACTGCCCCCTTTCCTTGTTCAGATAGACTTCTTCATTTCTCTATGCTAAAGCATCACCAGTTTCTTCAACCAATCTTCATATAACTTAGATTCAAGGTCCTTCACCATTTTAGTTGCCCCAGCATGAATGACAATTCATTTATTGCTTGGAAGGCATGGTATAAGTTTTCTTTCTTTACTCTAAGTCATGAAAAAATGAATCGATAATTGTATTTCAGCTGTGGGCCCCTAGCCAGGAGCCACTTTGACAAAATAGCATAAATGTAAATCTCTCTCCTCTCCAACATGCCCTCACTGCTTTTGAGAAGGGATACATATAGCTTAGAAATGCAGACATTCTCACAATTATCTACTTAAAAGACACAGTAAAACCATCAAGCTAAGAAAACTTTTAAGAAACAGAAATAAGTTTGGGAAAATAGATGCATACCCTCTAGGAGAATCAGTCAATAAACATTTATTAAGTGCCTACCACGTGCCACACCTTTGGATTATAAAAAAATACAAAAGTCAGCCCCTGCTCCAAAGGACCTCATGGTCTAATGGAGGAGACAATGTGCAAACAGTTATGAACAAGACAATATATATATGTACATATGTGTGTATATATCATATATATATATATATACGTATATATATATATATATATATATATGGAGAGAGAGAGAGAGAGAGAGAAATAATTAACAGAGGAAGCAACTAAAAATAAGGCAAAAGAGAAGGGAAACGGAAGAATTGTTACCTTGGATCTCTAGTCAAGGCAGGTTTCAGTGGCACAATATTCATCCCAACACTCTACATCCATGATCAGCACACAAAGCCCCAGGTCTGGAACTCAGTGCTGAGGATCTTGAGGCTGGCATTGCTTTCCTTGATAGCTTTTATTCACCCAGTCTGCAATTCTGGTGCTTCTCATAGGGGCTGTTGGCTCTCTCTTGCTTCCTCCAGCCACTCTGGTTCTTGCATACTCTTTCTCAGACCTTGGGTGGCTCCAGCTGTCCATAAACCCCTAGGCTGGGGGGTCAGATCTATTAGTCACATCAGATTCTTCCCACTATTCCCCAGGTTAGGGTCAGTTCTACACAGGAGGGGATAAATGGTAGGAATCTGCCTAAACCAGAAAGTATCTATCTCCAATACTCTGATTTCTTTGGTAATGCCAAGACAGTGCTTGCATTTCCATTTGAAATACACACATGAATGACAAATGTTGGAGAGGATGTGGGAAAATTGTCATATTAATGCACTGTCAGTGGAGTTGTGAACTGATCAAACCATTCTGAAGAGCAATTTGGAACTATGCTTAAAGGGCTCTAAAACCATGCATACCCTTTGACCCAGCAATACCACTACTAGGTCTCTATCCCAAGGATATTCAAAAGATATGCAAAAATATTTCTAGCAACTCAATTTCAGTGGCAAAGAATTGAGGGGATGCCCATCAACTGGGGAATGGCTGAACAAGTTGTGGTATATATGATTGTGTTGGAATGCTATTGTACTATAAAAAATGATGAGCTCTCAGAAAAATCTGGAAAGACTTACAGGAACTGATGCAAAGTAAAGTGAGCAGAACCAGGAGAACACTGTACACAGTAAAAGCAATATTGTATGATGATCAACTGTGAATGACAGCTATTTCCAGCAATATAAAGATCTAAGCTAATTCCAAAGGACTTATGATGAAAAATATTGCACATATCCAGAGAAAGAACTTATAGATCCTGAATGCAGATTGAAGCATATTAATTTTTACTTGCTTTAGTTTTCTGTGGGGGTTTCTTGCCTGTGTATTCTTGCACATGACTAATATGGAAATACGTTTTGCATGACTGCCCATGTATAAGCTATATCAAATTGCTTGCCATCTCAGGGAGGGGCTAGGGAAGTGAGGGAAAGAAAGAATTTGGACTTCAACATTTTTAAAAAAATGAATGTCAAATGTTTTTACATCTAATTGGAAAAAATAAAATATTTTTTAAAAATTTCAAATGAAAAACATACATTTTGAACATACTTATACAGATGTAATTATGGTCACTTACAGAGCACTTAAAACAGAATCTCTTAACTTTTTGTCATTTATATTTAAGCAGAAAAACCAGCTCAATTGTTCTCATTATTCTTCCTTGTCACTAGTAATAGTATTCAGTTTATAGATCTGATCTACATTATTATAAATGTACAAATAAAACAAACAACTGACAAAAATAATTTGAAATATTTATGCCTTTAATTCAAATTATTTGATTGAAAAAAAGCCTTCTCATTAAATTTTAAAAGGATTATCAATTCTATCCTTCTAGCTTTTGTTTTGCCTATTTTAGATCAGTAGGAACTATGCAGGCCATTAGTGTTTTCCTCTATATCATGCTGTAGGGAGGTCATTAATATGTCATGACATAATATAGGACCATATCTTAAGGCTAGAAGAAATGAATTTTCTAGGATTTCCTGTGAGACTTTGAATTACCAACAAACCACTGGACAGTAACTACAGGCATTCACTCAGGAAATGACCTATCTACATCACAGGGCAAAGAGATAGAATTCTTATGGAGAGAGGCAAGTAGAGGTGTTTTGAATGTTAAATCTGGATTATTTTTAATAGCTTCAGAATCTGGGGAGTGAGGAGTATAAAAGGCATGCACTGTTTTATATGTAAAGGACTCAGCCTTATAAATTCAAAAGGTATGGCATAATGGGTCCTGACTGGCAATAGGGAAAGTAGTCCCTGATAGCTACTTTAGCACTTCTTGGAAAAGATGGCCACCACCTGAAGGATGAACATAATTTTTGCCTTTCTTGCCAAAAGAGATGTACTATTACAAGGACAGCCAACATTCATTGAATTGAATATTCCAAGTTATAGATTCACTGCAAGACAACTTGTACACATATTTGCCACTGTGGCAATTTTGAGGGAACAGGAATTATAGGCAAATACCTCAGAATCACAGTATATTAGCATCAGAAGAGACTTCAGGGCTTTTAAATACAACCTGTTGGTTGTTCAATCATTTCAGTCATGTTTAATTCTTTGCAACCCCATCTGGGGTTTTCTTGGCAAAGCTACTCACATAGTTTGCCATTTCCTTCTCCAGCTTATTTTACAGATGAGGAAACTGAAGCAAACAGGGTTAAGTGACTTGCTTAGGGTCACACAGCTAGTGTCTGAGGCCAGATTTGAACTCAGGAAGATGAGTCTTCCTGACTCCAGGCCTGGCACTCTATCTATTGCACCATCTAACTGCCCTAATTCGACCTATACCTTGCCCACTCCCTTCCCTGCAAATCTTCACTATAATGTACCAGACAAGTGATCATCAAGGCTCTGCTTAAAGATTTTATTGATGAGATATCCACTACCTTATTCCGTTTATGCATAGGTCTAATTTTTAGAAAGTTTTTCTTGACATCAAACTGTTTATATCTTCTACACCTTCTTCACTAGTTCTGCCCTCTTGAGCCAAATAGAATAAATCTAATCTCTTACATACTTGAATACAACTATCTCCTTAAGCTTTCTCCTCTCTTGACTTTGCTTGACACTTCCTTCCATCAGTCTTCAGAGAGCATGGACTCAAGGCCTTTTAACATCCTTATCACCCTTTCTGGGTGCTCTCTAGCTTATCAGTGTCCTTCCTACACTACAGTGTCTGAAACTAAAAATAAAACTATAGATACTGTCTGATCAGGACAAAGTACAATAAATGAAATTATATAAATAGTTAATGATGTTAGCAACCACTGAAAATATACTTGGTTAGAGGATTTTACTCTTTCCAGGGGGCAAAGTTTTAATACTCACATACTCACAGAAATGGTTAACTAAAATCCATTTTTACTAGATAGACTAGCTTCTTTACTACTAAAGACAGTGCTTTAATTGTCTTTAGTATTTCAACCAATATTAAATAAAACATAGACAATAGACAATGTTAGATTAGAATACACGAACACCAGTGCACGTTTAAATGTAATTACTATTAAGTATTTATGAAAGCAAAGACAGAAACAGCTCCTGTAGATAACCAAAAATTTTATAGCAGCACTCTTTATGGTAGTAAAGACAGGGAAAGAATGTGGGTTCCCATTGATTAAAGAATAATATATATATATATGTACGTACATATATATGTATATATATACATATATATATATAACTCCATTTAATGACTCTCTGATAGAAATCAGATGGTGCATAAAACAGGGAGATGTATGTTCCCCAAAAGTATTCATCACTTGGATGGAGAAAATCCAGTGCAGAGTCCAGGTGGATGAGGAATTCCCTTTCAATGGTGAGGTCCTCTACATGTTCCTGTTTTCAAATGACATTATATTGATTGCATTAAACCCCAAAACACTGCATAGTTTCTGGAAGAAATGTGTCATTTCCCTACAGAGTTTTTCCTGTCTTTTCATTCCATACAGGAAAAACCAAATAGATGAAGAATGTCTAATGTCCAGAATCCAACATACATCTGAATGGACACTCTGTAAAATTTACGTAACAGTATATATATCTGGAACAAATTGTACAGATGTACAACAAGTTGAACTCAGAGTTGAAATGGGGGAGAATACACTAGATTGCTTTCAGGAAATTACAGAACACTTTTACTGAGTCCACAGTTTTCATGACAGCAAAGATTCATCTTTTTAATACAAACATTTTACCAATGTTGCTGCATGGTGGTGAAACCTGGAACACCACTGATTTCAAAGAATTAAAGATGAGCTTATCATATCAGAGAGTCATTAAATGGAGTTATTTCTGTTTTTGCATCTTTTTGTTTTATTTTTAAAATTATTACATTTTATTTTAACATATGAAGGAAGATGCAATCTGTATCCAGAGAAAGAAGTGATAAATAGAAGTACGTATAGAATAGTTTTACATATTAAACACACACATATTTGTGTCTAATGGTAGCCATTTTTAAGGCAGGAGGTGGAGAGGAGGGAAAAAATGTTAAAAATAAGTTACATGATAAATTTATTTTACATTGAAAAGGAATAGCAAATTGTACATAATAGATTTGCAATTTCATGTGCAATCATCTTTTCATTGTACTGTAATGGAAATGCTTGTTTTATTTCTTAAGTTCAGAATAAAATAAATTAAAAAAAGAAGAATGGCAGTAAAGGATTTCATCAAAAGACTATATGACACAAAGAGAAGATGGGTTGGTCACATGATGAAGGTGAAAGACAACAAATAGGTGGCCCTCATGTTCCTCTGATACTGTTTTGATGTTGGCAAGAAAAATCTTCAGTAAGTTGATCCCCTATGGCAAACTTTTGGGAGGACATGGACACTGATTCATGGGTGAATTATAATCTGTGCTGTTGGAGGAAATGCCCCAAATTGATGAGATAATGTATCCATTTGAGGTTTTTAGTATAAGGAATGATTAATTTGAGAAATTAAGAGAAATATAGGAAGATTAGTATAAACTGATATAGAGTGAAATAAGAGAACCAAAAGGGAGATATGAACAATGACTACAGCAGTGTAAATGAAAAGCTTGCTGAAAAAAGGAGACCAAAATAAATAATGGAAAAATCAATGATGGTTTTAGAGAACAGATTGATAATGATAATGGTGATGATAATTGGCATCTATACAGCACTGATAATGAACTTTCCTTTTCATGTCAGTGTATTGATGATGTATTTTTTGCTTAATTTGAAGATCTTCCTCATCCATTAATAAGCCCACGTGACCTGCTTAAGTCACATGGAAGCCTAAGTCACATGTGGTGGGAGGAGCTTGCTGAAGGAGTGGCATAGGAAAGGGTGGAGCAGGACGGAAGTTAGTTGGAGCAGTCAGAGCAGTTAGAGCGGAGGGAGAGAAAGGGTTAGAGGGAGAGAGAGGGTTACAGGCAAGCTTCTAGCTGTGAGTGTTTGTGGAAGGCCCCAGCAGGGGAGGGGAAGGCTGTGGGATGGAGCTGCTCCCTGTAGTGATAATGTGTTTTAACTTCCTTTTTGCTTTGATGGATTCAGTTTACTGGTGTTGGGATTTGGCTTTCTGGTGTCTGAATAAATGTTTTGCTTCTGTCTTCCGTATGGTGATTCAGAACCACACCGGCACGTTCATAGTAATTGCAACCACTGTGAATATTGCCTTGATGATACAGTGAGAGAAGAAAGAGACTGTTGGGGTAGAATGAACACATACACACAGACACACAGACACACGGACACACAGACACACACACAGGTTTTTTAATATATATAGTCTGCCCCCATACCCTATTAACCAAAGTAGGAGAATTTGGCTGGAGATTTTGACAGAAAGTAAAAAGAGATGTAGAGATTGGGGAGGAGTCAAAATCAGAGAAAATTTGCTGTGGCAGATGCTGAGCCCATTTGCTCTGCTCCGTGATAAACTGGCTAAAATTAGAAGGGGTCTAAGTTCCCTAGCAGTGATAGGATTGTAAGGACCAAGTTTTATATTTCTTGGACTAAGCTAAGATGCCAAGCCCATCCCCTATGCTTTGAGTCCCAGGTCCCATGATACCTTACAAAAGTAAGTAGAAGTGAGAAATCGAACAAATTCAAACAATGCATTTCCAAGAACTCCTGGGTTGGAATAGCCTCTATACTTTCTGAAGTTTGGGAAATTAATGACAACTACTTGGTAGATTTTTATCGTATTATTATTCACTATGTTCTTGTTATTAAGTACTGTCGATCTTCCTATGAATTCAGTGCTAAGAACAAAAAAGAAAACCAGCTATCTACAGCATTCAAACATTTATGTCTGCTTCCATGTAAAATCATTTCCATTGTGCTGAGGTCATGTGACCTTGACACAAACCAATGATGGGGAAATAATTTTTAGGTTCAAGGTGTGTTCCTAATAACTATCCCTTAATGTGGAAGCAGTGTCCCAATCTGTATATTCAGGGCTTAACTTTCTCCTCATCAAACACTAATTCCACAATGAATACACATAGCAAATAGCAAATAAACACATTTATCCCAACAAATAGCAAACAAAAATAGATAAAGTATACTATGAGAATAAATAACAGATAATACACAAAAAAGAATGAACTTTGCCTTTGGGAGTGAGAAAACAGCTAAACCAAGAGATTCCTAAATATTACCTGAGGGAAATTCTTCTAACTGTGGTAAACTGGGAATAGAGGGTCATGGTCTAAGTGCCAGCTTTTCTACATGTTGGCTTCTTCCCAAATATTTTCTCTCCCTTCAGATACCTGAAGAGAGGTTGGAAACACATGTCTTCTCTTTCAAAACTAGAAGCCAGAAAAGTAGCATCTCTTCTCCCTCTAGTTCTAAGCAACCTCATCTTTCACACAGATTTGGGAAGTTGAATAATCAGTTTCCACCAATGAGGAAATACTCCCATACATTGGGCTTTGAGGTTTGGGTTATATATGCAGTCATTTTTTTCCTATTCGTTCCAATATGGAAATGTTCATATTTGTTGATTTTTGTCAAGTTCATAATAATAAAAAGGTTTTTAGATAGGGGAATACATTCTTATATCTTCTTTGAGGCTAAGCTTGGTTATTGTAATTTCACAATTTTCAGTTCCAGTTTTTTCTTTTTTCCCATTTACATTGTGTGCACATTGTGTATATTGTTTTGCTGGTTATGTTTACTTTGCCTTAGCTCATATAAATTTTCCTATGCTTCTCTATATTCTTCATGTTCATCAATTTTACATTAGTATTTCATTATGTTCATGTGCCCCAAACCAACAGACGTTTGTGTTTTTTCCTCTAGTTCTTTGCTACTGCATTGAAGGCTGCTTATAAATGTTTTAGTGCAAAAGGAATCTTTCTGTTTTTTATCTCCTTAGAGGATTTTCGTAGCAGCGAGAACTCTAGGCCAGAGTACGAATGTTGCTGTTAAGTCATTTTTCAGTCATGTTTGACTCTCTGTGGCCCCATTTGAGGTTTTCTTTGCAAAGATGCTGAAGTGGTTTGCTATGTGCTTCTCCAATTCATTTTACAGATGAGGAACTGAGGCAAACAGGGTTAAATGACTTGCTCAGTGTCACACAGCTAGTAAGTGTCTGGGTCAGATTTGAAATCAGGAAAAGGAGTCTTCCTGACTCTATCTGCTGTGCTACCTAGTTGCCAAAAGAGTATGAATAGTTTTCTAATATAATTAGCATAATTTTAAAAATTTGCTTATATTTATATTCACACCTATATCTAACTAAGAGACAACAAAGGGGCATAGCAGATGGAGAGCCAAGCCCAGGCCAGTTAAGAAAACTTGGGTTCAAATCTAGTGTCAGACACTTCCTAAATGTGTGGGCAAGTCACTTAACCTCTCTTTGCTTTAGTTTCCTCCTCTGTAAAATGAGGATAATAATAGTGCTTAACTCTCAGATAACTGTAAAGTACCTGGTACATAGTAAGTGCTATATAAATGTCAACTTTTATTATAATTTTAAAAATTAGTTTCTGTTTTTTAGAACTCACATTCCACCTAGGAAGCAGCCAGGTGACACAATGGATTGAGTAATTGGCCTGAAGACAGAAGGACTTAAATTCAAATCCAGCTTCAGATGGTTTCCTCATTTGTAGAATGGGGATAATAATACCACCCCGGGCTTTTGTGAAGGTCAAATGAAATAATATTTGTAAAGAGCGAAGCATAGTGACCAGCACATAGTAGGAATTATATACATGCTAGCTATTGTTATCATTATGTCCTTATTAACCTTCCATAAGGACAAGCAACTTGAATTATCTATTTAAAATTACTCTTCTCCTAGGACTCAGTAATTTGTAAAGAAATCCTTGTAAATCCAAATTAAAAAAAAAAAAAACAACAGTCTTAGAAACATTGAAGTTAATCTGTGAAAGAATTGATTACAATTTCCTACCAGAAGGTGTATGTATGCCTCCCATAAGAACTCTGTAACCACTCCAAAATGTCAGGTTGCAGAGACACATGCTACTTCTATTTCTCGAAGTCTGAAAAGACTTCTAAAAGTTTACCTATGAACCAAATCCTGCTCAGTTCTCTCCCTCCCTCTTTCCATTACTCCCCTCTTGCTCCCCCACCCATCTTTCCATCTCTGTCTTCTGCTGTTTTGGCTCTTTTTGTCTGTCTATCTGTCTTTCTGTCTGTCTGTCCCTGGTTACTAGCATTCTCTTTCCAACAGGATCTCCAAAGACTATATTCTTTGAAGCTTTAGGCAAAAAACATTTTCCTCTGCTATCTCTTCCTGTTGTTTCCTTCTTATCTTGTTCATTTCCGTTCTTTCCCAGGTGGGTTCTACCCATCTTCCCCTTTCTCCCCAGTAATCCTTTACATTCTTCCCTTTGGAATTTCCTTACATTCTTAAACTTGTCAGAGCCCAGAATGGATGGCAGTGATGTGAGGAATGTGAAGAATGTGAGGATGGCAGGAAGTGAGCTGCTGGATTGGTGTGAAGATTGTCAAGGAGAAATAAAAACTGTGCTGATGGAAATCCATTTTAAGCAACTAATAAGGGCGAGATAGGTTAGTGTCAAAACTGCAGGAGAGCTAAGTTATAAGGTATTGTTATAACGAGAAGAGTTTGCTAATAGTGAGCAAAGTAGCAGGTATAGAGGCATTATATATTCTGATTAATTACAAAAGCCAAACAAACAGAGAACAGATGATAAAACACATATCCCTCCATTGAAGAGAGAGGCGGAGGACTATTGCATTGTTAAGTATGATTATTGTGTCACTTTGTTTTGCTTAACAATGTTTTTCTTATATTGGAAGGTTCAATATTGGACTGATATTTTGCAGGAATGGCTGGTATAAAAACAAAAGACATAAATGGAACTTAAACAAAATAAAACCAATATGGGGAATGATTAAAAAATAAAAATAAAATGGAAACATTTGACAGGGGCAGGTACAAGTAGATCCAACACCATAATTTTTAATAAGAGGTAGTTAACATAATACTTAAAATATGCAACTGAGCTGAATTGAACAGAAGGACAAGAGAAAACATGAAAGAAACCTGCATCTAGATCATAGCGACACTCAGCTATGAGATTGGCCACTACCAAATTGGCAAGTGACATTGTCAAACAATTCAAGGATTCCTTTTAATAAAGTATGCAACTGTGGTGAGTGTAGCTACTAAGGAGTCTTAAAGGAGTGATGACTTGGAATCCCTGGATACTAGAATTTTCTCAACTGCTACTTCCAACTATGGGCAATAACTGAAACCTGGCTACCCTCTGAGAGACAACCACGATGATCCTGTCCAGTAGAGACTGTTCCCTCAACCGCTATCCTAGAGTCTCAATGTAAGATGGATACACTGGCATAATCTTTTGCCCCACCCTTGCTGCCACTTTGCTGTTTTTAGACTAATTTTCTGCTTAAGTCAACAACCTTTATGTGTTTGAAGGTAACTTCAAACAACTCGTCAAACATCTCCCTGTCATTGTTGATATGGTCTTCTAGACGGTAGGACATCCTCCTTCCTTCATAAACGAATTCATCACCTGGGTCTTGGTCTTGCCCACTGCTCCTTCTTCTGCTGTCTTCCACATTGACTTGAATATTCATGTAGAGTGCCTTTCTAATGAAATGGCTAGAGGTTTAGGCCTGGAGTCAAGAAGACCTGAATTCAAATTTGGATGCTAGTATTTACTAGCTATGTGACCCTGGATAGGTTGCTTCATCTCTGTTTGCCTCAGTTTCCTCATCTATAAAATTAGGATAATAATAACACCTAGCTCCCAGGGTTGTTATGAGCAGCAAGTGACCTAATAATTGTAAAATACTTAGCACAATGCCTGGCACATAGTAAGCACTATTTAAGTGTTAGCTATTATTACTTTTCTCTCTATTCTAATTTAAATTTGAATATTGATTTCCAGAATAGATGAACCAATTCATAGCACTACTAATAGTGCATTAGTATTCCTATCCTCCCATATCACTTCTGACACTTGTCATTTTCCTTTTTGTCATTGTTACAAATCTTCTGGGTGTTGTATGGAATCTTAGTTGTATCTTAATGTGTATTTCTCTTATTACTGAAATATTTTTTCATATAGTTGTTGATAGCTTGAATTTTTCAAAACTGTCTGTTCATATCCTTTGACCATTTATCTATTGTGTAATGGTTCTCATTTTTATATACTTGAACCAATTCACTGTATATGCCTTTGATATCAGGCCTTTATCAGAGAGATTGCTAAAAAGATTTTTTTTCCCCAGTTAACTATTTCTTTTCCAGTTCTAACTGGATTGGTTTCACTTGTGCAAAAAACTTTTAGTTTTTATGTAATCAGAATTGTCCATATTATCTCCTGTGATTTTCTCCATCCCTTATTTGGTTAAGAATTTTACTTCAAACCATAGTTATGACAGATACTGCTTTTTCTTCTCTTCTAATTTATGATATGACCTTTTATATCTAGATTATTTATCCATTTGTAACTTATTATGGCACATATGATGTGAGATGTTGGTCTAAATTTAATTTCTACCAGAACGATATCCAGCTTTCCCAGTAGTTTTTGTCAAATTGTGAATCCTGGTAGTTGGTATACTTGGGTTTTAGCAACTACTGTGCTACTATGCTTGATTGCTTCGAGATCTTGTTAACCTAGTCTGTTACACTGATCATTTAAAAAAATTTGAATCAACACCTAATTATAATTACTTCTTTGTAATATTGTCGGAAATATGCTTCTACTAGGCCTCCTCCCTTTCAACTGTTTTCATCATTTCATTGAGATACTTGAGCTTTTATTCCTATAGATGAATCTTATTTCACCCAGTTCTGTTAAGTAACCCTTTGACAGTTTGATTGGCATTGAAATGAATTTATAAAATAATATAGTATTATCATTTTATCTCATTTCCAAAGACCAAATATAAACAAATAATAGCTCTTTTCTTATTTTTCTTCCTTTATTTCTTTAGAGTGTTTTGTACTTATTTCATGTTATTCCTATCTTGTATCTTAGCGAGTGGACTCTCAGATATTGTTTCTATTCTATAGTTATTTTTAATACAATTGTTTTTTCTATTTTCATATTGGGTTTTGTTGGCAATATACAGAAAGCCTGATGATTTTGTGGTTTTATTTTATGTCCTCTTACTTTATTGATATTGTTTTAATTAGTTTTATTTGAATTCTAGGGCTCTCTAAGGAAATCATGGAATCCACAAAAGCCACAATTTTATTTCTTCTTTGCCTATGCTTAGCTCAAATTTTTTGTGTTTTATTACTATAGCTAGAATTTCCAGAACTATATCAAGCAATACTAGTGCCAATAAAAATCTTGGTTTTGGATAAATAAATACTCTTTACCATATTAAGGAATTAAGTCCATTTGTTCCTATGTTTTAAATGGTTTTTTTAAAATAGAATGTAGTCTTTTCTAATATTTTATTTAATTTTTTACATCAATGTTCATCAGAGCTTTTGATCTATAGTTTTCTCTCTCTGCATTGTCTATCCATGATTTAGGTATCAGTATCACGTTTGTTTTTTGTTTTTTTTTTTGTTGTTGTTGCAAGTCCAATTTGTTAATCTGTTATTTTTCTCTTTTATTGATGAAAATGTTAGAGGAACAAATTTCCTCCTAATAAATGCTTTGACTTCATCCTAAAAATTTTGATAGGTTTATAGCATTTTCTTTGATTATATTATCTGTTTTTTCTATGATTTGTTCTTCGATCCACATCTTCTTTATGATCATATTATTTAGTCTTCATTTAGGTTTGAATTCTCTTTTCAAATACCTTTATTGATTATAAATTAAAATTGATTTTTAATCAATTATAATTAATTATATTGATTACAAAAAAGCCATAATAAAAGGCTTTGTGATGAGTAAAAGGGGGAGTTTAATATTTATGCTTTTCTGTAAATCAGTTTCGGTAAATCAGTGTCATGCGTAGCTGAAAAATATGCATTTTTTCCAATTCCCACTTAGTAATTGCCAATCTATCTTATCTGAGATGATAATTATAAAGTGCTTAGCGCAGTAAGCACTACATAAATGATACTATTAATATTGTTTTTCTAGCCCCCCCCCCAATTTAACTGTGTGAATCTTCTTATGTTTCAAGTTTGTTTATTATTAAAGTCCGGTTTTGGCTCAACTTGTGCTCATTGTTGATACCCTCTTCTGGTTTTATCTCCTAATTCATATTTTTTTTTCATTTTATGCAGAATTTTCTCCTGTTTACTCATATCTCTAATCTTTGATCCTAGGTGGGGACTTTTTGCCAGGGCCAGGACATACTTCTTGTACTGATGGACAGAGTAGGCACACTCTATTACATACTATCACCTCTGGAGTTTTGTAGTAGGAAGGCCGAATTTATGATCTCAAATATAATCATGTATATGTTTGAATGGTCCGAAATCGCAAGGTATGAGAGATTCTCTAAGGAGAAAACAACAAGAAATTTATTTAGGCCCCACTGCAGCAAAAACT
>CM053624.1:230563838-230582947 GCA_028646595.1 Phalanger gymnotis | reverse complement strand
GCCGTGCGCGCTGCGCTCAGCTCCGCTCCCCTCGGCTGGGGGCTGGGAGGTCCGTGTGGGACCGACCTTACCCAGGGACCATCCAGGCTGTCCTGTGGTGGAGCCCTGCTTCCCTCTGCCACTTTGTGGGTTCTGCAGCTCTAAAATTGGTTCAGAGCCATTGTTTTATAGGTTTTTGGAGGAACTTGGTGGGGAGCTCACGCAAGTCACTGCTTCCCAGCCGCCATCTTGGCTCCGCCCCCCTGACTCAGATCTTAAGCAGGCTCTGCACTCCTGCTCTGAATCACCACTTAATTCCTCCCACCAGGTGGGCCTGGGGCCAGAAGCAACTGCTGCTGTAGTTCTGTCCTCAGAGCTGCACCTCCTCTGCTGCCCCCGGGTTGGTGGCCTAACCGTGAAATTCTTTCACTCTGTCTCCACATCTTTTCCCACTAATCTTCTCTGTTGTCTTTGGTGTTTCTTGGTTGAGAAGTCTGGCAACTGCCACAGCTCACTGATTCAGGGCACTAGGGCCTGTTCTGCCTGGCTCCTGGTCTGGTTGGTCCGGGCACAGCCCCCACTGGGCCCTGCTCCCCTCTGCTTCCAGCTCTGTGGGATAGACCTTACCCAGCAACCATCCAGGCTGTCCTAGGCTGGAGCCCTGCTTCCCTCTGCTATTCTGTGGGTTCTGCAGCTCAAGAATTTCTTCAGAGCCATTTTTTATAGGTTTTTGGAGGGACTTGGCAAGGAGCTCATGGAAGTCTCTGCTTTCCAGCCACCATCTTGGCTCTGCCCCCTGTTCTTTAAAAGTTTGATAGAATTGTCCTGTGAATCCATCAAGAGTTTTCTTTGGTAGTTCATTACAGCCAGATCTATTTCCTTTTCTGATATTGGGTTACATAAGATCTTTATCTGGTCTTCTCATAGTTTGGGTATTTTATAGTTCTGAAGGTATTCTATTTCTTTTGTGTTCTCACTGTTGTTAGCATATAATTTGCATAATATGTACTGATTTATTCTTTTCATTTCTTATAATTTTGCTGTGATTTCATGCTGCTCATTTGCTATTTTATTTATTTGGTTTTCTGTTGTCTGTAAGTAAAGTAGCTAAGAGTTTATCAATTTTATTAGTCTTTTCAAAGAACTATCTTTTAGTTTCATTAACCATTTATTTGGGGGTTGTTTCCAATGTATTTATTTTCCCTCTAATATTTAATATCTTCTCTTTTGTTCTTATTTTAGATTTGTTTATTTGTTGGTTTTTAAAATTTTTTAAGATTAATATTCATTTCATTAATTCTTCTTTTTCTATTTTCTTAATTTATACAACTATACACTGCTTTAGCTGCATTCCAGAAATTTTGGTGTATTGTCTCATCATTATCATTTTATGTAGTTATTAATTATATAAGGGTGAGGAGTATAGTAAAGTAGATCAATAGGCTCCACATGTGTAAGGAGGCTCATATGATGAGGGGGTATTGTTGTGTGGCTTGAAGGGAGGTAGAATATTCATCTCTAGACTCTTCTCCAGGGGAGATTTTCATTCCTGCCAAGGGGGAAGAGGGAAGCAGAAAGGAGAAACAGAGGCTACTCTGCTCTCTTCAGAGAGAGGGGTTACTGGGATAGAAATATATCTATCTGCTCTCTTAATTTTTTTTTTAGTCTGGGGGATATGATTGGGTGCCATCTAACTACTGATCACTCTGTCTTTTGGGAGGTAAAGGGAAATATCGAGCTTCATATCCAAGGATCAACTCCTTTCTCTCCAAATACCAGTTCTACAATGGATACATGTAAAGCATAGCAAAGAAGTCCATTTATCCGAATCATAGAAAAACAGAAATCAGAGAATGTATACATGGGAGAATATCTACCAGACCAGAAGTTGGGAACCTGCTGCCTCAAAGCCACATGTGGCACTGCAAGTCCTCAAGTGGGCCTTTTGACTGAATCCGAAGTTTACAGAACAAATCCCCTTAATAGAAGGATTTGTTCTGTAAAACTTGGACTTAGTCAAAAGGCTACGCTCGAGTTCCTTGAAAGCCACATGTGACCTTGAGGCCACAGGTTCTCCACCCCTTTGCCAGACAATACAGGATGAAGGGACTCTCCCACTGGGAATGAGGTAACTCACCTCAAGGAAGAGAATATCCTTTATCTAACCCAATGGGAAATTCCTTGAAATCTCTAGTGTAGCAAGCTGGGAATAGGGACTCGGAGACTGCCCACTCCTCTCATGTCTTCCCAGAGTCATTTCCTTCAGCAACCTGAAGTTTGACCTCTTCCATCTATTCTCTTGAAGCTGGAAGTTGGCTTAACACTCAAAGAAAACATGTAGCTTGTCCAATCCCCAAAGAAGGGACTTTGAGAATTGAAGCTCTCTATCTCTCCCCACCTCTTCTCCCCATCATGTAGGGTAGGGCCTTCATATTCACCAATAAGGAAAGAGTCCCATACCAATGGGCTTTGGGACAGGGGTTACAATTGCTCTGGTGATTTGCTGTTATTCTTATTTATTATTTAGGGTTTCATTGTTATATCTCCATTTGGGTCTGTTTGGAGCCTCTGAGCCCATTTTTACTTTTACTGCATTATCTCCAACTCTTTGTAACCTCCTTTGGAGTTTTCTTGGCAGAGATACTGGAGTTTGCCATTTCCTTCTCCAGCTCATTTTAAAGATAAGGAACTGAGGCAAACAGGGCTAAGTGACTTGCTCAGAGTCAGACAGCTTTTAAGTGTTTGAGGCCAGTGTTTGAACTCACTAAGATGGGTATTCTAGACTCCAAGTCTAGCACTGCAACCACTGTGTCACCTAGTTCTTCTTATGATCTGTAAAGGATGTATTAAGTAGTTCTGCCTTTTTATATGCAATATCTCTGGGCCCTAGTATAAAAGTTCCATAGGGTGCTAAGAAATATGTATATTCTTTTGCTATCCCACTTAGATGATACTGTAAGTCTTTTTACTCTAGCTACTCCAGTTTCATATTTTCCCTTTTGTTTATCTTTCTGCTAGACTTATTCAAAACTCAGAGAGGGAAATTGATGTCTCCTGTCACAATTGTGTTACTTTCTGTGTCTTTATGAATTTAAATGCTAAGATATTTTGAGTGTATAAGTTTATCACTGATGTCGCATTGTTACCTATGATTTCTTTCATCATAATATAGTTTTCTTGTCTATCCCTTTTGATCTTTTGCTTTGTCAGAGTATGGTTGCAACTTCTGCTTTCTAGATTCATTTAATGTATAAAATTTTTCTTCATCCCCTCAGCTTTATTATTCATATAACTTTGATTTTTACATTTGTTTCTTGTAAGCAACATTAGGGTTTTGTTTTCTTATCCAATCTGTCACTCTTTTTCATTTTATTGATTGTTTAATCCATTTACATTTAAAGTTATGAGTTTGTTTATATTTTCCCCAATCCCTAAAATTATTTTTTAAAGTTAAAATTTTCCCTTCTTTTCTGTAAATATAGTATTATGTTCCTTCAGTTACTTAAATCTTTTTTTTAAGATGGCCTTGTTCCTTCTTAGCTTTCTTCCCCTAACCCACTCACCCTTCCTCTCATTTGCTACCCCTTTCCCATTAGAGAAATTCTTTTTTCTCTCCTGCTTTTATCTGATTATATAATTCTTCTCCTTGCCTTTTTCTTCTCAGTTAAGTAGATTTTTCTTTCTTTTCCTCTCCTTCACCCAATCTGTTTATTGCTTTTTAAATTTTCACTTTTTGCTCTCCTTTCCAAAAAGGATTTCTTTCATTCTCTTCATTATCCTTACTCTTTCTATCTACTCTAGACACCCATTCTCTGATTCATAGCCTCTATAATTATCTCATCTTTCTCTTTTCTCTATGTTCCTCATGTGAAGGTATCCATTGTAGGCTTCCTCCTGTGTGGTTTCTGCCACTGTATTGTAGAGCTTGCTCTGTTGATTTCTCTTTTCCACTGTGCTTTACTCCCAGAACTATGCCAATTATCTCTGTCGTCATGGAAAACACTTCCCTATTGCAGAACCTTTCACAACGTCCCTGATTATGTAACCCACCACCAGTACCCTCCTATGCTTGTGTTCACTTAGTGAGCTCTTCAGCTTTCACTGATTTAATTACCATGCTGGTGATTCTCCAATCTACCTATCCTGCCTTAACTTCTTTGCTGACCTCCAGTCTTGTATCTCTAACTGCCTTTCAGACACCTTAATCAGGCTATGCAGTAGACATATTAAATTCAACATGTCCAAATGGCACTGATTATCTTTCCCCCAAACCCTCCCCAACTCTGAGCTGCCATATTACTATAGAGGGCACTGAAACTTCTGATATAGGAGTCATTCTTGACTTCTTGCCATTTCTCACCTCCCATATCTAATGTGTTGCCAAAGCCTACCTTTGCAATATCTCGTGAATATACCCCTTTCTCTTCTCTGACAATGATACCACTTTGGTGCAGGCCCTTATCACCTCACTCCTGAACTATTGCAATATGCTGCTAGTGGGTCTGCCTGCTTCTAGTTTCTCCCCACTCCAATCCATTCTCTATTCAGTCACTAAAGTGATTTCTCTAAAGCACAGGTCCTTCATCCCTCCCCACTACCCTACTCAATAAACTCCAGTAACTTCCTGGATTGAGTACAAATACGAAGTCCTCTGTTTGGCATACCTTCATAACCTAACCCCCTCCTACAATTCCAGTCTTTTCATACTTTCTCACACTTCTGTCCAGTGACAATAGCCTCCTTGCTGTTTGAGAATGACATTCTATCTCTCCAATCCAGGCATTTTCTTTGACTGTCCTCTACTCCTGGAATGTTCTTCCTCCTCATCCTTGCCTTCTGGCTTCCTTGGCTTGCTCTCATAATTCATTACTTTTTTAAACCACTTTCTAATAAAATTTAAGTCCTAACTAAAATTTCGTCTTCTACAGAAAGTCTTTCCCAGTTTCTCTTAATTCTAGTGCCTTCTCTTTTACTTATTTCCTTTTCAGAACTTGTTTGTACTTATTTGCTTGTCTCCCCTATTAGGTTGTGAATTTCTTAAGGATAGGGAATATCTTTTACCACTTTTTATATTGGCAGTGTTTAGCACAGTGCTTGGCACTGTTTAATAAATGTTTATTGATTGATTGACTAACAGTTATCATTCATGAGCTAACTCAATCATGCATTCATTTATGAAGCTATCCTTGTCACTTGTGACCAGATATAATCCTCCCCTCCTCAGATTTCTAGCATTTTCTTTGCACCTCTTTTGGGCACTATATTTGGGGAAGGGTATTGACAAGTTATAGTATGTCTGGAACAGGGCGACCAGAATGGTGAGGGGATTTAAAACTATGCCACTCTCTCTCACTCTCTTTTTCTCAATGGCTATCTGTTTATCTGTCTGTCTCTTTGTCTCTGTCTGTCTGTTTCTCTCTCTCCACCCTCTTTCTCTCTCTGTCTCTCTATATATATGCAGCACATACATTGTATTAAGTAGAATGCAAGCTAATACTTCTTACTAACAATGGAAGTTTGACCACGTTGTTTATTTTCTCTGGCCTTCAGTTCCTTCATCAGTAAAATGAGGGAACCACTTCCAAAGGAGTCAAAGACAGAGGAAAAGAACCCATCTGTATAGAAGTATTTATGTCAATACTTTTTGTTGTGTTCAAGAACTGGAAACAAAGTGGGAACTCATCAATAGGGTAATGGTGAAACAAATTATTGTACATGAATGCAAATATTGTTACACTATACAAAATGTGGAAATGAATGGATTCAGAGAAACCTGGGAAAAGTCATATTAATTGATGCAGATGAAATGAGCAGAACCAGGAGAATGACTTATACATTAACTACAATAATTTAATGGAAAATGACTTTGAAAGACTTAAGAATTTATAAGACTGATCAATTTGGTGGTCAATTGTAATTTCAGAAGACTAATGATGATGTATCCTTCTACATTTTGGAAGAGAGGTTCAAACATAGCCAACATGTGGATTTGTTTTGCTTGACTATACTTATTTGTTACATAAGAGAACTTTTATTTGGGGAAGGAGAGGGGACTGAGATCTGTGGAAGAGAGCAGGCTGGATTAGTAATAGTGATGCAAAAATGAAAGAAGAAATAAAGGAAAAGAGTGTCAGTGAAACATTTTAAAATACAGATAAGGAAGTCCAGAATGGATCACAGATAAATAAGCAAATTTGGTACTAATGTGTTAAATTTGATAGATGCTTTAAAAACTGAATGTCACACAATTTTGGTTTCTTATATAATCCTCTTTTTCTCTTTATATACACTATTCATATTTGTTAATTTTTTGCAGTTCATAATTTTTTTAACTGAAGGAAAAAAGTAATACAAGGGAACTGAAATAAATGGCATCCTCGGTCCCTTCCACTTTTAACTCCAATAGTCTTAGAATTACTTTCTTCTCTCTGATGATCCTCCTAGTCACTGAGGTTTGTAACTTTATAGTCATCCTAGACTCTTTTCTCTCCTTGGTTGCTCTTATCCAAATAAATGCCCAATCTTGCCAATTCTACCTCCATTTCTTACATCCCTCCCCTTCTCTCCACTCAAACAGACTACCAGACATAGTCAAGACTTTTTCCACCTCTCACCTGTTGTTTAGTTGTTTCAGTTGTGTCTGATTCTTCCTGACCACATTTGGGATACTGGAATGGTTTGTAATTTCCTTCTCCAGCTCATTTTACAGATGAGGAAACTGAGGCAAACAGAGACTCTACCAGCCATAGTTAAGGTCTTTTCCATATTTTACATGGAAAATTATAATAGCATCCTTATTAGTCTCCTTGTTTTTAGTCTTTCCTTTTTCTAATCTATCCTCCATATAGCTGCCAAAATAATCTTTGTAAGGCACAGGTCTGATCATGAACTGTACTACTCACAAATCTTCAGTGGCTCCTCATTGCATCTAGTTCAAAATACACATTTTATTCCCTTTGCCATCAAACTCCCATTTGCCTTTCTAGGCTTACCTCAAACTATTTCTCGTCAGGCACTCTACATTCCAGCTTGAGAAGATTATTTCTTAAATTAATTTCTGGCCACCATATTTTAACATAGCCTTCTTCCCTTATGACTGGAAGGTATTCCTTTCTCCTCTCAACCATAGAATCCTTCTTGTTTTCCGTTAAGACACAGTTTAGGTACTATCTTTTCACAATGCCTTCTCTACTGCCCCCATTAACAAATAGTCTCCTTCCTCAAATTACAATGTGTGTACTTATTTGTGTATGGTCACACCCCCCAAAAGGGCAATGGACTAATATACTTTGTCTTTGTACACCCTTCACATAGCAGACTGCTTTACACTTAGTAGGTATATAGGTAGGCATAAAGTATACCTCAGTGAAGCATTTCTATTGGTCAATCCCCTTTCTCTCAGGGCAAGAGTAATGGGGATACTCTCCCAGGGACTGACAACTCCAAGGGGCAGAGTAGGCTCTATGCAAGTCTATAAGTAGGGGCTTAATAAAATGAATCAGTAGAAGGAATAAGTGATACATAGGTTAAAAAAAAGGGGGAGGGGAACACGACAGATTTTTATACATTTATGGAAGAGGCATTAGCCCTGGAGGGAGCTTCATCACTAAGAGCAAAACTAAACAACTAGAGAAAATTTCAACTACATAAAAGGGGAAGCTTCCTAAGTTAGGGACTCCCATGCCACTTGAGGTCTTCAAGCAGAGCCTGGATTACCATTTGTCCATAGTTTCTAATTAGGTTTAAATTGCACTAGAAGAGCTCTGGGGTCCCTATCTTCTCTGAGAACTTGTGATGTTACCACATTCCATTTTGTGTAACAATTATGCATTTGTTATGTGCTATTGATTCAATGGAAAAAGTCCTGGATTTGGAGTCAGAACACCTAAATTTGGATCCTAGCTCTGCTGCTTACAATCTATGTGACCATGGGCATATTGTCTCAGTTTCATCATCTATAAAAAGGAAGAGGAGAGACTAGATGATTTACAAGGCCCCTTCTAACTCTGAATCTGTTATCCTATTAACTTGTAAGATGCCAGGGATGTGTCTTATTCATCATTGTATCCTCTGGCTCCAAGCATAGTATCTTGCATATAAGCTTAGAAAATGTTAGAATAAAGTGGAAAATGACCTCTGAGACAATTTAATTGACTTATAATTAAACCTGTTGTTAAAAATAACTTAAGATGTTTGTGAAAGGACATACTACTGGCTTTATGGTTGCTGACATTCAGTTATTTCAGTTGTATCTGGCTTTGTGACCTCATTTGGGGTTTTCTTGGTAAAGATACTGGGGTGGTTTGCCATTTCCTTCTCCAGTTCATTTTACAGATAAGGAACTGAGACAAATAGGGTTAAATGACTTGCCCAGGGTCACATAGCTTCATGCAAGTAACGCTTTATGGTACCATAGCATAAAACCCACTTGTCAATAGGAGGAACATTTGCTTTGTTGGCTCTGAGATTCCAACTATCTCAAAGTCATGCCCCTACTTTCTATTAACTTTTTTCATACAGCTAGATGAAAGGAACTGTATCTTTTCATTCCATTACTTGCTTCATGCAAGTCATTGCACTTTTCCCTTCCTTTTCCCAATTCACTACTGCACACAGGGCTTTCATTTTCATTCTTTCAATGTTGTATTCTGCATATTATTTGATATGACTTTGACTGTCTCCGGACAACTTCATTAGACCTTGAGAAAGTAAGTAAAAGTAAGTTTTCATGTATAATAACAGTATAACATTAATATGTATATAGTCCTGATACGTGGATAGCCCAGAATATAATTGAAATGCAAACTCCGTGAAAAGCACCACTACAATATTTTTTAAAATAAAGCAAAAAATATGTGTCAAAATTGTCTTGCCAAAATGAGTGTGTAAGGATAAAAAATGATTATTGTATTTAAAAAAGAAATTAATGTCAGACTTCTAATAAATGGTATATTCGTGTTCCTAGGTCGCCCTGAAACTATTATTTTATCAAGCCACAATGAAGACAGTAAGTAACACAAGCACTAAAGGTGATAATAGTGACATTAATGATAGTGTAAACTTTGATGTTACTGAGGATTATGACATAGCTTCACTACAATGTCGGATTTTTCAGTTTACTTATGTAAAGGGAAAAATTAGCAGGCCTGTGCTTATAATAATTGTCTACAATGATTTAATTTTACTGTTATTTTTTATGTCTCCATGTATGTTAATATTCATTCTACATTTCTTTTTTATTCTGATTCATCCTGTAGTTCAATCTACTTGTTAAATAGGACTCATTTCCTCTTACTATTTTCACCAATGAAGCTTAATGAAATTAGCTCTAGAAATCTTTATTTTATTATCATAGTTTGCTGTAGTGTTATGATTATTTGTCACCTAAAAATATCAACAATTGATAGACCTACAGTGAGTAAACTAATGTTCATGGTAAGATGGGTTGCAATCTGCATGAGCACAGGAATCATCCAAATCAGTGAGCTAATGGATCCATGGAAGTATCATGAGATACTTTCCAAGTGTCCATTTAAATTCCCAGGTTTTAAAGTACAATTTACAACAAACCAACCCCCATATATTCATACACTCTAACGGGTATGCATTTTTTTCTTTTTTTAAGGAATTGTCAGCATTTTATTGTACACTCAAGATAATAAGAAACATCATTTCATGAGGCATTTGGTTATCTGATATTGCAATGCCCATGATAACTATCTGCAAAAGACCATTATGAAAATAAGTGCAGCTTATGCATTAACATCTAATATAGAGGGAGAAGAAGTAGAGGATGTCTATGAAAAATTAATACCCTCTAAATATACACTGATACTCATCAACTTCTTGAAAGGAGGGCATTGTGAATGAGTGTGAATATATGTGAAAGAGTGTGTGTACATATGTATGTATGATGAAAAATATGGTTCAGGAGTAAAGAATGAAAAAAACCAATGTCTTACAGATTACAAAGATAGCTTATATTGAGACATTATGAGCATTATTCAAGGAAAAAACCTGAAGATACTAGAACTAATGAGTATTTAGCAGCATTGCACATTAATAAAAATGAAATTGTATATATTTATTAACAGGAATGAAATGGTTCATCACTGATGGGGAGTTGTTTCTGAATCAGTTGTCTATGTGTAGTCAGACCACTAATTTGTTAGAGCAAAGATAAAATATTAATAGAAAGCTAGAAGATAAAATAAAAATAAGAAAAATGTGGAATGCACTTAAGACATCACCAACCTGACCTATTCAAACAAGTTATTAACACCAAAAAAAAGAGAGAAATAAATGTAGGAGGGGATGTGAAACTGAAACCTTATTACTGCAACAAAATCAGCAAGTACAGACCTGCATGCTTACTTTGCAATCTATATAAAATTGTATGAGAATAATCTATAAACATATCAAGTATTTATCTACTGTACAACTTGAATGATCAGTGATATCAAACTCAAATAGAAATGGAGCCACTAAATTGAACATAAGGATTCTTATGAGGTACATATTGACATAGAAAACAAATTACTAACATCTGCTTTGTTATATTTTTATTTATTTTGTTAAATGTTTCTCAATACATCTTGACCTATTTGGGGCTGCCTTCAGGGTTGGGTCACGTATTTGACATCTTTGATGTAGGTTGTGTCTAAGTATATCCATTCTGACAAGGATAAATAACTCGAGCACATGATAATCATTCTGATTCTGGTATAAACCTTTCTTAATGAGAGACTTATCATGTGATGAAAAAAGATTTGTCATAGACTAACCATGAGGAAAGTCCAGCAAAAGATTCAGAAAGCAATACATGATGCTCTGAACTGGATTAGAATGTTTATGATTGCAAAAATTGTTTATACTCATCGTGTGTCTATTTAAATTCATTTTGTTGTTGTTAAGTAGTGTCTGACTCTTCATGACCCCATTTGGGGTTTTCTTGGCAAAGATAGCAGATCTATCAACTGTGTCACCTAGCTGACCTATTGTTAGGCATACAACCTGTGACTGTAGTGAGGCATTAATGAAATAATGTTCATAGAGTAATTTGCCAACCTTTAAACTATATAGATGTAGTTTACTATTACTGAACATACCTTGGAAATGTAATTTGTCAAAAATGAGGACTTAAGTAATTGCTGAAGAATTTTTATTTTTTAGTGACAATTGAAAAAACTTTGAATTTTTCTGCTGAAAGCTATGAAATATTAAAAGACAGTATGCAGAGCCTTCAAGCTTACCGTAAGTATTAAAAGTCAGTGTGTGCTCCCCACCCCTAAGTAGCAAAGGGAAGATGTCAACAAAGTCTCTAAAATGAACAGAGAAGAAAAAGTGTTGAAGCAGGGCCCAAAGAAGGTGGTTCTTCTTTTAATTAATTCTAAACAAACCCAAATGATTTCCCTGTGAAACAGAACTGGTTCCTGTGGTAGATTAATTTATAGTTTTCCAAGACGGGGCAATGGTGTTGGGCTTTCAGGACATTTTCACTCTGCGGTATAATATTCTAGGAGGCCCTTCTGTCTATGCACTCAGAACTCAGTGGTCCATGGCACTGATAAATTTCAAAGATGAAAGAACTAACATTGTCTATCATTGACTACATGTTTCTGTGTTCCAAGAAGACATAGAGCAATTATGGTAGAAGATGTTCAGACTAGAGTTTGTCGATGAGTAGATGTTTGTAAAGAGAATGTGATCTGTCTTTTAATTTTTCCCACTTCTTTCGTTTTTTAACTTTGATTTTTACCTTTTGCTCTCCCACCAAACATGACTACTCCACAAAGATCAGAAATACTAGCAACAAGTGACTTTTGAGATTATGAAAAGACCACAAATATTTATGTATATTTCACTTTATAGTTAAAAAGCTTTCGCATGAAACACCTAAAGAAGAAATAGAGCACCCGGAAGTACATGACTGTAAGTTCATCAGCATGAGTAAGCATTTCTTGACATGATTCTCAATGGTAAGTTTAAGTATTCTGAAAAGGCAAGGATGATTGATTCAATTTATTTTTATAACTAGTTTTTCGTATAGCATTTGAAGCAGTTTCAAACCTCAGAATTTATGATTAAAAAGTACTATCTCTAGGGAAATATCATTTGAGAAGGAAGTTCAACATTAGGAATCTTATTAACCATATACAAAATATACTCAAAATGGAATTTGGAATTTAAGAAGTAGAAAGTCAGAACTTGAGCAGCCCGGAAAATTCTGAATCTCTCTAAGCAGGGATTCCTAAGGTGTGTGTGTGTGTGTGTGTGTGTGTGTGTGTGTGTGTGTGTGTGTGTTGTGCACCCCTTTGGCAGTCTGGTGAAACCTATGGACCCTTTCTCAGAATAATATTTGAAGTATATAAGATAAAATATATAGGATTAAATAGGAAACCAATTATTTTGAAATAGAGTTTTAAAAATATTAAAAGTCCAAAGTTCATGGACCCTCTGAAATCAGTATGCACATTGTCTCTGTTCCTAAGGGGTCTGCAGATGCCAGGGTAAGAACTCTTTATTTAGAGAGAGAGAAGCTTTGAGGGGACCTCTGGAACCCTCAACGAAGCTTTAAGAACCCAATACTTTTGTGTCAATGACTCAACTCTGACATTGTCCCAGTTGATTGCCAGAGTAGATGGAATTCTTGGAATCAAATGATATTATGTTGATTCAAATAAAATAAAACAATATGAAAAAATTCCCTTTTTAGAGTAAGGATGATTTATTCCTTCTGCATATTTTATCCCTATATTCCCAGGAATCCCAAAGGAGGTCCTAGATATGGAGCTCCCATAGCCCTTGAGACTCAGGGGAAAATAGGTAATTTAGGCACCCTTCCCCCAAAATAAAGTACAGGGATGATGTAGTATGTCACCTAGTTTTTTGAGGAGCTAAAGCTAGTAGGACTACAATCTTATCCTAAATCAACACCCCAAATCAATGATATTCTTTTCTGTCAGCATGATCATTGTGTGGGTGATCATAGAGGACTCATTGCTCCTCCCACAGTAGTCTAAAACAGCACTTCTTAAACTGTGGGACATGACCTCATATGGGATCATACAACTGAATATGAGGGTCTCGAAAAATTTGGCAACAGTAAAAAGTTTCTGAATGCACAACAACCAAAAATTAATTCAAAATCAAGTGCATAATGAATCCAAGGTGTTTCTGGCAGCACTTGCCTATGTTGCATTGCACAACTTCACTGCAGCCTTGGTTCTTAATACATAACATCCCCACTTTGCATTGCACATGCTGTCATGACACATAATGCCAACGAACACCGTCAGAAACACCTTGGCTCAGATTTGAGACTACTGTATGTTATAAATTGCAGTGTTTTTTACTGTACGTACAAAATCGTTAAATGAGTTTTGGCTTGGGATTAGGACAGAATTTCCAACAATTTCTGAAATGGCTCTAAACATACTTCTGCCATTTTGTACTACATATTTATGTGAAGCGGCATTCTCAGTATTGATGATTATAAAATCTAAATATCGTTGAACTCTGAAAAACTTTGAAAATGCTCTGCATTCTGCATTATCAAATATTCTGCCAAGATTTAATTCTTTATGTAAAATAAACAAGCACATCTATCTCATTAGTATGCAAATTTGCTTTCATCTTTAATAAATGGTAAAATTGTATGTATACCAAAGAATTGTTTTAAAATACATTTCTTTATGATTTATTATCAGTAAATATTTGATTTGTATACCTATTTTACATACCTACGTGCTTGGGGTCGTGTAAAAATTTTGCAGATAAAAAGGAGTCATGAGTGGAAAAAGTTTAAAAAGCCCTGGTCTAAACTATACTATTCCCGAGTACTTTAGGCTTTCTAACTTAAACAAAAACAAATGAGGTAGAAGACTGCTGGAAGGGAAAAAACAGTCACTCTAGATTTTGTTAGTATTAATCCCACATTCAGATAGAACCATACAGAGAAAGGCACATGTATAATCCTTGCCTTATAGCCCACCACTTTGTCTCTGTGCCTGCATACCTAAAAATGTATTACTTGACTTATGAATACCCGATTTCTGAATGTTTCATATGCACATAACTGCTGATTTCATACTACCCTCTCTTCTTCCTTCTGCTGTCCTCAAGTCTGGACAATTCTCAGAATTGTGCTTTGTTTATGGAGACACCTAGTGGCTACACTGGGAAATGTCCAGTCCAACTTCCATTCCACCTTTCCATCTTCACAGGTATACCCATGGATGTCTTCTACCCCTACCTCTTATCCCCATCAGCACTTACAGTTGATTCCATCTTAGGCAATCTCTTTTTCACGTGTACATACACAGGAATGTGGCTATTCTGTGACTTTGAGATTTCATCCTAAGAACGATGTTTGGGACATGAAATACAAGACATTAACATGTTAGTGATATTACCCTTTAGAAGTATAAACAGAGTCATATCAAGGCAATCCATTTCTTGTCTAGTTGCCTTGGAAAATGCTCAGTATTTCTCTCATTCTTATTTCTCAGAGATAAAATGAGAATAACGTTATGCAAGACACTTTATAAAACTGAAAGTTCTATATAAATGCAAGCTATGATGATAATGATGATGATTCCTTTCACCTTTTCTTTGTTCTACTTGTAAGCCAAAACAGATTGTCATCCTAAATTCTTAGTAATTTTAGATAACAATAAACTTCATCTTTCTCTTCCTAGATAATGATTTGGAACCAAATGAACCCCCTGTCCTCACATATCCAGATATACTTAATGAAGGTATGTAAAACTACCTCCATAATAATCAGAGAAAGTTTTTAAAGCAAGATCATAGGTTTTAGATAGTCAAAATCATATATATATATATATATATGTGTGTGTGTGTGTATATATATATATATATATATAAAACAAATTCATTAGAAAAGGGCAGTGAAAATGATTTAAAAAACGCTATTTTAACAGGATGCTTAGAGAATTTCTTACTACTACAGTTCTGAGTCTGGAATTTCAGTTCACTGTCAAATTTGGTTAAAAGGCATTTTTATTGGTTTCTATATGAATACTTGCAATAACATTTTCGTTAGTTCATTTCCATTAAGTTCAACATTTACTAAGTACCTATTTTATATAAGGTATTGTACTCAATATTGAGGGCATATAAAAGAAATGACAAGATTCCAGACCTAATAACTTAATTAAGGAACATAATATGGTGGATAGAAATCTAACCTTTGACTCAGGAAAACCTGATTCAAGTCCCAACTCTGACATTTTCTGACTGTGTGATCCTAAAGTTTCTAAACCTCTGTTTTTGTTGTTTTTGAGTCATTTCAGTCATGTCCGACTCTTCATGACACCATTTGGGAGTTTTCTTTGCAGAGATACTGGAGTGGTTTGCCATTTCCTTCTCTAGATCCTTTACAGATGATGAAACTGAAGCAAACAGGATTAAGTGGTTTGCCCGGGGTCACACAGCTAATAAGTGTCTGAGGCTGGGTTTGAACTCATGAAGATGAATCTTTCTGATTTTCATCCCAATGCACCCCCTAGCTGTCTCCAAACCTCTCTCTGTATCCCGGGCAACTAAGACTCTAAGTTATAGAAAAGGTGCTGACCTTTTTTAGTAGGGGAAGTTCCTCACCAAGAGCTCTTTACATGGATGAAATCTAAAATCACAGGTCTAGTATATGTGTATGTATATATATATGTATATATATACATATATGTGTGTGCACACACATACATATATGTGTGTGATATATACACACAGACACACACAATACACATATACACACTCTAATACATATATACACACATGTATACATGCATATATGTGCACATACATAAGTATATATATAATGTAAAACACATATGCACATGTGTATATGTATAGATGGATATGTGTATGGTATATCTATATGCATTATATATGTTTTGGATATACATACATACACACATACACATACACACTCCTATGTAATTATAGAAAAGGTACAAGGTGGTTAGTGCTAAGAACTTTGTGCAAAAGACAAAGTCCTATGAGAAATATTGAGGAGGGAAAGATCACTTTCAAATGAGAGTACAGAAGAGCTGGAAGAGAACTCAGAAGTTAAGTAAGCCAAGCCTCTCATTTTGTAAATGGGGAAACTGAGGCCCAGAGAGGTTGTGTGACTTACACAAAGTCACATGGGTAGTGTCAAGTGTAGGATTTGACTCTAAATCCTCTGACTCCAGAGCCAGGGATTTTTCCATTGTACTAAACTTTCACTGAGAAGGTGGTACCAAAATTGGACCTTAAAGAAAGAGAATTCCAGATAGAGATAAGGATTTTTTTTGGTAGAATAAGCTTATCCTTATTTATAATTATAGGACCATAGGATTTAGAGCTTCAAGGAAAATTAGAGATGATCTGGCCCAACTTCATCATTTTACAGATAAAAAAGACCCCCACAAAAAGGTTAAGCAGCTTGCCCAGATTCACACAAGTAAGTAGAAAAGCTGGGGTTTGAACCCACAACTTCTGACTTCAAGTCAATTGTTCTTTCTACTATGAAAGAATTGAGAATTGTTGGCATTTCTTGAAGCATTTGGATTTGCCTTGATCTGAAATCAAATTTTCTCCAGCTAATGCAAACTAGACTAGGAAAAAAAGTTTTTAAAATGTGGTCATTGTTGAAGAATTTGAATATTTTAACACTGCTAAAGTATGAGTAATATGCTTTTTTCCCTTTCTACCAGATATTTAGTGGAACCAAGTCTTTTGATTATGTTATCTTATGTTTTTAACAGAAGAAAGAAATCGTGATCTTGAAAGGAGCCAATCCCGGAACCAGTTAAATGAGGGTAAACATATACAATGAAGTATCTGAGATAGTTCTTGTAAATAAGCCAAAAAAATTTTTTTTAGCTCATGAATACTGACATTTCTATAAATTTCTATAAATCCCACTATTTCCTTGAGCACAGAGGTCAACACTTGTGTTTATTCCTGTGGATAAAAGGAAAAGATAAGATTTTAAAGTATTTTGTAAAATGGTCACTCATTACCCAAAAAGAATCATGTTTTTCTAGAAGAAGTATACTTTAGTCATTGCCTTAAAGTCTTTCTTAATTCCAATTTGGGGGGGGGTGGCAATTTTTCTTTCCAATGTGTTCAGTCTGTGAACCTCTTATGTAAGTAGAGAGGAGAGAGAATACATGGACAGATCAATAGATACACACCTATAACTTGCATACACATATAAAAAAAATTAAAAAGGAAGATGATGCTTTGGTAATGTACTTTAATTTGCAACCATTTATTTATTAATTTAACAGGGTCAAAGGAACTGCTCAAGAAACCAAAAAATAAAGAAATGGGAAAGGATGAGAAAGCACTTAATGATATAAAAGAGTTGCCAGCTCCAAGTAAGAACAAAGCATTCAAGATGAACATATAAGTAAATGACTTTCAGATTATGTGCTCATTTCAATGTTTTGCATATTAATGTTATTTACTGTAGTGAGACAGAGTATGCCAGGTCTAAGTTCCCTATAGGGCATTCATAGCATCAAAAGAGCTAGGAGTGGTAAATAAAAGTCTTTTTCAGTTTTGTGTTTCCTCAGAACTTTCTGGTTTGAAATTTGATGCCTGGTTCAGGCAATTGAAAGTGTATATTTGGGGGCAGAGGAATTGTTTGGAAAGTGATAGATATAAATATAATTAGGCTCCATTATGCCATTCTATCTTTAATGAAGAAGATTGCTGTCATTCAATCATGTCTGATGCTTCATGACCATATTTTGAGGTTTTCTTGGCAAAGATAATGGCATAATTTGCCATTTCCTTCTCAAGTTCATTCTACAGATGAGGATCTGAGGCAAACAGCATTAAGTGACTTGCCCAGGGTCACACAGTAAGGGTCTGAGACTGGATTTGAACTCAGGTTTTCCTGACTCTGGGGCTGGTGTTCTATCCACTACATCACCCATGGGAAAGTATTGCTCAGAAATACTGAAATCTGGTAGGACAAGGCTCCTGAACAGAATATAGCTCTGCAATCCCTATTCAAAAGAGACAGAAGAAATGAAAGGTGGTAGAGAAACACTATATAAAGAAATACAGGAACTAGAAGGAGGAAGAATAATCGAAAGAATTTAGGTGACAAGATCTAGAAGGAAATGAGGCACAAAAAAGGAATGAGGGAGAATGTCAAGGCATCTGTCTTAGCATAAAGTTAATCAATTAACTACTTTTAAAAGACAAGTCCGGGGGGGTGGAGCCAAGATGGTGGCTGGAAAGCAGGGACTTCCATGAGCTCCTCGCCAGGTCCCTCCAAAAACCTATAAAAAATGGCTCTGAAGAAATTCTAGAGCTGCAGAACCCATGGAATAGCAGAGGGAAGCAGGGCTCCAGCCTAGGACAGCCTGGATGGTTGCTTGGTGAGCTCTATCATGTACGGAGCTGGGAGCAGAGGGGAGCAGAGCCCAACGTGGGTGGCAGCAGGACCAGCCAGCCCAGGAGCTGGGCAGAACAGGCCCTAGTGCCCCGAATCAATGAGCTGTGGCAGTTACCAGACTTTTCAACCCACAAACACCATAGACAACAGAGAAGGTTAGTGGGAAAAGCTGCGGGGAACAGAGTGAAAGGAGTTCCTGTTCGGCCACCACTCCAGGGGCACCAGGGGCAGTACAGCTACAGAACTACAGCTGCAGTTGCTTCTGGCCCCAGGCCCACCTGGAGGGAGGAATTAAATGGCTGATCAGAGCAGGAGTGCAGAGCCTGCTTAAGATCTGAGTCAGTTCCAGGTTGGTGGTTCTTGGGGGAGGAGGAGTTCTGGTGTAGCAGAACTGGCTGTATAGAAATAGCTTGGAAAACAACAGCTCAACCCCTCAAGCTTGGGACAAAGTACTCTTTACTCTACAAGCAGTCATACCCCAAGGAAAAACTCAAGGGTCAAGTAAGTTGGCTGGGAACATGGCCAGGCAGCGAAAATGCACTCAGATTCAGTGTCAGACTTTGGAATCTTTCTTTGGTGATAAAGAAGACCAAAACATACAGCCAGAAGAAGTCAACAAAGTCAAAGAGCCTACATCAAAATCTTCCAAGAAAAACATGAACTGGTCTCAGGTCATGGAAGAACTCAAAAAGGATTTAGAAAAGCAAGT
>CM053624.1:230546536-230563338 GCA_028646595.1 Phalanger gymnotis | reverse complement strand
TTTTTGTTGTAGGCTCTATGACTTTGTTAACTTCTTCTGACTGTATGTTTTGGTCTTCTTTGTCACCAAAGAAGGATTCCAGAGTCTGAGACTGAATCTGGGTGTGTTTTTGCTGCCTGGCCATGTTCCCAGCGAACTTACTTAACCCTTGAGTTTTTTTCAACAGAGTATGACTGCTTGTAGACTAAAGAGTTCTATGTTCCATGCTTGGGCGGATGCGCTGCCTCACCAGCACTCCTCCTTCCCCTAGAACCCCCTACCCGGACTGGGCTTAAATCTTCAGCAGGCTCTTCACCCCTGCTCTGATCAGCCACTTAATTCCTCCCACCAGGTGGGCCTGGGGCCAGAAGCAACTGCAGCTGTGGTTCTAAAGCTGCCCCATCTCTGCTGCCCCAGGGGTGGTAGCCGAACCGCAAACTCCGACCTGTCCCGCAGCTTTTTCCCACTAACCTTCTCTGTTGTCTGCTGTTTGTGGGTTGTGAGGTCTGGTAAATGCCACAGCTCAGTAATTCAGGATGCCAGACCACTCCCCGCCCAGCTCCCGGTCTGGTCGGTCTGCGCCGCACGCTGGGCTCTGCTGGGCTCAGCTCTGCTCCCCTCAGCTGGGAGCTGGGTGCTCCGTGTGGGACAGACCTTACCCAGAGACCATCCAGGCTGTCCTGGGCTGGAGCCCTGCTTCCCTCTGCCACTTTGTGGGTTCTGCAGTTCTAGAATTGGTTCAGAGCCATTTTTTTATAGGTTTTTGGAGGGACTTGGTGGGGAGCTCACGCCAGTCACTGCTTTCCAGCTGCCATCTTGGCTCCGCCCCTGTTTACTGTCCACTTTTAACAAAAGTTTATTGAAGTTTCTTTCAAACTTACCCTCCCTCATCTCTTGCTAGAACTCTCCTTGTAACCAAAACAAACAAACAAACAAACATCTAAGGAAAATAAACCAACATGTTAACTTTGCCGGACAGAACATGGCACATTTTGTACCTGGAGACCACTATCTTTCTCTCTAGATGAAAGAAGAATATTTCACATGACATTATGTGAATGGTGATGTCTTTTAGTGTTGTTTCCCTTTACTTTACTGTGGCCAGTATGTATGTTGTTCTCTTGGTTCTGCTTTTTTCCCTACACATTAATCTATACCAGTCTCAAGTTTCTTTGAATTCCTCATGGTTGATTGTCATTTCTTATGGTAAAGGAGTATTCCATTTTATCCATATATCATAATTGATATATACCATGTTCAGCCTGTCCCCAACTGATAAGACACTGAACTGTCAAAAAAAAGTGATGCTCTGAATATTTTGTTATATATGGTGAATCTCTCTTTCTATCTTCAACCTCCTTAGGGTATATGCGCAGAAGCATATTTCTGTGTCAGAGAAAATGAACTTTTAGTCACTTTTCTTGCAGAGTTCCAAAGTATTTTCTAGGACATTTGGACCAATTCCATCTGTTGGTCCACAACACTGTTGCCCTTTCATAGGCTTGATTTTCCTTTCCTATATCCCTGTATCTGACAAGAAACTGGTGAGGCAAAAAACCTAAAGACAGTACACCAAGAAAACAGGCTGTTGTCTGCCCCATGCATTTCCAGCTGGGACACTTGCCTGAGCCAGCCTCATGGAGGCTGGCTTAGGCTATTGGCCCAAGAATGCCAAAGTCAGCTCTTGCTTCTTGTAATATAATTATATGTAAAAACAATTTTCATGTCTTGGTGGTGGAAGGGAGAGCACTGGTTCTTGCAGAATCACTGAAATTAGGAAAGCAGGCAACATGACCTTCACCAAGTAATTTTGCTGCTAAACAAGCTTAAAACGAAGTATTTGCAGTTACTGTCATTGCTCCATTGAGTCCTCTATCATACTTCATCTAAAATGGTGGTTCTTACTCTTGTTTTCTGTCATGGACCTCTGGCAATCTGATAAAAATCTATGGACTCCTTAGAACAATGTTTTTATTATATTGATTTCAAATTCAAAAGACACTTTAAAATTCAATTATCAAAAGACACTTAAAAAAAGACAAATTCACAGATTCCAGGTTAAGAACTCTTGATTTCAACTGACTGCAGAAGAGGGAACTGCTTTCAGAGTAGATGCTTGAGTTACTGTTAGGGGCTTCTTATGCCCAGATGTGCTACTTCCTCCCTTCCCCCCCTCACTTTCCCCCGGGGCTCATTTTCTTCCTTTACAAAGACTTCAGGGGCTAGTTTCTCCCAGCAGTGCCTCCAACATCTGTGAATGAAGTCATCCTGACATTTCTCCAAAAGGCCCAGGGCACAATTGGTAGGTAACTATGAGAAGCTGCATGTCCTTGCAGACTTGGATATGCAGCTCTGCTTTCTCTGCCAGCAGCCTTAGATTCTAGGGCTCTATGACTTAATGCAATGCCTCTTTTCATGATAAATTGCCTACATTATACCTGCCACTGCTGATCAGCTCTGTGGAGCTCTTTATTTGATATGTTCATTTACAGGAAAATTCTATAACACTGTCCTATTATTCATGCTCTATGACCACAAATGTCTGCTTTTAATTTTTCATTATAGACTGAAACTCTGAGAAGTAGATTTGTGGGCAGCACCAAAAAGCTGGGTATAGGGGTACAGGATAAAGAGTATGAGATTTGCAGTCAGAGGTCTTGGGTTCAAACTCTGGCTCTACTATTTACTACCTTTATGACCTTGGGCAAGTCACTTAATCTCTAGGTCTCAACTCTTTTCACCTGTAAAATGAGAGAACTGTACTACTAGTAGTAGGAGTAGTAGCAGCAGCAGCAGTAGTAGTAGTATTGATAATAACAACCAGCATTCCTATAGCTCTTTTAAAGTTTTTAAAGCATTTAGATATGTTATCTTATTCCACCCGTACAATGACTCTTGGAGGAGGATGCTGTGATTATCCTCATTTTTCAGTTCATGTCCAAATCTTTAAGAGCCCATTTGGGATTTTCTTGACAAAGATACTGGCGTGATTTGATATTTCCTTTTCCATCTCATTTTACAGATGAAGAAACTGAGGGAAACAGGTTAAATGACTTGCCCACAGTCACACAGCTAGCAAGTATTTGAGGCCAGATTTGAACTTAGGAAGATGAATCTTCCTAACTGCAGACCCGGCACTCTATCCACTGCACCACCTAGCTGCCAATCCTCATTTTACAGATGAAGAAACTGAAACTGGGAGGTTACATAGCTTTCCCAGGATTATATAGCTGGGAAGTGTCTGAGGCAGAATTTGAATTCTGGTCTTCCTAATTCCTAGTCCAACACTATCTACTGTGTCTCTATAACATAATGCAAGGGCAAGCAAAGTGGGACTTTTTGTTGTTTTTGTTTTGGAGTGTTTCTCAGCATTAAGGCAATCAAATGTCTTTGATTGAGTCTTGCCTTTGTTTGTAGGAAGCCCCACACCCTTTTGCTAATTAGGTCACCAGAGGTGTGAAACCCATGAGAGGTGTGAAGCACTCTGACCCTGAAGAAGCCTATATATACTCTGAGGTTAGCATTTTGTGTGGGGCTCATTCATTGGAAGAGTGTTAGCGTAGAGACTCTGGGTAGCCGTTAAGGAGCCCCCTGGCTTTGAAAACCCAGATGTTGGTGCTTCTCCCTCTGGCAACTATGTATGTATACCTTTGGTCAGACAGCTAGAAGCCTCTCTGTTGATTTGTTATTTGCTCTGTTTATATTTTCTCTGTTCGTATTTCCTCTGAAGTTCAGGGTACTGACTTTTCCCCCTGAACTAAATGAGTGATATATGTATGCTCGATTAAAGTGAGATTGTAAACCCCTTAAAGTTGCTTTCCTTAGAAAAGCAGATCAAAGAACCTATGCTAGCAGCCCTGCTGTGTGCTGGTGTTACTGGCCTTACGCATACACAGTAGCAGCAAGTAGCACTGTTGTTACACATATAAGGTCTCTTCTGGCCTGAAGTCTGTGCTCCTATGATGCTATGATCTTAACAAGAACTCTTCATGGGAATCTCATTATTGGTCATATGCTCACTAGACACAACTGGAATTAATCCATTGAGTTTTGCATCTTCTGAGCCATTCTATATCTATGCTATTACTCTGTTAAAAGTTGGTGATTCCTCCTCAATCTCCAAGTTTCTATGTGCAATGTGCTTACAGAGCAGTGTTCAGTGTTCTTTTACATTGTTTTAGATATGTTATCTTATTCCACCCGTACAATGACTCTTGGAGGAGGATGCTGTGATTATCCTCATTTTTCAGTTCAATTGTCCCTAAGTTTAAATACCCTCTACCACTACTACAATGCTTAGCATTTAGAGACAGGATTTGCAAAATAAATTAAAAAATAAGTCTAATCACCAAATTTCCTTCTACTTCCTTCAACAGGGACCTGGATCTCCATGAAGTGTATTACATATCTTGCAATTTTATCTACTGAAGTTACACCTCCCCCCTTCTTCTTCTCTCCTTGATTCAAACAACCAGAGGGTAGCATACTTCTTGCTTCTACTACTACTCCTCTGCCTCCATCCTCCAAAAAACTTTCCTCTCTGGAAGTCTGTGCAATCCATCTCACCTTCATTGATGGTATCATGTGCTCTATCTACATCATGTTCCAAGCTTCTCAACACCTTTCATATTCAGGTTCCTGGTCTTTCCCTCTGTCTCATCTTCTGCAAACATCCTAAATGTCTTCAATCCAATACTTTGGCTACACCACTCCTTAATCTTCTCATCTTTCAACAACTTCTTTAGGCAATTTTAGTTATACAGCATAATGGACACATCTTTGAATTATATCATTGAGTTTTGCTTTTTTATCACAGTCATTTCCATATTTAGCACCATTACCCGCCACAGCACTGAACCCTCTCATAACAATAACTAAAGATACTGAAGAATAACCAACCAACAGGATTGCAACTAAAATCATACATATTATACATACATATATATATATATGTATATATATTACACACATACACATTATACTCCATAGTCCCCCACCTCTTCAGCAAGAGGAAGAAGAATTTTCTTCCTTCTGAGACAAAGATTAGTTATTACGTCAGTCAGAGATTGGTTTCCTATTAGATTTGTTCTCATTTATATAATTGTAATCATTGTGTATACTATTCTGCCTCACCTTGCTCTTTAGCAACTATGTATCTCCCCAGCTGTTTCCTAGATCATTTAAAAATTAATTGGTTGCTTACTTTACTCTGCATCACTTCATACAAGTATTCTCATGTTTCTCTGAATTCTTACTTGTCACTTCTTACCTTATAATAAAATTCCATTCATATCCCAGTTGTTGGGTTTTTTGGGTATTTTTTGCCATTTACCAATTAATTAGCTCTCTTTTTGTTTCTAGTCCATTGCTACTCCAAAAAGTGTCAGCACAAACATTGTTATATTTGATTCTTTCTGTCTTTGACTATTATAGAGTATAAATCCAGTAGTGATATCTCTGAGCTTTGACTAGCTGTGTAACTTTTTCACATAACAATTTGTTGTGTTCAAGAATGGTTGGCACAATTCACAGCCTCTCTAATATTGACTACTTCTATGTTTTGTCATACTTGCTTACTTGCTGGGTGTGCAATATTTCTCAATTCTATTCAGTGTTTATAGAACTCCCACTGAGATAGTACCAAGGAATTTTAAGACAATTGAACAATAGTACTGGGAATTCACTTGATGCTGTTCTGAAAAGGTCACAACAACTTCAGTAGATATTCTCATAGAAATTTCAGTGTGTAGTCTCATTTGGATTCTCAGCATCTTTCTCCATAATCTGCTTCAACTTGCTCTTTATCAACTATATACCTCCCCAGCTATTCTTTTAGTCAATAGGGATTATTTGAAAATAAGAGTAAAATAAAACACATGCAAAATTTGTTAAGGATTGATTAGCTCACATCTGTCAGCTGACTTCTGCACTGAAAAGGGCCCAAGAGTCTACTTTATTCAATTAGTGCTTGGCCCATTTTCTAATTACCAAAATCATTTGGGCTCACTTCTTTCAACCATAAACTTGCTAGGGTGTGGATCAGTTTCAGCTGCTGGATTTACATGAAAGATTATTTGTCATGTCTGTGTTCAGTTCAAGGCCCCAGCCCCATTTACTCTTCTTGTTGTTGGCTGAGAGAAATGACATATGCTACTGTGGGTTCCCAGGCTGCTGGTCTAGGCAACAGCTGACAAGTAGGCTCCAAAATGGATTGATGGGACTAATCTTGTTAACATGCTGTGCTCTCTCATTCAGCAGACTAGACTGACCTTTCTGCCATTTCTAAATTCTAATTCTAATTCTACCATTTCTAAATTCTAAAAATGAAATTCTAACATTTCATTTAAAGGGCTGGGATTACAAGAGACATATGCCAATTCATAACATCTACTAGTCCCTGTATCACTTAGAGATTGGAACAAAGATTGGGAAGCCACTATTCCAATCTAAGCCAGGCTCTGTTCTATGGTTTTCTAATGTAGGTCAGATGCCTTCTCTGTTTTGGACCTTTAGAGAAATTTGATCTGGAGAAGACTGGGGAGGAGGGATATAATAGCTATCTTCTTTAAATATTTAATGAGATAACACATGGAGTATTTGTTACATTTTGCTCCAGAGGTCAGAACCAGGAGCTGTGGGTGGGAGTTATAAAGCAGCAGACTGAGGCTTGATATCGGGGATACTTAGTAAATAAATATTTCCTAACAATTAGAGCTGTTCTGAAGTAGAATGGGCTGCCTTTGAAGGTGGTGGATTCTTACTCCTTGGCAGTCTTTGAGCAGATGTTAAACCACCACTTGTCAGTAGGTTAAAATGGTGATTCCTGAGTATGGGACTGACTAGATGACCACCAAGGTATGGCATGACTCTTAAAAATTCTATAATTTGGAATCTGATTCTAAGGGGAATTGTCCAAAGACAAGACGAATACCCTTAAGTCTACTACCAGTTGCTTTTCTGAATCTTCCTATTGAGAATGCTTCCTTTCCTATAAGATCATACCTTCATCCAAAGACATGGCTCTGATATAAGGTGTATAATCTCTTTGAAGGCAGGAGCAGACCTTTCAAGGTTGCACAGGTAGCATGGGGATATTTAGCAAATATCCAACATCAGAATAGAGGCAATGAAGAAAAGAGCAGCATTTCTAATTAATAGCTAAAGGATAAAAGAAGCATAAAGATGGTGGTATATATGTTGGCTCAATCTTGGAGTGCACGAATGTAGAATATAACCATGGACAGGAAAGAACATTGGGAACACCAGCATTCAAAGGCCTCAGAGACATCTAAAGAACAGGTATGTGTTTTGTGAGCAGCTCACCATTGAATTGGGTAGTATCTGGTGGATGCACAAGTATGGTCAGACTATCACTAACTGTTGGGGGCCTTCGACCACCCACTGACCGCCCAAAATCCCTTGGGGGTCCCTGAACCTAGTGCCACACCAGCTGGCTCTAGTATCTTACGAGCGGCACATAGATGAGGCGGGAGACATGCAGATGGTCAAAAGCTCCGTTTATTGTTACAGCAAGCAGGATATTTATGCAGTACTAGCCTTCGTTTCTGAGTGCAAGCAAGCTCATGCACGATCCTCTAAACCTATCAGGACCGTGTTTCCGTGCTCGTGGACAGTCTGTGCTCTGTACCTGTAAACCTATCAGGACCGTGTTTCCGTGCTCGTGGACAGTCTGTGCTCTGTACCTCTAAACCTATCAGGACTGTGTTTCCGTGCTCGGGGACAATCTGTGCTCTGTACTTATTTGGAAAGAGTTATGAAGTCAGCTTGTGTGTTAAGGCAACAGTGGGGGAAACTGGATGTTCTATCTGTAACTGATTATCTAACTCTGTACAGTTCTTAACCTTGCACAGACTGTTCTCATCTTAAGTTACAGTTTAACTCTGTCTTGGGGGCTAGTGTAACTCTGTTTTGGGGCTTGGCCCCTCACAACTAACTAGCTAGGAAAATCAAATAGGTGGCCCAATGATCTATCTGTGGCCATCTTCTCCTTTCTTTCTATACTATCAAAGTTCAATGTATTCCTCTTCTGATAACGGCTATACTTACAATATATAGATGGCTGATGAGGGATATCTCCAATCCTAAAAACACATTCATTTTGAGCTTTGGCCCACATTTCCAATTGGCTATAATTGAGAACAATATGGCATACAGAGGCAGTCAAGAAGTCATGGTTTCAAAATCTATGCCTGACGCTTAATAGCTGTGCGGTCATCGGCAAATAATTTAAGCAATCTGAGACTTTGTTCATGTGTAAATGAGAAAATGTGTATGAAGCACTTTATATACTTTAGAATGCTACATAAGCAACAGTAATTATTATTACAAGTTATAGTCACTTAAATCTAGCACTTCAAACTTAATATATCCCAACCCGATCTCATTACCATCAACTCTAAATCTGCTCTTCATTCTGACTTCACTTCCTGATATTCTGTTATCTTAACCTTTGGGTCACTTTTACTTTTTTCTCTCACTCAACTTTCATAGACAATCAGTTATTAGGTTTTGTTGTTGATTCCATCTCCACAATTATCACTTTCATCTCCTTCCTCCTTAATATTCTCCATCGTACTTCAGATTCTCAAATGCAATAGCCTGTACAGAATATTACAATAGCCTTCTCAATAAGTCTTCCTGCCCCTAATTCTGTCTCCACGCTGTCCATCACTCATCTTTTAAATGTCTGCCAGGATAATGTTTCTCATTCAAAATGTCATGCTACTCTTCTGTTCAAAAACCATAGGTGACCTCTGACGGCCTTCCTACTAAAGTTTAAACTCCATGGCCTAGCATTCAAGGCCCTCCAGAATCTTGTGACACCTCGCCTTTTCAATTTTATTTCATATTCTTCTTCTCAGTTCAAAGGTCAAATAAAACGAGACTATTTTCTGCCCATCAAACATGTACAGGTCTCACACTTTTGCTCATAGATGTGTGCTGACCCTGGAATATCTTTTTCACCTGTTGAATTTCTGCTTATCATTTAAAAGCCCAATTCACAAGATGGCGGCTGGAAAGCAGGGACTAGCATGAGCTCCCTGCCAGGTCCCTCCAAAAGCCTATAAAAAATGGCTCTGAACCAATTCTAGAACTGCAGAACCCACAAAATAGCATAGTGAAGCAGGGCTCTAGCCCAGGACAGCCTGGATGGCCTCTGGGTAAGGTCTATCCCGCACAGAGCTGGGAGTGGAGGGGAGCAGAGCTGAGCTGAGCGGAGCCCAGCGTGGGCGGCATGGACCGACAAGACCGGGAGCCAGGCGGAGCATGCCCTAGCGCCCTGAATCAGTGAGCTGCGGCAGTTACCAGACTTCTCAACCTACAAACACCAAGGACAACAGAGTAGGTTAGTGGGAGAAGCTGCTGGGGACTGGGATAGAGTTTGTGGTTTGGCCTCTATCCCGGGGGCAGCGGAGGTGGGGCAGCTTTAGAACTAGAGCTGCAGTTGCTTCTGGCCCCAGGCCCACCTGGTAGGAGGAATTAAGTGGTGGATCAGAGCAGGAGTACAGAGCTTGCTGAAGATCTAAGTCCAATCTGGGTTGGGGGTTCTTGGGGAAGGAAGAGTGCTGGTGTGGCAGAGCTGGCGCACCCCCCCAGGCTTGGAACATAAAAGCCCAAGTCAAACATCATATCTTCCAGGAACCCTCCTTTAGTTTTCCAATTGATAATGTCTATTCACAGAATAACAGAATTTAGAACTGAAAAGGGACCTCACTTAACACACAGCCAACAATCCCCATTATGATGTGCTTTCAAAGTGGTCATCTAGACTTTACTTGAAAACCTTCAAGGAGGGAGAATACAATGTAGCCTAGGGGAAGTGATTCTACTTTTAGATAGTTCTAATACTGAGTGACAATAATTGATAAGGCATCTAATTAAAGATTATTACGTTCCAGGCATATGCCAAGCACTGGTAATAATAAATATAAGCAAGCAAGACAGCACTTGATCTCAAGGAGTTTATATCCTAAGAAGTTAAGGGGTTGGGAAGAGGGAAGACAGTATGTTCACAGCAGCATGGTGTGGAAATGTCCAGGAAGTGACATGGAGGCCTGTTTCTGGACAAGATAAGGTGAAAGCTCACTTACCAGAGACTGGCATCCTTGAGACAGTGTCTAATCAAGTTAATATTTCCCTTGTCCTGGGGCCCCTTCTCTTTTCTCTCTACACTCTCTTGAATGTAAACTACCTGGTCCCATAAGCTCTTATGAATAAACACTTGGTGGTCTTCTATGGGTTTAATTACTATCTTTATACTCATGTTCCCCAGGTCTACAGAGCCAACCCTGGTCTCTCTCCAGACCATAAGTCCAGCATCTCCAACTGCCTATAGGACATTTCCAATTGGACGTTCTATAAGTATTTCAAACTCATCATGTCCAAAACAGAACTCATGATCATTCTCCCCAAACTTACTTCTCTTCCATATTTCAATTTTCTTTCAAAGGCTCCACCATCCAGTCAAACTTTCTCATAATACTCATTCTCATTTGACATAACTAGTAAATTGCCAATTCTTGTTTCTTCTGCCTCTACAACATTTCTTGTATCAGGATCTCATCTCCTCTGGCTTGGATTAATGCAATTGCTTCCTGATGGGTTTACTTGCCTCAGGTCTCTCTCCTCACTCCAATCTATACTCCATATAACTGCCAGTGTGATAGAACTAAAAGATATGTCACTGTCCTATCCAATAAACTTCAGTGGCTCTCTCTGACTTCTAGGATCAAATATAAACTCCTCTGTGTACTCTCTTTGCATCACACTGTTCTAGAACAGTTAGTTTTCTTGAAGACTCAGTTCAAGCACTACTTTCTACACAAAGCCTTTCTTGATCTCCCTAGCTCCATATTCTCTCCCCTCACCTATTACCTTGTAAATATTTACATGTTGCCCCCCTGAGGCAAATGTAAGAGGAGGAAATGTTTCACTTTGTTGTCTAATTTCTCCTTGTTTAGCATGGGGCTGGTACTTAGTATACACTCAAAAGAATGCTTGTTAATTGATTGGCCGTGGCTAAAGGGACCCTCCCACTAAATGACTTTATTTTTCTGCCTAGCGGTTGTTGGGTATCTAATCCTTCTCTTCTCAATGTGTAAATTTGTGACTTAAGTGTTCTCTAAAAGGGGAGAAAATTCTCTTGTGAGGGTCCATTTGTCTATCTGTACTAGGAGGACAGGTGAATCATTCTATGGAGAAACTTCAACAACAGAACTAACTAGCACAGGTAACCAAAGATGAAGCAATGAAATTCAGGAATAAGAATCCAAAAGATAGCAATGTTAATGATCATAGGATCATAGATTGAGAGTTAGAAGGGATCTTCAAGGTTATTGTCCAACCACCTTTATTTAACAGTTGAGGAAACTGAGGCCCAGAGAGGTTAAGTGACTTGTTCCTGGTCACACTGATAGTAAATAGCAGAGCCAGGATTTGTATCCAGGTCACTTGATGCTAAATCCAGTACTCTTTCCACTTTACTAAGTCATTTGGTTACTTAATCCTAGATCAGTGGTATAAAACTCAAGTAGAAATAGGGTCTACTAACCCATATATCCCTCAGGGCTGAATATTGACTGCTTTAAAATGCAGTATTATCTATATTTTATTGTATTTTTATTTATTTTCTTAAATATTTCTCAATTACATTTGAATCTGGGTCGGGGAGCAACTGGGAGTACTGTATGCCACATGTTGCCTATAGGCCATGTGTCTGATATCTCTGTCCTAGATCACTGCAAGAGTGAAGAGGAATTCTGAGCACTAAAAAACTATCTCTTTAGTAGACTATAAGATCCATGAAAGCAAGGATAATGCCTCATACTTAATTTTATCCCCATGTGGTGCCTTCCTTGTTCATCACTGTATTGTGGTTTGTCCTTTGTTCTCATCAGGGAGATGATCACATGATTTGCAACTATGTTCTGCCCTTGTTTATTACAGTGAATCAGTAAAAATATTTTATTTAATTTGATATGGCTGATTTTAAAACAAGTACAGAGCAAAAAGGGGAAGCTAGGTGGTGCAGTAGATAGAGTGCTGAGTCTGGAGTCTGGAGGACTTGAGTTCCAATATGATCTCGAACATTCGCTAGCTATATGACCATGGGCAAATCACTTAACCCTGTTTGCCTCAATTTCCTCCTCTGTAATGTGACTTGGAGAAGGAAAGGCCAAACCACCATAGTATCTTTGCCAAGAAAACCTTAAATGAGGTCACAAAGAGTTGGAAATGACTAAGAAGCACAGCAAAAAAGGGGTTACTAGTCAAATGTATTACATTTATTGATTTGGAAGATAGAAATCTACTATCATACAATGGTTTTCTAGAAATATTAAATTTTTGAATCAATACTATTATACAATGAATCTACAGCTCCTTAGTGATTTTCATTAGTATATTTATAGACAACCTAGCTCTTAGTTGTTCATCTAGCCAACATTTATGATCTCTTTACAGGATTACCTGGTGAATACATAATGCCAGAGGTGGGGAACTTGAGACCTCGAGGACCACATGTGGCCTCAAGGCCGTAGGTTCCCCACCCTTGTAAATTAGGTAATTATGTTTAACTAATTTTTTAAAAATATTATTAACATAATCAAGCATTAAACTATACCTAATCATATTACTGATATTAGCAAGCTGTAGTTGAAAGAATGCTAGATTACAATTCCATGTTAACGGAAGTAACCTAACTATGTACAAACTTCTAAACTTATAGAATGTTTGAAATAAATGTGACAGACCTTACTGATCAAATAATCCAGGGGTTCTTTTGTACCTCGAAGAACCAAGGGTTCCTGATACCACAATGAGGCACCAAGTGGATTTTTTAGCATGGTCCCAAAGTTAGCTCATCACAGATCTGAATCTACCTCATTTTTCAGATGAGGAAATTGAGGCCTAGGGACTTAGCCAAAGTTACACAGGTAATAAGCAATTTAAAATCAGGTCCTTTGACTCCAATGTGCTCTTTTCACTATACCATACTATATCCCTTTCCCAAAGGGATAATGTTTTTATAAATGGAGACAGTCTAAACAAGAGGAAGAAGTTCCTGACTGTGAGAAACTAGAATGGATAGATATTGGCATTTCCTTTCCTGAAGATGGCTTAATTAACCAGTCAATTAATAAACATTTTATTAAGGACCTACTATGTGTCAGGCCTGGTACAAAGTAGGGATAGTAGTGTACTGGATTCCCAGATCCAAAATACAAATACAGATACAAAAGTGGGATAAATTCCTGCCATCAGGGAGTTTATATTCCAATAGGGAGATACAATAATGGAGATGTATGTGGGGAAACAAGCAACGATTAAGTAAATGCCTAGCTTGGGCCAGACACTGTGTTAAGCACTTTATCCTCACAACAACCCTGCAGGATAGGTACTATTATTATCCCCACTTTACAATTAAGGAAACTAAGGCACAAAGAAGTTATTTGCCCAGGGGTCACAAAGCTAGTATGTGTCTGAAGCTGTATTTGAACTCAGGTTTCCCTGACTCCAGGCCCAGAAGTCCATCCAATGTACCATCTAACTGAAGGAATGGTCGCAAAGTAGAGAGTTTAGATCAAGGCATTCATGGTGTGAAACCACAGAGCAGTTGATTTTCAAGACCTTTCTAGTAGCAGTGGGACCTGTACCATTTACTGAGAATAGAAGCAATCTCTAAGTATAAGAAATGGTTAAATTTTAAAGCTACAGTTCTTGAACCTCTCCTTGCTCTTTTCTAGCTCTATGAGTGAATGAAAATAGTACTTGCTCCACTTACCAAGGGTTCTAGTTCCTTGCGGTCTATGAGGTTCATCTCTGTGACAAAGTAATAGAAGTGTTTGTAGCAGGTATTGACATGGGCTTCTGCACCCATCACAATCACACGATCAAAGTGATGGATGTAGACATGCACGAACACCCGGAAAAGACGACACAGAATCTTTTTGCAGATCTGAAGAAAGTTCCTCGGGAAGGGAACACCTAAAAAATAAAGAGGGTGGATTCATGACATGCAGAACTTGAAGGACACATTCACAAACAAAAGGGAGTCGTGCTGAGCATAAGAATTCATAAATATTTAAAAGTTTTTGGCCAAGATAGTGGCTAGAAAGCAGGGACTCACTGAAGCTCTCTCCCAAATCCCTCCAAATACCTATAAAAATGGCTCTGAACAAATTCTAGAGCTACAGAACCCATGAAATAACAGAGGGAGACAAATCTCCAGCCTAAGACAGGCTGGATGGTTGCTGGGAAGGGTCTATTGCACGGTGCTGGGAGCAGAGCACAGCTCAGCGTGGGCCATGTCAGGACCAATCAGACTAGAAGAAATTGGGTAGAGCAGGCCCTAGGGCCATGAATCACTGAGCTTTAGAAGTTACCAGATTTCTCAACCAACAAACCCAAAAGACTACAGAGCAGGTTAGTGGGAAAACACCTGGATCTGTGTCAGAGCAGTCTGGCCCCAGACTTGGGGGTAGCAGAGGTGTCCCAGTGGTGGCGGCAGCAGCAGGAAGCTCCTGTGGCTGCTTCCAGAACTCCAGCTGTAGTTGCTTCTGGCCCCAGGCCCACCAGGTGGGAGGAATCAAGCAGCAGATCAGAGCAGGAATGAGGGGAACACGTTGCTGGTGCAGAGACAGTTTCTCTCACTTTGCCCTGCCTAGATGGGTCAAGGTCCTGGTTGTCAGTTCTTGGCAGAGGAGGAGCACTGGTGTAGCAGAGCTTGCAGTGACGACGGAGTAGAAGTAGCTCTGAAAACAGCACTAGAGCCCCTAAAGCTTGGGACAAAGGACTCTGTACTCTACAAGCAGTCATACCCTGACAAAAAGTTCAAGGGTCAAGTAGTTGGCTGGGAACATGAACAGGCAGCAAAAATGGACTCAGATTCAGACTCCGACTATAGAATCTTTTTTTGGTGACAAAGAAGATCAAATCATACAGCCAGAAGAAGCCAGCAGAGTCAAAGAGCCTACACCAAAAGCTTCCAAGAAAAACATGAATCGGTCTCAGGCCATGGAAGAGCTCAAAGAGGAGTTGGAAAAGCAAGTTAGAGAAGTAGAGAAAAAATTGGGAAAAGAAATGAGAGTGATGCAAGAAAATCATGAAAAAAAGTCAATGATTTGCTAAAGGAGACCCAAAAAAATACTGAAGAAAACAGTCCCTTAAAAATAGATTAACCAAAATGGCAAAAGAGCTCCAAAAAGCCAATGAGGAGAAGAATGCCTTGAAAGACAGAATTACCCAAATGGAAAAGGAAGTCCAAAAGACCACTGAAGAAAATACTGCCTTAAAAATTAGACTGGAGCAAGTGGAAGCTAGTTTCTTGATGAGAAATCAAGAAATTATAAAACAGAACCAAAGGAATGAAAAAATGGAAGACAATGTGAAATATCTCATTGGAAAAACAACTGACCTGGAGAATAGATCCAGGAGAAATAATTTAGAAATTATTGGACTACCTGAAAGCCATGATCAAAAAAAGAGCCTAGACATCATCTTTCAAGAAATTATCAAGGAAAACTGCCCTGATATTCTAGAGCCACAGGGTAAAATAGAAATTGAAAGAAACCACCGATCACCTCTTGAAAAAGATCCTCAAAACAAAACTCCTAGGAATATTGTCATCAAGTTCCAGCGTTTCTAGCTCAAGGAGAATATACTGCAAGCAGCCACAAAGAAGCAATTTGAGTATTGTGGAAACACGATCAGGATAACACAAGATCTAGCAGCTTCTACATTAAGGGATTGAAGAGCTAGCAATATGATATTCTGGAGGTCAATGGAGCTAGGATTAAAACCAAGAATCACTTGCCCAGCAAAACTGAGTATCATGCTCCAAGGCAAAATATAGATTTTTAATAAAATAGAGGAGTTTCAAGCTTTCTCAGTGAAAAGACCAGAGCTGAATAGAAAATTTGACTTTGAAACACAAGAATCAGGAGAAGTATGAAAAGATTTAAAAAAAAGAGAAATCATAAGGGACTTACTAAAGTTGAACTGTTTTGTTTACATTTCTTAATGGAAAGATGATGTATGTAATTGATGAGACCTTTCTCAGTGTTAGGGTATTGAAGGGAATATTCATATATATAGACAGAGGGCACAGGGTGAATTGAATATGAAGGGATGATATCTAAAAATACAAAATCAAATTAAGGTATGGGATGAGAGAGAAATATATTGAGGGAGGGAGAAAGGGAGAGAAAGAATGAGGTAAATTATCTCACATAAAAGTGGCAAAAAAGCAGTTCCGTTAGAAGGGAAGAGGGGACAGGTGAGGGGGAATGAGTGAATATTGCTCTCATCGGATTTGACTGGAGGAGAGAATAACATAAACACTCAATTGGGTACCTTACCACACAGGAAAGCAGGAGGAAGCGGATAAGAAAGGAAGGATGGGGGGGCAGGGCCAAGATAGCGGCTGGAAAGCAGAGACTAGCGTGAGCTCCCCGCCAAGTCCCTCCAAAAACCTATAAAAAATGGTCTTGAACCAATTCTAGAACTGTAGAACCCACAGGGTAGCAGAGGGAAGCAGGGCTCTAGCCCAGGACAGCCTGGATAGTCTTTGGGTAAGGTCTATCCCACCCGGAGCTGGGAGCAGAGGGGAGGGGAGCTGAGCGGAGCAGGGCCCAGCATGGGCAGCGCGGACCAACCAGACCAGGAGCCGGGCGGAGTGTGCCCTAGCGCCCTGAATCAGTGAGCTGCAGCAGTTACCAGACTTCTCAACCCACAAACACCAAAGACAACAGAGTAGGTTAGTGGGAAAAGCTGCTGGGGACAGGAAATTTGAGGTTCAGTCA
>CM053624.1:230520869-230546036 GCA_028646595.1 Phalanger gymnotis | reverse complement strand
GCATAGAAATTTATCTTGCCCTACAAGAAAGGAAGGGAAAAGGGGATGGGAGGGGAGTGGGGTGACAGAAGGGAGGGCTGACTGGGGAACAGGGCAACCAGAATATATGTCATCTTGGAGTGGGGGGGAGAGTAGAAATGGGGGGAAAATTTGTAATTCAAACTCCTGTGAAAATCAATGCTGAAAACTAAATATATTAAATAAAATTTATAAAAAAAAATAAAGAAAGGAAGGATGATAGAAGGGAGGGTAGATAGGAGGAGGAGGTAATCAAAAGCAAACACTTTTGAAAAGGGACAGGGTCAAGGGAGAAAATTGAATAAAGGGGGACAGAATAGGCTGGAGGGAAATATGGTTAATCTCTCACAACATGACTATTATGGAAGTGTTTGCATAATGATACACATGTTGCCTATGTTGAATTGCTTGCCTTCTTATTGAGGGTGGCTCGGGAGAGAGGAGGGGATAGAATTTGGAACTCAAAAGTTCTAAAAGCAGATGCTGAAAAAAAAGTTGTTTTGCGTGCAACTAGGAAATAAGATATACAGGCAATGGGGTATAGAAATCTATCTTACCATACAAGAAAGTAAGGGGAAAGCAGATGGGGGAGGGGAGTGGGGTGACAGAAGGGAGAGCTAACTGGGGAATGGGGCAATCAGACTATATGCCATCTTGGAGTGTGGGAGCATAGAAATTGGGAGAAAATTCGGAACTCAAAATCTTGTGGAAATAAATGTTGAAAACTAAAAATATTAAATAATAAGACAAGAGTTTGTTTTTAAAGTTTTATCAATATTTTCTTAAGTATCAACTTCTTTTCTGATACCTCCTACTCAATAAGCTACACCTCACAGCAATAACAACAAACAAAAATAAATAAGAAAGAAGAAAAAAGTTTCAATTTAAGGATATCAGAATTTCAAGTCAAATCATAAAAATGTAATCCTAGTTGAGATAGCTCTCACTAGGGGTGCTCAAAATGCTATTTTAAACCTCATGTGTATTTATTCATCTCTTTAGTTAGATAAGCAAAACATGTTTTGCCTCTCATTTTACTGTGTTCATCTTCACATTCACCCTTAAAGACAGATAAGGGGGCTGGACCTCTAATCTAAGGCACAAAAAGTTGAGTAATTGGCCTGGAATCAAACAGAAATTTTGCTTAATTATCTTAATTCAAATTTGGCTGCATCAAAACACAAAATTAGGGACGCAAAGTCACACTTTTCTTTTTCCACATTCATAGAACTATCAGGAGATTGACCACAAGAAGGGTTTTACTGTTTGTAACAAACATATGACACCAAGGAGCCGAAGCATAACCAACAACTACAACACTCAAGCAGTGTCTCGAGTCTCTAAAGAAGCCCAGATAGCTGCTGTCACTGACTTAAGAGAATATTGGAGCAACAGTCAAATGAGAGAGAGCCACTGTAACTAAAAAAGCAACAAGTGTGGCATTCTACAATGGTAGTCTCCCCTGAGATCCATGACTAATTATCTGCAATTGTTTTTAAACAAAGTACAGATAGATAGATACGCAGACAGAATGAGAACACTGAGAAATTATGGTAATATTTCTGCCACCTCAACTGGAAACAAATGCTGAAAAGAAAGGATGTAACAAAATGAGGAGAAAATGAGGAGCTGTCAAAATCATGTCTTCTGGCTATTACACATGCATGACTGACTAGAAACACAGCTATCAGTCAGAGAGAGTATCTACATCTTCAAGTGCTTTGCTGCAGCATTAGATATAAGAAGATGACATCACTTTTAAAAAATTATTTTATTTTTAATTTGTGAAATAAAATAAGCATTTCCGTAACAAAGTAGAATTTTTAAAAAGATTACACATGAAACTACAAATCCATCACGTATAACTTGCTATTCCTTTAAAAATATAACATTATCGTGTAAATTTTTTTCATTTTTTCTTCCCTACCTCCTCATCCTAGAGATGGCTACCATTAGACACAAATACATATGTGTATACACATACATATATGTGTGTATATGTAAAAATCATTCCATACGTATTTTTCTATTCATCAATTCTTTTTTTTTGGATGCAGATAGCATATGCCTTCATATGCTATCATATTTAAACTTTGTAGTTAATTTGGGCATTTATAACAGTCAAAATGACTTGGTTTCTCAAAGTTGTTCTTAAGACAATATTGTTGTTACTGCATATAATGTTCTCTTGGTTTTCTTTATAGAAGATGTTGTAGCAGGTGGTTCTGTGCTCATTTTGCGCTTCATTATTTTGCGCAGGTTTATCTATGTTTTTCTAAAATCATCAAGCTCATCGTATCATATCTTATAGCATTAATTCCATCGCAATCATATACCACAACTTTTTCAGCCATTCTCCAATTGAGGGACATCCATACAATTTCTAGTTCTTTGCAACCACAAAGAAAACTAGTATAAATATTAAAAAACACAGGTTCTTTCCTTTTTTCCTAATCATCTTTGGAAATAGATCTAATGGTGGTATTGCTGGATCAGAGGGTATATGCAGTTTAATAACTCTTTCGGCATAATTCTAGATTGTTTCCCAAAGTGGTTGAGTAAGTTCACAGTTCCACCAACAATGAATTTGTGTCCCAATTTTTTCATATCCCCTCCAATACATGCCACTTTCCCCTTTAATCATATTAGCCAATCCAACTGGTGTTGTATTAATTGTTTTTTCAAAGTTGTTTTAATTTACATTTCTCTAATCAACTATGATTTTTATATGACTATGGCATCACTTTTGAGACTAGGCAAGTCACTTCCTACTACATAGTTTAAAAATAACCTATCTTTATTTTCATTTCTTCACCTTTCCCTTCCTTTGGTAAAGAATGTTAACTACCAATGAAATTGCCAAAAGCAGGAAGCAATAAATGGGATAGCTATGAATATTCTACAATGAATACACATACACAATGTATACACGCACACACACACACACACACGCACACACTTATTCTACAATGAATATTCTACAAATAAGACTGTCCCGGGAAAATCAAGAATGGGGCATTCAGAATACTAGTAGTGCTTAGCTCATCCTAGGTGTTGCAACAATTAGGCTAGCGGCTATTGTGGGGGTGAAAGATCAACACCAGTGCAAAGACAAGAATGCTGCCAGTACAGGTTCTTTTGATCTGCTTTACTAAGCAAAGTAATGTTAAGGGGTTAACAGTATTATTTCAATCCAACATACAAATATCACTCACTTAGTTCGGGGGAAAAGCCAGCACCTTGAACTCCAGAGCAAATACAAACAAATTACAAACATACATTTATAAACAGACCAAATACAGTTCATAGTTACCAAGGAACCATCAACACCTGAGTTCAGCCAGGAGGGTCTTAAAGTGGCTGCTCAGAGTCCCACACTTCCAGGAGTGAAAGCCTCAAGCAAATAGCTCGGTTCTCTCTTTTTATACACTCTTTAGCCATCATCAAACATCATCTGAGCGACCAGAACTCAGGCTCCTACTACTGGCTCTGGTCTTAGCAACTCCGCTTAGGACGCTGAGGCTTAACACCTAGTAGATAGGGGTTTGGGCCTGGGGCTTTGCATCTAGTAAGGCTCAATTAAAGACGCTTAATTAATCATTCTAAAACAGTAAGAAAGTGCCAACTTAATTGCCAATACACTAGGCACCCAATAAATATTAATTGAGTGATTAGTGATGTAGCAGATAGAGTGCCAGATTTGATGTGATGAAGATGTGGGGTCAAATTCTACCTCTGATAATTACTGCATGACCACAAGCAAGTAACTAACTCTGAGCCTCACTCCCCTTATGTGTAAAATAAGACAAATTATAGCTATAGCGCCTACCTCACTGGGTTGGTTGTTTCTAGGATTTAATGATAATGAAATTTGCAAATTTTAAAATATGAAATAAATGTTAGTTTTATTGTTACTCATCTTATTCTCATCCTTTAACTTTTTGAAAGGCTTTTTAATAATTTTTTTCAAGCAGAAAACACCTCTTGCTCCTCTCCCTCCTCTTCCCTTCATTCTTTGAAACTGAACATTTCTTATCTTTTTCATGGAGTTCAAATAGAAATGGTCCAGAGACAAGTTGCTATCTTGCTATTCTTTTGTATTTGATGTATTGCAAATTGCTGCACAGGTGGAAAAGATTTTCTATAAGTTGCCTTAGGTTGATGACCCTGTGTTTCATTAATACATAGGTTTTTGTTAGTGTGCTTTCCAAATCTATTATTGTCCATGTTACACTAATTATCCTTTTCCTGTTCTTCTCTTTTTTCAAAGTAGTACAGGCAGAAATAGTCCCAAGATAAGTAAGTATACTGCTTTTACTCTTAAACATTTGATGTCATTTGGATATCAGTTGTTACTTAGGCTCTGTTGGAAAATAAACCACTTTAATTAACATTTGAGAATGTAGTGGCATATACTTCTTGTCAGCTTTTACTATTGCAAAATGAAACATAGTCTGATTGTTCTAAAAGTAATTCTACAAATTTTTACCTATTTATCATGTACTCTGAGAACATCCACAAATTCTCTTCTCCTTTTTGGCAGAGAAATGTTCGTCTTTCTATAGTTTCCTTTGGGTAATGATCCCTGGGTTTCATTAATATTGTGAAAAGTTTAGTATGGGCACATAGATCCATGGTAAGCCAATTTACTGCACCAAAAGCATTAACACAGGTGTGTTGCACTGGTATTAACTGCTCTAAAAAACTTCTCCATAGCACAGGTTTTCAAAGTGTGCAATACTGCTCCCTTGGGGGTGCTAGAATGATCCATGAGGGCAGTAGTAGCCTCTGATGCAACTGGAGGGTATTGAATAAAAATAAGAGGGCTGTGAAAGCATAAGGAAAGAGAAGATAAGAATTTCTGTTGTGTAACAGAATTAAAGTTGCAGTGATTATGTCATTTTCCAAATAAACACACAAAATGCAAGCTATAACTGATCAAGAGTCAAGTCTGCTGACAGGTCTTAACAAGCAAGTGTTGGCAGATGAGCATGTTGTACATTGTCCAGAAGTCCAGGAGAAACATGTGTGTAATGATTTGTTTATAATATGACGCTATATGGTTACATGACACAATATTGCATCATCAAAATTTCAATGCAAGAAAAACCCCACAAATTTACAATAAATTATTGAATTTAAGATCCATCATTTTAACACATTTTGTATTTTTTGAAATGATGCAAATTTCAAAGAATAATGTTAAAGAGTTAAATATTTCCAGGGTGGCACTGAGTAATTTTTAAAAAGGGGTGGTAGGCCAAATAAGTTTGGGAACCTCTGATATAAAGGTATTCCTGTAAAGCTTTGACCTCAGGATGCCAGTTAGCCTCTTAACATGCTCAGCTTTTGTTTTTCCTTGACAACCTTATGTTTAATGTATCTAGCCTAGAGTAAACCAAGGTATTTTAAGTATTACCTTCATCTAATAACTCAGTTTCACCTCCAGATTCAAGTTCAAAGTCTTTCATTTCTATTCTTCTTTGGTATACATTAAGAATTCTACACTTATCAAACAAGACCAAATGTCCTCTTAATATTATTGGAGAAAGTTTAAACAAAATAAAGTAGTTGTCTAATGTATTTTTCAGTGGAACCATATAATTTGATTTTATAAATGCATATCAAATAATATTTTTGATAGTTTTGATAATAATGATGTTTCACTAGAACTCACCCTTACACTTGAAAGCCATATTCAATTATATACAAGAGTGATGCTAAAGCATTTAGTGCTAGGCAGAATCATTCTTGTGACATGCCATTAGTGGTGTGTTTTAGAGATAAGTTTTCTATGTGGTTTCACGATATTTTCTCTATATTTGGATCCATTTTCTAATATGTGCAGTATGTGGCAAATATATCAGTACAGAACCTAATTAAAGGCATTGCAATGATCAATAAGGGCAGTATAAATATTATAGTGCTTTCACATAACTTAATCAACCATTGCTTAAACAATAATGAATTTTTCTTTATACCCTCTTTGTGCATTTTGGGGTACATTCTTTTTTCATGTTAGCCTCTATATGGATTTTTAAAATATAATTTTGAATTTATAAATTTATATTTATATAACATCTATTTTACATACATATATAGATTTTCATAACTTTTTGGAAAATGTTTTGTGTATGTATGCCTGTGTAAACATACACACACGCACACACACACACACACACACACACACAAAAGAGTTACTGGTGTTCTTATCTATTGGTAATAAGCACATGATGCTTTCCATTAAGAAAGATGGGATTTAGATTGTAATGGAGAGGAGGCTGATATTTTGCTAGTCACTCATGTGCCACTATGAAGCACTTGAGTCTAAATTAGGTATCTTCTCCAGATCTACCACTTTCTAGCTTTTCAGAGGAGCTAGAATTTTCAGTCACCCACTTCCTCTGAAATAATCATTCTGTTTTCATTACATTATTGAAAACATTTTTTTGCTTCATGTTTGATCCAACTTGTGCTTTCAACCATATGGACAACCAAAAATTTTCCATATCCACTTTATTTAAGTATTGTATTTTCTCTCTTGTAATTTCTTGCTTTTGGGAGTTTTAATATTTTTGTTGATTTTTTTCTCATGCTTTTATTCTTTATGTCCTATCTTCCTTTTAGCTTTCATTTTCAACTGATGATGAAGAGTATCAAGAATTTCTGATATATGCATTTATTTTCTAGATTCTTGTTGCTACTTTTTCTTGTTGTCACCTTTCATCTTCAAACAATATGGTGTTCAAGTTTCCTATTGCATGTGCCAACTAGATATTGATGTAATGTTCCGATGCCCTTACACAGGTCTTCAACAGTTTTATCAAAACACTTCTATCATGGTAGTAATTCAGCACCTTTCCTTATGAGTATTCCTAGATTGTTCCACAGTGCTTAACAGGGAAATGATCATAGAATTTATTATTGTGTGCACATCTTGAATTTACAATCTTTGTCAAATATTATAGGAAAATGCATTCATCCAGGATGGCTATAGCAGATGACAGATATTTTTAATTACTCTTTTTTGATGCAGCTGATCTGTTATTTGGATTCATGTTACCAAACCACAAAAGAGTTTTCTAAAATTCCACTCTGATTATGCTATCTCCTTTGCAAAATTATTATTCATTACCGGGTAGCACTGAAGGAGTTTGTACTAAATGTAGAATTTCAGGGTCTTCAGGTTCTTCCATTTCTACTCTCCATTAAACTGTGAGCTCCTTAAGTATCTCTAGTAATTGGCACAGTGTCTGGCACATGGTAAACACTTAATAAATTTTTTTGACTTGATTTGACTTGACTTCTGATTTAAGGAGTTCTCCAATATCTGTTCTTATTTCATCTAATCAAAATTGTCCTGCCTCCATCTGTAATATATCATATAACTAACTTAGAGCTGAGGATACTTCAACAAAAATCCTCAAACTGGTAAACTCTGTTTCTCATTTACCATGATATAGTACCATGCATAATGAAAGCATTCATATCTTTAGTTAATTTCATGCATGCTTCTAGTCTGCCCACTCCAGTGGTTAGCATCACATAATCTTGAAGAATTTCTAGCAAGCAGGATATTGCTATTTGTGATTTATCCTGATCTATTTTGTCTTCTTATGATAACAGAATATGGAGTGCCACTCACTCCACTTCTATATGTCATATTATTCTTCACAATGGTTCTGAGTAAGACTACCCCTATATTGCCCTGTCTATTTCTTAGATTAAAAGGAGCAGTTTCATCATACTGGCCAGGCTGCTAATACAGTCAATGGTATCAACAAAACACAACTAGTCAGAATTTCAGGGTTCCTACCAGGCCATTACAGCTATCATAGGTGTCTCAGGGAACACAGAGTCTCCACTATATATTACCCTGGATGGCATTCCCTTATTTTGCCATATCTCTTCCCTCCATCTCAAAGCATACAGGGTGGTTATTATCTTTTTCTTCCCATCTTTTTTGATGAGTTTAAAATACAAACTAAAGACAAGTCCCTGTTCTGATGCTACACTATTCTTTTGTATTTAATATTCTATTAGATTAAATGACTTATTATTATCATTATTTATAGGGCAGAGGTGCAACATTTGGTTCAAGTGTGAGTTGATCTCTTTCTACTGCCAATGCTATTTTGACAACATGTTGTTACTAAACAAACATTATCAGAATCTTAGCACCAGCAACTGCTGCTACTTCCATTCTTGACCCTAAAACATAAGACCATATGTGATCTTAATTGATTCTACATCATGTGCTTTTAAAATAAGTATGAGAAATATTTTAACATTAAGGCAATTCTGAAGTCAACATTGATCATTTGTTAAATACAATTAAGCATGATACTATAAAATGTTTTGTGTTGTTCTCTAATGGTTTCTTATGTGTAAGTTTTACTTTTGCCAATCTGAATATTAATTCCCTCAAGGACAGGGATTGCATCTCATGGGTCTTGTAACTCTTATGGCTTAATGTCCACAGAAAACCTCACTGGTGGCAAAGTTTTCCAAATGCTCCCATTCAAAGATGAAATTGTGATCATTGCAACTATCCCCAGAATTCTGCAAAGCTACAATCCACAGAAATGAAAAAATGAGTTAGTTCTAATCATTCACATTTGAAAAATAAAGTAGATGGGAAAAGTACATATTACCTATATTATGATATGGTTGTCCTCTGTTCTCAAAGAGGACCAAAATGACATCACTATGCTAGAGTCAAGTTTCAATGTGTCCGACTGTGGCTGATCAGACCAATATGAGCTCAGAAGGCTGTACCACAGGTCAGACACAAATAGTCTGTGTGAACATTTAGGGTGGATACTCTAAATTTGTGTATCCTCTGTTTTCCTTGAGCTGCTTCAATTCTGCTTTGCTCATAGAACACAGCACCTTCTCTGATGTGGACATGCCATGCTGAGTGGTTGTAACAGCAAGCACCATGGAACACCCAAGATAGCCTGCTAGCACAGCAACATAACAACTCATTACCAGGGTGGCCACATGGCTTTAAACAAACACAAAAGTATATAACATAACATAACATGACATAACATAACATAACATAACATACCTCCCACCCCATACATTCTTTGGGGGGTTAAAATGTTTGAGGAATGAGCAACCAACTCCTCCTCCCTCAATCCAAAACAAAAATGTCAAAGTAAAAGTCCTCTTGGGGGTGTGTCCTTCTCCCCACGCTGCCATTGCAGGCTCCCCCCCACCCAGTACTTTCAGGCCTGTATGCTCTAATGAACCATGTCCCAGCCTTAACACTGCTCCAGCTGTAGCTTCCAAGTCCTGAGGGGAAGCTAGGTGACAAAGCCAACAGGTTGGGTCCCAAACTATCCCAGGGGAATGCAGCAGGAAAGTATACTCAGCACTCCTGCCTTCTTGCTTGCCCTGGGGCTGAGTTCTGAGCTCCAGGGTTCCTCTTCCTAAAGGTCCAGGAGCTGACCACTCCTGGCTCCTGCTTGAGTCCCGAAGCAGGCAGCTCTCCTCTGCTGCTCCATGGCTCACCTCACTGAGGAAGAGACTGCTCCATTCCACTCCTACTGCTTCTGCCACTTCTGAACACTGCTCAAACTCTTGTTTCAAGGCCTAGGGGGCAGTGCTCCTGCCTGGGCTCTGAATACAATACACTTTCAGGGACTTCACCCCTTTGGCACAGTCTGGGGTGGGGCTACTCCATTCCATCCCTGGCTCTGGCTCTAGCCATCCCCACCTCCCACAAGCATGTTTTCTTCCCACAGCCATTGCTCTGGCCCATCTCCTCTGAAGTGCTAGTGGGGTAGGGAGGGGGAAAGAAAAGTTATCTTCTAGCATCCCTGCTCTGGGCACACAAGAAACCACTCCTGCCACTGTTACTCGCCTATTTCCTCTCAGACAGCTGCTGCCCTGGGGCTCCACAACTAGGAAACAATGGACAATTACCCCAGTCCCAGTAAACTCCATACTTTCTTTTTAGTCTATGCAGATCCTGCTGACTATGCCAAATGGAACAGCAAACACCCCGGCACATCCAGGATAGCCTGTTAGCATAGGTTCTTTGATCTCCTTTTCTAAAGGAAAGGCAACTTAAAGGGGTGAACAATCTTACTTTAATCAAACATATATAAATCACTCACTAGTTCAGGAGAAAGGTCAGTATGCAAACATGGAGCAAATACAAGCAGAGAAAGGTCATTCAATGATTCAGGGGAAAGGTCAGCACTCTGAACATGGACAAAATAGGAACAGAGAAATTAACAGAGATTGACAGGGCTCCAACTGTCTGAACAAAGTAATACAAATGCCTACATATACCACCAGATTGGGGGAGCATCAACATATGAGTAGTTGGGGGGTCTTAACAAACAGCTACTCAGAGTCTTGTCTAGGGAATCAAAAGGTCCTTCTTATGAGAAAGCCCCCAAAGCAAAATCTCACCTCAGAATACATATACACTTTTGACTAATGGGCTCAGAGCCAAAAGGCATCACAGCCCTCATGACTCTGCGCCTAATTAGCTTAGTACCAAAAGGTGTGAAAGCCTTGCAAGAAGCAAGCTTCCCTTAAGTAAGCTTTCCCTTGGGCAAGTTCCTCTTAGTCAAGTTCTTCCCCCACAATGGCCTCTATATGACTCAGGATGTATCACAGCTGTGAGCTTGGGCCAGAGCTCAAAGTAGCAAGACATCTGTGACCTGTGTGCCTTTGGACCTGGGAATACAGCCCCTGTTCCAAGGAAAAAAATGGACACATGTGGTCACATAGGTCTATTAATGGATGGGGAAGATCTTATATTCCATTAACATTACAGCAGTCCTGTGCTAGTGTCTCCCACGTCACATAATCAATTTGAAAGTTCTTAAGAGAGATATTGAGAGTATCTTTGTATCGCTTCTTCTGACTACCATGTGAAAGCTTGCCCTGTGTGAGATCTCCATAAAATAGTCTTTTTGGCAAGCATATGTTTTGTATTTGAACAACATGGCCAGCCCATCAAAGCTGTGCTCTCTGAAGTAGAGTCTGAATGCTTGGCAGTTTAGTTCAAGTAAGGAGCTCAGTGTCTGGTACTTTATCCTGCCAGGTGATCTTCAGAATCTTCCTAAGACAATCCAGATGAAAGCATTTCAGTTTCCTGGCATGGTGCTGGTAGACTGTCCAGGTTTTAGAAGCATACAACAATGAAGTCAGCACAACAGCTCTGTAGACCTTCAGTTTGGCAGTCAGTCTAATACTTCTTTTCTTCATATTTTCATTCAGAGCCTCCCAAACACTGAGTTAGCACTGGCAATGTGTGCGTCAACCTCATTATCAATGTATATATCCTTGGAAAGAACATCAGAGAAAGTACAAGACAAGCAGAGAAATTAGCACTGTTGGTCTTTTGCCCAACAGACAGGGCTCATAACTGCCTGAATCAAAGCAATACACAAAGCTATACACTTTACATATATCATTGGATTGAGAGAACCTTTACATCTGAGCAGTCCAGAGGTCTGAACATATGGCTACTCAGAGTCTTGACCAGGAAATCACAAGATCCTTCTCAGAAGTGAATTCCCAAAGCAAAAAACCAATTCAGAGTATATATACACACTTCTCAGAGTCAGAAGGCATTACAACCCTGGTGACTCAGTGCCTAATTAACTTAGTACCAAAAGGTGTGGAAGCTTTCCTACAAGAAAGCCTCCCCTAAGCAAGCTTCCCTTAATGGGCTCCACATGAGGCCCATTAACGGGCAGGGAAGATCTTATTATCCCATTAACATTACAACTGTCTTGCTAGCTATATATCATAATCCAGGGACATGCATTTTTCATCTACTTTACTTTTCTACTGTGAATGGTTATAACTATTATATGTAACAAATCTCTAAGTTCTATCTATATTTCTGGAATAAAGAGATAGATTTCTTAGACAAGTGTTGCAGGTGGACAATGAGCTAGGTCCAGAATTGAGTAGCAGGAGATTGGTCTGGATTGAAATTTGGAAACTGTGTGATACTTTCAATGATTCCAAATTTTCCTGCTGCAAAAGCACATATTTTAACAGGAGTATTCTCTCAGTGAAGCTACAGATCTCAGAAGGATGAAAATTATAAATAATATAGAATATAAAGAGTCATGGTGGGTATAAGTAGGCTAAAGCATATTACCAATGAGAACTCTTATTCATGAAGTGATATAAAAGACAGTATTGAAAATGTGAATGAATGGGGACAGAGGTGGCCCAGTAACATAAAATGAATGACAGAAAGCAGAAAGACAGCACAAATAGATAATTGGTACCTTTAAGATTCTAACAACACTAGAAGAATGTTTGAGCACATTGAATGGATTCTATAAAGTAGATTTACAGAACAACACAGAAAAAAATTGCAAAGGATGAGAATGTGCACAGGAGCACTGTCACATTTACACAGAAGGAAGGAATAACTCTATCTATGCTAATGAAAATCCAGATCTACCCAAAATACTTTGCAATGTTTAGCACACTTTTGGACAATTAGTAAATACACAGATGTACCTGATGATATTTGTTTGTTTTGTGGGTGGTTTTGTGGGCTGGTCTAGACCTTCGATTTTACTGGTATAGGGAACTCCAGGGAGGAACCTGTCTCTACCATGACACACCACCAAATTCCCTGCAATTTTTAGTGTTTTGGGCACTGATAGGTTAAGTAAGTTGCCCAGGGTTACACTTCCAGTATGTCTCAGAGGCAAGACCTAAATCCAGGCCATTCTGATACTGAGGCCAATTCACTACCCACTATACATGCTGCCTCTTTCATACCTGTTAATGACATAAACATGAACCAAAGTGCAATGGTATGGTTTGGCCCAAGCTTGATTTCATTACCTCTTACTGATAAACTTTTTGAACACTCAGATCATAACTTTTTGGTCAGCCTGGTAAAGAGCTCAAAACCAAGAGACTTGGGCTCTAATATCAGCTCTGCAACTTACTAGCTATGGAATCTTGGGTAAATCGCTTCTCTTTGGGTCTCAATTTTTTCATCTGTAAAATCAGCGTGTTGTATGTGGGTGATAAAATAAATAATCTCTAAGGTTTCTTCCACTTCTAACATGTTGCATTTTGCCTAGTGCCTAGCAAGAACAGGATAGTTGAGAATAGACTATTGAGCTTATTTTGATTTTGTGTGAATGACACTTTTAATTAATTGGTTTTTCTATTTAACATTAAAATTTTACCCCCTTCTTGTTTCAGACAATGCTGCAAGTTAATTTTCAGCCACTATGTTTGATTTACACAAGTTAATGGCAAACAATATTTTATGTCTTAAGTGTTTTAGGTTAAAGTCTGACAGGAACGAAAGTCACCCCAGCTACCTTCCCAAACTATTCTGTGAATGTAGAAAGTACGTCTCTGATGTGAAGCATTCTTTATAACGAATATTAAGTGGCCTGCCTACCAAGACAAACATTTTAGCCCCAATTTTACGTTGGGGGAAACTGGGCCATCAAGAATTTGGCCAAAAACATATAAAATGTACATTTAGATTTATTCCCCAAAGCCCTTAATCATGGCTACACTATACCCCCAACAGAACACTGCTGAATTTATGAATTTGTCTTGTTCTGACGTCAATGTGCTTTTTCAGTGTGACAGGGAAACATCAAATTTCTCAGGGTCATGACCATCTTAGAGTATTTGGAGTCACAGCTTGAATAGGAATGGCAAAGCCCAATAGAAGTTCTCCCCATTCCTATTAATTTACATTCTTATGTGTCCATAACTATCTGGGGCCCCGTTAGTACAAAATTCTTTCCTAACTCCTTGGTAGGGGAGAGGAGGTATCATACTGATTTGGCATTGAGCTCTGACTGGGTAATTTCTCCCTTAACAGAGTTTGATACAAATTCCACTAAGTCCCTTGCCTTTATTCATATACCTTCTTTCTCTTTTCCTACTCTGCTTTTCTGTCCTCTAAACTCTCCAATCTCTACCTCCAAATTTCCTTTTCTAGCCCTCCCTGTAAATAAAGTAACTTACTCAAGCATCAGGGCACTATTTCATTTGCACTATTTACAAAAGCAGGAGGGAGGTATGACTACTTACTTGGAGAAAGAAGAAAAAGTCTGGGTCAGATGGCTACACCACAGTTACAAAAAGTTTCAAAACATGAGGAAGGATCAAGTTGTAGCTGCTTGTGCTCTCTTTTTTCATCTTCTTTCTTTTAAAAAGAAAGTAAACATGTCTGAATGAGTAAACTTGCCTTAGTTAAGCCCTGAGCTAAGCCAGCCCTTTGTGTGTGAGGAGGGAAATTATTGGAGAATTATTTCTGGTAACTGGGAGTTCAGCCTCTCAGGGCACCCAAGTGCTAACCAAAAATGTGCCAAGTCATTCAAGTAGCTGGCAAATCTTCTACCTGAATTAATCTGCATTGAGGTTTCACTGAGTGTTGGCCAGAGACTGTGTCTCGGGAACAGCAAAGGTGAAGCATTCACCAGGTCATACTGGTTTCTCCCCTTTCTTCCTGTCTCATGCTATTCTATCTGGCAATATTTTAGAAAGAACAGTTTGATAAAACGCCAAGAGAAAAAAATGTGATTTGGTTCTTAATTCCCTAAATTCATAAGCTCTTGGCTTCTATGAGGATTGCTCTACCTCATCAAAGAGTAGAAAAAGGCAGAGCCAGCAATCTTTTCTTTGTTCCAAGCAGTGGAGGAGATCACCTACCTACCTTTCCCTCCCTCCACTGTCTTTGATGAAGAAGAACAATGATTATGGAACTGATGGTTTATGGATTTCTGGAAACTGAAGAAATGTAATACAAAGAGAACATCAGTGCAAAATGGTTTGAAGAATTTCCACCTGCCCCAGGACACACAACGAAACTTAATCCACTCAGTCAATCCTTTGAAGGACCTGTGAATACATTATTAATGGCATGAAATGTCCATGTTTCTCTTTAAAACTACTATTTATGTCTGAGATCGTCTGTTGAATACTTTGTCTATTAAGTTCTCAATTACCTGGTGCACATGTGAAAATCTCTTTATAAGTCATAAAAATCATTCATTCTCAATAGCTCATAAAAAATAACCAACAACCCACACACATGGGAAAGGAGGACAAACCTTCTTTGGCAAGGAGCTAAGAACATACCAATTCTAAAAGAGCCTCAAAATCAGATGCAATTTAGCAGCACTAAGGAACAGAAATGGTAACTTAAAAACAGTATGCTGCACCCTCTTTCTAGATGTATTCTCACCTTTCTACATATATCCCTAACTTCTCCTTTCCTTCTCCATTCTTCAAAAGAAAGTTAAAAAAATCAGAGATGCCTTCAGCTATTTATCACTGGTGAAAATTCAGCTGCATAGAACCAGTTCTTCCAAGCAGATGTTTTGTGTTATCTCTGTGTGCTCCTCAAGGAAGTGTCTGCCCTTCTTGCCAAGGAAAATAGTCCAATGTAGTGAGATTTTCTTCCTCTTACTTAAAAAAAAGGAAAGAAAAAAAACCCACTCCAGGCTGACAGATACAAATAGTTAGATATAAGCTAAGTTTCTATTCAATTCTGCTGCACTTACATCCTACCACTCCCCAACCATTTTATCGCAGTGTCTGGACCAAAAAGAAACGAAATCATGCTCCTTCATGGTTATAAGTCAAACATGTCATTAATAGTTTCAGTCCTGTCATTTACCCAGTGTGCTGCAGTCACGACCAAGAGGTCACTGACTAGACAATCTCCATACACTCAGTGCTTAAGACAGTGCCTAGCATATAGTAGGTGCTTACTACTAATGCTTATTGACTGACGGTCTGTTAAAGTAAGCCTTGCTTTGACTGGTCCAAGAGAACAGACTTAGGAGCAATGTGTGGTAGTTTCTGAGAGCTCTCCCAAAGAAGAATGGGCTCGCCATCAATGGAAATCTTCAAGGAAAATCTTAGGGACATGGTAAAGCCAATTCCTATGCATGTGGCCTCAGAGGTCCCTTCCAACTCTGAAATTTTATGACTCAATTAAAATCCCTCAGAAGGTATTAACTATCAATTGAAGATAAAAACCACAAGAAAGGAAATTCAATCTAGTCTAAACCTGCTGAACTTGCTGAAAAGCAGAAATGCAGCAAGTGGAAAAATGACCTAGGAGTGTGATTCTAATGAATATTTCTTTTATTGTGAGTCAAGTTTAGAAGCATAGCTTGTGGACACTGGGCTTTTCCATCACAAGTCATTGCCAGATTCTGATTACTCAAATAACAGTAGACCGGTTTTTATGGGGATGATGTATATACTCCATGAAAAGACTGTTAGAGAATTTGCCTGAGGGTCAACAATAGCCATGCTGGTGACTGGAAAAGATAATCTGTGAAAATCAGTCTATACCTACATACACACACACACACACACACACACACACACACAAAACTGAAAAAATAAGTGAAGTCAATTCTCCTCCCTTTTATTTTCCTGCTACATCTTCATTGGAACATGTGGGTATTAGAGATACTATTTTCTGAGTAATTAGCTAGAATGGACTGTCAAGTAACTCTTAGCACAGTGTATGTAACCATGAATCCAGTGATGAGAAGAAGAGAAAAAAGAAGCATTTTAGAAAAGGGGGAACTGAAAATAGTGATGGTTTGATCCGGACTAGAGTGGTAGTAGCAGGGACATGTCAAAAGAGGAATGTTAGCTGACCAGAAGAAAGTCAGTTAAAAAAAAAAAAAAACTTAGGAGCAGGAAGCAATTACTGAAAGTTTTTTGTTTGTGTTTTTGTTTTAATTCCACATAGAAAGGTGCAAGGGGTTGCTAAAGGCATGCTGGGAAGAATTCAAATAAAAACAGGCTCCTCTCTTTTACCTCCACTACCCTAGATCAGGAGAATTATAGAAATGGCAGTATTAATCTGAAATGGAAGGGTTGTAGCTGGCTGTGGCTTAGAAAGGAAGGAAGGAAACAAGTATCTATTACGTGCCAGACACTGTGCTAAGTGCTTTATAAATACTATCTCATGTTATCTTCACAAAAATCCTGGGCAGTAAGTGCTATTATTATCCCTATTTGAGGAAACTGAAGCAGACAGTGGTTAAATGACTCTCCCAGGGTCACACAGCTAATTAGGTCTTCCTGACTCCAGGTCCAGTAATCTACCTGCTTTCACCACCAAGACTTCTACAAAGGACTGAGTATATGCAGTTCCCTTTGTCAAAAATGAGTTGTTTAACCTAAGGGACAATTATAAAAGACAGATCATTGTGTTAAGCTGTAATCAGTTAAAAGCTGTGTAGTTGAAATGAACTTAACTGTATATAGCTCTAGAGCTGAAAGGAACCTCAGAGATCAACTTGTGCAAGTCTCTTATTTTACAGATTAATAAACTGAGGTCCAGGGAGTTAAATAGCTGGCCCAAGGCCACATAGATAATCACCTAAGGCAAGCTACGGATTGTCCACTGATTCCACAGTTAACACTCTTTCCCCTGTACTATCCCACTTCTCTATATAGTTTTCCATCCAAATTTCCTCACCAACTAGCAAACAAGTTTTGAACTCTAAATAGCTGCCTAAGAACGTGTTGTTCTAAAGACTCATCATGAGGTCATGATGACATGGGCATAGCCTACAGAAAGTTTTGATAAGAGAAAATGCACTATTTTACATAAATATAGACAACTTTATGCATTTTTTAATTAGACAGTAAGGTGAACCAAGTATAAAGGGGCCCACAAAAAAAGGAAAGGAAGGTGGGCCCTGTAGGACAAGTATCATTGTTGGTTCATGCTGTGTCTGGCCTCAGTTTCTTCTTTCAAGTGGTTCCTGCCACATTCAAAAACACCACGTGCATGTCTGTTCCTTAGTACAGTCAGTCAAAAAGTATTTATTAAATGCTCAGCAAATGTCAAGGATTTGACTAAGCACTGGGGAGACAAAGAAAGGCAAAAAATATACTGAGAGGTAATAAATAAGCACAGAGTCAGCAGATGGAGTACCTTGTGTGCAAGGAATAGCAAGGAGGCCAGTGTCACTAAATTGTGCAAGAATTTTGGAAAGACAGGAAGAGGCCAAGGTGTAACGGGCTTTAAAAATCAAGGAAAATATTTTATATTGACATGGAGGGGTGACAGGTCCTTACTTGGTTTTATTGAATAAAGGAGGCATGGTCGGACATGAAATTTTGGAAGATTACTTTGGCAGCTGAGTGGAAGGCAGATTGGAGTGGGGAGATACGTAAGGCAGGGAGAGTAACAAATATGTCTAATTATTACTAATTGAGGCATGAGGTGATAAGGGCCTATACAAGGGTGGTGTGTCAAAGGAGAGAAGGGAATATATATGAGAGATGTTGTGACGGTAGAATCTTGGGAATAGATTGGATATGTGGAGTTAATGAAAGTGAGGAATCAAGGATGACACCTGATAATGCCAAGAAACATGAAATATTACAGTTGATAGAGACTCTAGAGATCATCTAGTCCAAACCATTTATATCATCTAGTAAAATTTATTCATACCATTCAGTCTATTCCATTCAAAAACTGGGTCCCAGAGAAGAAAAGTGCCTAGTCCTACAGCTAGTTAATGGTACAATCAGGATGAGAATCCAAGTCTTTTTGTATTCCAAGTCTATTTCTCTGGGATGGATCTGGATAGGCAGAAGGCAAAAAGGCTTCCACATGGAAGGAGCATCCATAACAAAGTTGAAAGAGTATAAGTACAGAAAATGAAGGGAGATAGAGAGGAATACACCCTAAGAGCATGTTCTAGAGCTGGAAAGGACCCCAGAAGCCTTCTAATTCAATTCCCACTTTACAGATGAGGAAATTGAGGACCAGGGATGTTGTGATTTGCCCAAGGGTCCCACAAGTAATAAAGTGTCAGAGACAGGATTTGAACCCAAGTCCTCTGACTCCAGAGCCAATAAAATGAAAAGAAAAGCTGGTGATAAGGAGTTGTGGCAAAAAGAGAAGCAAATGGAGACCACAATCTTATCAGGATGCACAGCTGCTGAAGATACATGTTTATGCTTCCTGAACTCTTCTCCACTTTGGCTAGGATTTGTAATCAACCAGCTGTCGATATGAACTAGATAGTTCTGCCCAGGGAGAAAAAGTAAATTATTCAGAAACTATCCCTGGACAGAAGCAGTACAGAATATATAATCTGGGAAACCTGACTTGATTATTTGTCTCTATGAATTACTTGGGGAGGAAAATGGAGATGGGAGGAAGTTCCTAATGAGGGTAAAAAAAAAAAGGATGTAACAAATTGTCTTCAGAAGAAATTTAATTCCCACCTTTACTTCCAATTCATTAGGATTGAGGTAGCATTGCCAAAGACATTACTGGTATTTTGTATTCTATCCAAACCCAAATGAGATATACATCTAATTGCACTTTGGAAAAAGGGCTCTGAAAGAAAAATAACTATGGTCATCCGTAGTTGTGGCTGCAAGCTGGGATAAAGCCAAAGGGAGAGTACAGGAAGGAAATAGCATCAGCTGAAGACTAGATAGCTCATGAGTTAGTAACCTTGAAGTTAAAAAGCATTTGTTAAGTGCCAGGCACTGTGACAAATGCTGAGGAGACAAAGGCAAAAAAAAAAAAAATCCTTGCCTTCAAGGAGCATATATTCCATTGAACAATGCAAGGGATTTTCAGTCAATCAAAAAAATAGTTTTAGTCTAGGATCTATTTTTCTTGGACAGATAGGCTGGGACAATTCATTTATCTTTTGGCCTCTCATTTACTCCAGCCAAAAAACAGAGGCAGTAATATCTTTCACTAATGAAAGGGATGCATAAAAATAGCAGGTGTCTCTGCAATATTTCACGCCTGTGGAGAGCATCTCTCTCCCCACAGACTGGTGGGATGTCAAAAAATAGCAGGTAGTGTGTAGTATAGCAGGTAGTGTGGCAAGTACACAGAGATTTCAATTTCTTACAACTTTTTGCCTTTGAGAGGAAAATTACTGTTCACCAATTTAAGGGCCTAAGGAGCAGTAGCAAGTGGGACTTCCCACTGCTGTGAGTTCCTGTTTCTCAGGCTCCAAAAATAGTGGAGAGGGAGCACCTCTCAAAGGCAAAAAGGAAAGGAAATAGGAACCCTGAAACCACAAGAAACTTTCAAAGATCTGGATTTCGGGTTGCTACTCTACCTGTGGTGAACAGAAGCAATGGTGCAAGAGTTGACACTAGACCAGAATCCTTGTGGAAACCAAGACACTCACTGGGCCTAGGCTCTGAAAAGTTCATGATCTGAGATTAGTCCTGGGGAAGTGAGGAAAGAAAGAGATTGAACTGGAAGCTATTAAAAATCGATCAGTAAATACTCGTGTCTACTATGTGCCAAGTACTATGCTAGATGCTGGGGATACAAGTACAAAGAATGAAACAATCTATGTTTACAAGAAGCTTACATTTTAATAAGATAAGTACATATAAAAATATGTGCAGTATTAATATAAATTGAATAAATAAAAATATAGAAAAATAATTAAGTATGAGATTGCTTGGGCAGGAGAGCACTAGCATTTGGGAATATAAAATCCTGTGACTGGTGAGATAAGCACAGGGAGAACTGGTCCCTGGCACTGTTCTTTCCTTGTTTTCTCTGTTCTAGTCCAACACCTGAAGCTGGGACCAGACACAAGCTTAGAGTCTCATAGCCATCAAAATTTATCTTCCTTTGGAAAGGAGAAGAAGGAAGAGGAGAGGGGGAGGGAGAGGAGAAGCTGAGATACCCAACTAGTTGGGTCCCCTTTCAGGCAGCTCAGTCTACTCACAGGTTGTGTTTGTCCTTCGTTTTCATTCATGAATATCAGGCCACTGGACTCAGATGGCTCTGGAGGAGAAAGTGAGGCTGGTGACCTTGCCCAGCCCTCCCTCATTCAAATCCAAGTCAACCGCAAGTCATGTCATCATCTCCCTGATGTCATGATCCTCTTCAAAAACAAAAGACAAACACAACAACAACCTGCTTACAGTCTAGACCCCAGGGCAGTGTCCCAGACACTCAATTTCTTGCCTTAATTTTTCCCATCCCCCATGGGGGATGTGTTTGTGTGTAGTTGTGGGTGTACGTTAGTACTGTCCCGCCAGTACTAAGAAAAGAAAACCTGGGAGGGCAAGTGGGAGGAGGTTTCTAGGATATATCATGAATGCTTAGCAATTTTCCTTGCAGTTTAAATGTCCAATAAAATGTGAAACAGAGAACTAAGTGATTATATGCTATGCAAATATTCATATACATATCCTATAGGTATACATACATATACATTCATACATATGTTCTATATGTCTGAAGGGGGGGTCATTAAATAAGAGGGAAAATCCATCTATTGGATAAGAGCAATGTCACAGTTTTTATATTTTATAATTTTAAGTAATATTTCATGTTTTATCTCCTAGTTTGAATTCAGAACACAACCTATGCTGTGAAAATTATCTGCTTCACATTAGTGACCAGCGAGGATACGTCGGGTTTTAGGAAGAAGTATTATATTTATTAGTAAGGCATCATTGTATTTATTTTATATATATCTGTGTATTGAGGATCCTTGAAGAGTTTGGCCTTTGTTTCTTTTGATTAATTCAGTGTCTTTGATAGAGTCTTACTAGGCGCTAAGCCCCAGGCCCAAACCCCTATCTAGGTGCTAAGCCTATGTGGGTATGAATTGGTAACTTAGGTGGGGCTCCAGGTGGGGCCAATGAAGGGAGGTGCTAACACCGGAGTCAATCAAAAGGAGCCTAAGTTCTGATCCTTCAGATGACTTTTGATGACGTCTGAAACTGTATAAAAAGAGAAGACAGTTATTTGCTTAGGGCTCTCACTCTTGGTGGCTCGCTGATGTGGAGACTCTGGGCACCTGTAATTAAGAGCCCTCCAGCTTGCCTGGATGTCCTGACTTGGTTAAACCCTGGTAACTGTGAATTGAGATTTAAATCAGACAAGGTCTGTCTATTTATGTTTGCAATTTGTTTGTATTTGCTCTGAAGTTCAGGGTGCTGGCTTTTCCCCCCACCCCGAACTAAGTGAATGATGTCTGTATGCTGGATTAAAGCAAACTTGTTAACCCCTTAACGTTGTTTTCCTTAGTAAAGCAGATCAAAAGAACCTGGGCTTTCAGTGTTCTGTGAGCTGGTTGTTGTTGGTTTTACACCCCCACAGCAGCTGCTAGCCAGATTGTTGAAATAATCTGTGAACTTATATTATTTATTATATATTATATTATATATATATTTATTATATCTATTTATTATTATTTAATACAATATGTTATTATATATAATAATATTATTAAATATATAATATATATTATATGTACAATATATAAATATATTATTATATATAATATATTATATGTATATAATGTATTATAATATATTATTAATTAATTAATGTTATATTATATATTAAATATTATATATTTGCATAAGTATATCTATTTTAATATATCTTTATTCTGTGTAAACACACACACACACGTATACATATACACGGAGCAACTATATGGCACAGTGGATAGAGTGCTGGGCCTAGAGCAGGGAAGACCTAAGTTCAAGTCCAGCTTTAGACATTTACTAGCTGTATGACCCTGGGCAAGTAACGTAATCCTGTTTGCCTCGGTTTCCTCATCTGTAAAATGACCTGGAGAAGGAAATGGCAAACCGCTGCAGTATCTTTGCCAAGAACCACCCCCCATAAAAGGGGGTCACAAAGAGTCAGACATGACTGAAATGACTAAAACAGAAACAAATATGGATACATCCATATGTGTATATACGTATACACACCCATACATATGCTTGTTGTCTCCCCCATTAGAATGTAAGCTCCTTGAGAGTAGTGATGGTTTTATTTTTTTTCATTCGTAAACCCAGCACAGTGCTTGGAACATGGCAGGCACTTAATAAATGCTTACTGATTGATTGGCTGGTAGCTTGAGTCAAGGGCTACCTGGTGAAGAATTCAGGTATTTTATTCCCTCAGTGGGTGACTGTGAGGAGATTGTGGGTGAGGAGGCAACAAGAAAGGGTATAAGTATTCAAAGGATCATGAGTCAGCCTGCTTATTATAGTTATACAAGTGTGTGGCTTCCTTGCTATACAGTCCCATGGGCACATAATGACAATGGTGACTCATGCGGACAGTAGGCTGTTACTTTGATTGAGAGCTAAGATCTCCAGAGTCTCTGCCCTTATATCTGATTGTTGCGACTGGGCAGATTGATAGAGAGGTTAAGTAGGAAGAGGTCCTTTGGAGCAATCAGTGGATGATCTAGATGAACATCCAACCTTATTAACCATAAGGGTACAATGATTAGTCATTATCTGTATGAAATAAAATTTACTAAGTTATGCTATCTTTGCTTTCCTAACTCTGAACGTAGTGGACCAAGCCAGTTGTTGGGAACTACATAGTAGTTCCCAGTAGTCCTAGTACATAGGAGCTACCTGGTATTTAGGCAGGTCAATCAGTGACCAAACATGAAGTTATTTTTTTGTCAGCTAGAGCTTAGCAAATAGATCAATCCTCATAGAATGAACAATGACATCTTCCCTTGCCACAGGTTTGAGGACAGTAGCACATGAACAGCCTGGAGCTACTTATACTAGTACATTGACCCAAGATGTAGCCACTCTTGTGGTCACATAAAATATGAGGAAGGAAGAAGTCAGTGTGGTATAACAAAAAGGACACTGAGGTTGGAGTCAGAAGACCTGGATTCAGTCCTAGGCTTTTCTATTACTGTGTATCTTTGGGCCTCCCCTGAAAGCAAAAAGAGGGAGTTTAAGGGGAAATAGAGAATAAAATGAATACAGAAATGAGATTACAGAAAGATTTACAGAAAGGCTTAAAAAGCTAACTAGTTATTTAGTCTCATATATTTTGCTTCTCAATAATAGTCTGCATACACATACACATGCTATATATCTCTTAAGTTCACCTACACTCTTTCTGCCTCTTTTCTTGCATTTCATTCTTGAAAAGAAAAACCTCCACACTATGTTGCAAAGTATCAGAAATCTGGTTTCATTCTGTTAAGAACTATTGAATGTACAAACAGAATGCCATTAAGTCTATTGACACAATTGTTAAAATATTAACTCCAGTCAAAATCCCAACTTGCTAATTCAACAGAACTCACCAATGTCATTCTGTAAAAAGGCCTAGGAAAACACCTGCAATTTAATTGCAAGATGCCTGATTTCACAGCAGGCGAGGTGTTCAGAGTAGAATAAGCAGGTGGAGTCTTCAGAGTCCAAGGTCCTAGACCTAGACTCATACAGGCAACCTTGGGTTTGAAAATGACCTTCTAGGTAATCCAGTCCAACGTCCTCATTTTCCAGTCAAGAAAATGGAGGCTCAGAGAGGGAAATGAGGCCTGCCCATGGACACACACACACGCACACACACACCCCCAGCTGCCAACTAGGACTAAGTTCAACCACCTCATTTCCCAGTTGAGGAAACTGAAGCCCAAAAAAGTTAAGCTCCCAAGATGACACTGGGTAGTAAGTGACAGAGCTGAGATGCGAATCTAGGGGCTTGGGCTCCAAATCTAGGATTGTTTTCACTTTTCAATGAGATGCAAGAATTGATGACAGGAAGGAGTAGTGGATGTTGGTATGCCAGTAAGGCAAAATGGGCTTAGTTTAAAGGGTGCCCTTGAAGAGTTTGGCTTTTGTTTAAGGTGAAAGTACTTTCACCTGTTAAATGCTAAGCCCCAGGCCCAAAGCCCTATCAGGTGTGAAACCTGTGTGGGCGTAGATTAAGGACTTAAAAGGGGCCAATTTGGGAAACAATGGGTCTCTGGACTCTCGTCTCCAGTTGTTGAGGCGGGACTTGAGAACACCAGAGGCTTGGCTGCGAGGGGAGGCAAGAAAACTACAGCTGGAAAAAAATCCGACGCAGAGCCGACCCCTGTGTGGACCCAGGAGTTCGAGTGAGCTCTTGAGGCCGGTGAATATGATTTATGCCATCTTATTTTTCTGTGGCCTCCTGGCTACTCTTGTGAGGTGGGCCTATTGGGCCTGGAGGCTTGTGTTCACAATACTGGAATGGGGAGGCTGGTTCGCTAATTTGTTGCTCTGGGCCCTGAATAAATTTTTTGATGCCTTCTGCTTGGAGAATTCTGTATACCCAACGATTTTGAACCATTCAGATATTTATATGATCCTTTTTGAGATCAT
>CM053624.1:230497969-230520769 GCA_028646595.1 Phalanger gymnotis | reverse complement strand
AATTTAGCAGCAGCACATCCAGAGTTCTTAGAGATAGTTATTTCCATCCCAATAGCAGTTATTACCCTTCTGGTCATTTCTGACATTGTCAAGTAGCCCCAATAATAGATCTTTTAGAATCTTAATTTTTTAAATATATCATTAATATCTTTTGTTTCTATATCGCTTACATTTCCCATTTTATTCCTCTCCCTTCTTGTTCCCTGAAAGTCACCCCTATTATAAAGAATAAAAAAGAGGGGAAAAAATTCCAAAGCCAACATATCAAAATGTTTTTTTTTTTTTAAAGAAAAGTATTTTACACAGTGTTCCATGTTCATAGTCCTCTGCCTCTGCAAAGAAGATGTGCGTGTCTCTGGGGGTGGAGGGCAGGAGAGGATGCTGGCTTCATACATCTCTTCTTTAGGACCAACCTTGCTGACCTTTTTGTTGACACTGTTGTAATGCTTTTGTGAGTGTAAGTCTATCTATATACATATATGTTGGTTTGATTACTCATTTTTTTTATCAGTTTGTGCAAGTCTTCCCATGCTTGTCTCTCTTACCTAAGGTTTTCTTTTCTTTTTTTTAGGTTTTTTTCTTTCTAGCAACACATCCAGTTCTGAGAATTTCAGTTCCATACAGTTTCCAGTCTAGTAACAACCAATGGAAACCATCTTTCACATTAGTTCTCAGTAATAAACATATTTATTCTTCTTCATGTAGGAAGAACTTATTAGGTCACATTGCAACATATTTCAATGTAAAGAATGCTAGGTTTGGAGTTTTTGTAACTAAGTTTGAATCCAAGCTCTACTATATTTAAGCTGTGTGGCCATGAAGAAGTCCCAGAACCTCTCTGTACCTGAGTCTCCTCATCGGTAAAATGAGAAAGTTAAATTAGTCGACCTCTAAGGTCCTTTCCTGATCTAAATCTGTGATCTTAAATGAAATGACTCATGGAAGGGAATTTCTCTGCATAATAGTCTAAAATGGGTGGAGTTAGATAAGTCAGAAGGCATAGCTAGAATTTTTTACTAAATGAAATTCTCAAAATGACTATGTAAACCAAAAAAGTCAAGTGGTTGCACTAAGCATCATCCATGTCTCCAGTACATTAGGCCTAAACAAGCTCCTTTGGGTTGACAGGCTGCAGACAGACTACTGACCTATATGCGTCTCTTTGAAGGGCCAGGGTTCTCACACAAGTGGAGGAGTTCAATTTAAAGTGTTCTTTCCACAATCTACAGTGAACTGGGGGACTGCTAAGGAGTTGACCATTTTTCCTATTGATAGGCCCCCTCACTTCCGTTTTTATTAGTACTTTGTATGTTTGACATGAGAATGGTAAATGCATCTCTGCCAAATGGGCTGACTTCATTTGGTTGTGAGGATGAAGGAGGGAATGCTATTCTTCCTGCAGAGGGAATCCCACTAAGTAGCCATATGCAACAGATGTGGATACTCAGGCCAAGGGAGAGCTTCTGTAATGACACATAGAGAATATGGACAGTCTGAGGCCTGAAGGCAGCAAAGCCTGGTCCATATTGCCAATAATGATCTCTTACTTTCTCTTTTTATCCTGGAAATGGAAAAACTGTGACTATCTAAGGACATATAATAGCAATGAAAAGCATAATTAACCTTGCTTGAAAGGATGCAAAATTAAGGATCCCTTTCTCTGGAAGGAGTCTTTAGCAAGTCATTTTGTTTTCTTCATACAGGCATCTCTGGGCTTGACCCATCCTACTAGCCAGACAATAGAGAAATATATCTAAACTCTCCAAGTCCTTTCTGTCTATAATCCAGTTAAAACAAGCAGACACACCCTTTGCACAGTGAACCTGGAAAGGTATGTGTGGTGTTTGAAAGATCAAAGCATTCCTTTCTTTCCAGCCTTAGAGCAAAGAAAATCACCTCATAAATCAGGAGAGTTCAGTTCCTAAAATGTGAGTACTTCCATGCTGAACTCAAACCAACAGTCTCATAGCTCTAAGGATAAAGCAAAATAATACAGATTCTGCATACATTGCCTTGCTAGAACATAAAGAAAACCTAAAAACACAAAAATGTAGTGAAAAATCACTTCCCACCACACCAAATACAGTTAATAAGTATGCTTCACTGTAATGTAGACTTTGGAGACCATCCAAAGGAATTAATAAGACTCTGAAAACAATGAAGCTACAATATATGGTGCTGTGTGTGCTTATCTATGAGCATGAGTGCATGTGTGTCTATGTGTGTGTATATGTTTAACCCCCAAAGCAGTAGTTCTTAACCTGGGATAGATGGATTTGGTATCTTTAAAACATATATATTTTGATAATTGTATTTCAATGTAATCTGTTTCCTTTGTAATCTCAAATATTTTATTTTATAAATTTTAAAACATCATTCTGAGAAGAGCTCTTTAAGGTTTCACCAAACTACCAGAGGAGTCCATGGCAAAAATAAAGTTAAGAACCCCTGCCCTAAAGCACATTTTTGTTTGTTTGGTGATAGAAGACAAAAAAAAAAAGCCATTTTAGATTGCCTGAGGAATTGATGCTTTTCAAGAAAGTGAAACATGAGAGTTCTCTTCAAGTATCTGAAAAGCTGTCATGCAGAAGAGAGAGCACATGTGCTCAGTTTAGTCCCACAAGGTACCAAACCAGAAGCAGCGGGTGCTAGCTGTAAAAAGGCTTGCTATAAGGAAAAACTGTCTAAAAAGGAAGCAATCTAAAAATAGAATGGGCTATCTCAGTAAAGGTTGGGGTCCCCCTTACTAGGAATCTTTAAATAAAGGCTGGAAATGCAACATATCCAACAAGTGTATGCAATAAGCTAACAGAAGAGGAGCTATTAGATGGGTATGACCTTCTAAGATCTGAAGGGTGTCTGAAGGTTTATTTTGCTTCACGGTAAACAAAATAATTTAATTGTGCAGCAGGACCAACTGTACAACTTGTGGCTATACAGTTTCTGGTAGTGCATAGAATACATCTATTCTAAACTACTTAGTAATACACACACACATATAAATATATATATATGCATTGTACATATATATACACATAGGCATATATGTATATATAAATATATTTTATATTGATCTCCATAAATACATCTTATATATGTTCATATGTATGTACTCTATAACATATACTCTGTAACATGTACTCTATAACAAGTATATTCATCTTTCTCCCTCTCTATACACACACACACACACACACACACACACAAATACATAAATCTAGTTCTAGTTAATTTGGAACTAAGCATAACGGTTAGATCTCTGAATCTGTGTTTCAGAATTATATGTTGCTGTTCTTGCCAATTTTTTAAAAAAATTCCCACCGATTAATCATCAAAATAAGCTACTGCGGGAGATTAGGGAATCGCTTTCTAAGAGATCATAAAAAATACAATTGCCCTGCATCTATCCCTGAATGGATTAGATATTACTTATCCAGAGGCAAAAGAATGGACTGAATGGCCTCTGAAAGCTATGTGAATTGGATTTTATTGTTTGAAAAGTTTATTATTCCAGAGTTCAATAAGCAGGACACTTCGGACTGCTACAGTGGACTTGGAGTGTGACCTGAATTCCAATCTTACCTCTCTTAGACACATACACACACACTTATCATGGGCTAGCTACCTACCTTCAGCTTCCTAATCTGTAAAATAGGGACCGCAACATTTGTAATACTTCGTAGTGCTGTTATAAGGTTCAAATGACATACTGAGTATGTATATCCAAATGAGCATGCAAAGTGATTTGCAAATCTTAAAATGCAAAATAAGTATGTTTCAATTGTATTATTCTACATGTCCCCTACTGGAGATAAACAATTTAGAAGGTAAAATAGCTGCTCCAAGATAATTCTCTTGCCATTATAGTATCTAAATCATACAGAATTACAAGGTGGGAAGGACCTCAAAGGTCATCTAGTCAAACCCAAACAAGAAACTCTACAAAATCCCTTATAAGTGGCTAACCAGCCTCTGTTTGAAAACTTCTAGAAAGGGCGACGCCCTTACTTCCTGAGGGAGTTCATTCCACTTCTGACCAGCTGCAATCATCAGAAAGTTTTTTTTTTCTTTATATCAAGCCTAATTTTTATTGGCGACCATAGTGCTAAGAACCAGGATGATCTGGGTTCAAATCTCACCTAAGACATTTACTTGTGTGATCCTGGGGAAGGTAATTTCCTCATCTATGAAAAAAAAGGACATTCATATATGGAACATCTCTTCTTCCTTCACTGAAAGATATCAGAAATGGAAAAAAGGCTTCATGACCAGAACATATCCCATAATTCCTGCTACATTCAACAACATTTATGCCTATTCTTTTTCCTGTCTTATGTCATACATATAATAGATTTAGAACTGAGAGATAGCTTGGAGGCCACCAAGTCCAACCCCTTCATTTTATAGATGAGGAAATTGAGGCCAAGAAGGATTAAATGACTTGGCCAGAATCATACAGGTAGTAAGTACTTCAGGCAGGTTTTGAACTTAAACATTCCTAGCGTCATCACTGTACTACCAGTCAATTGGCCTCATGGGTAGACTGCATTTGGGATGCACCTATATAACCTTCCTTCATTCTTCAGATAATCATTTACTCAACAAAAATTTCTTAAATTACTATTTGTGTGCATTAAGCTAGACTCTGGGGGAAAGAAAGGAAAGAAAGAAAAAAAGAGAGAAAGAAAAGAAAAGTACTCTAAAAAACTAGACAAGGAGTATTCCTTTCATTAGTTACACAAAGGCAGTTGCCATTATCAATTTCACTAAATAGGTTTTGGCAGACCAAAAGTACTTATAGTTATTTGCTTGCTGTAAGCATTTTAGAGAGAGGAGAGATGTAGTCAGGGCTTGAGGACATCTACAGTCACTCAGTGCTACAAGCACATATTCATTGCCTTCCATGTTTTATAGCAGCTACTGGAATAGGCCCTGGAGACACCTTCAGATACTGGAAACCTCCTCTTACTGATCATTATAAAGAAAGATTTCCTAGAAGCAGCTAGGTGGATAGAGTGCTGACCTTGGAATGAGGAAGACCTGAGTTCAAATTCTACTTTAGATCTAGTGTATGACCCTGGGCAAGTAAACTTCTCTCAGTCTCAGTTTCCTCATCTGCAAAAATACAGAGATAATAATAGTACCTACCTCAGGACAGTTATGCAGATCAATGAGATAACATGTAGAATGCTTTGCAAATTTGAAAGTACTATATAAATCACAATTGTTATTATTATCACATGAGAAATCAAGAAATTTCTTAGCTTCTTTCCCTTAAAAATATCTTTGGAGTTTTCAACCCTATGACCTTTGAACATCTGGAATGATATTGTGAAAATATGTTATGAGGCATGTTTACAATCTATCATGCTGTTGTTTTTCTCTTACTCTTAAGGAATTTGTTTTAAGGGACATGTCTGGGATGGGCAATTCAAAAAAACAAAGCAAGAAAAAAGTCCTCAAACCCTAAACCTCTTCCCCCGAACTCTACTCCAATTAAATAAACAACTATTTTATTTCTGGTGCATAATGATGCTTTTAAAAATGAAACTAAAAATATTTTTGAAAGAACTGCTTTACCCACAAGTTTCGATTATTTTTAAAGCATGAAGTTTCTCCTTGCCCAGACTTCCGTATGTGATATTCACAAGTTCCTTTTTGTAAACAAATTCCTCCAACTCTGCCACTTTTGCCAGTCAACTATAAATCTATGTACTGTAGTCTACTGCAAACAGAGTCAAGTTCAATTTTTACTATTCAACAGCCCAGTAGCTGTCATTATTTTTTGTAGTAACATTTAAGTAGTGCTTGGCTACAATAAGACATTTTTGATATCTTAATTTGTTTAGGCAGCTAGGTGGCAGAGTTGCCTAGTTGAATCCTGTCTTAGTCACTGACTAGCTATATTACTCATTTAACCACTTAGCCTCAGTTTCCCTGTCTGTAAAATGAGGATAATAAAAGTACCTGCCCTTTGGAGTTGTATATTATTTTGAAGATTGGACGAGCTACCATATAAAGTGCCTTACAGACCTTAAAGAACTTAAAGAACTATATAAACTGGAGCCTAACAACAACCCTAGGAAGTAGACCCTATTTCAAGGATCATCTTAAAGGATTAATTAGCATTAATCTTTTTTTAAAAATCATACTAATAATAACTGAAATTCATACAGAGTTATAAAGCTTGCAAAGTGCTTTACACAGGGTGTCAAAAGTTTTAGTTCACCTTTCATCTTTAATAGTTTAAAAGTACACTGAGACTTTTGAGACCCCCTGTATTATCTCATTCAAACGTCACAGCAACTTGGTGAGGGAAGTAACACAGGGATTAATCCGCCATTTTACAGATGAGTTCATGCCTATGGTCACACAGTAAGTGTCAAGACATAGGAGATGAATCTGTGCCTTCCTGATTCCATGCCCAGTATTTTATCATAAACCACACCGCATCTCCTTTTACAGATGAGAACACTGAGGTTAAATGATACACCCAAATGTTTCATAACTGGCAAAGTGTCAGTCTGGACTCATATCTTCCGACTATAAGTCCGCTGACCTTTCCAGGATATGGCATTCTAAAATTGATATTTATTCAGGTAAGTTACACTTAAGGATAAATGTCAACAAGAATCATATTCTAAAACATTTATGAGAATAACACGTCAGGTGTATTTTGCACAAGAGTCGATGTCACAATAAAAGTTTCTGCTTACATCTCTGACAAGATATAAAATATCATGTCCCTTGTATTGGTGTAATTCCGAAGTCTACATGATCTGTTTCTCTCCCATGATCTATCTGGAAGGAGGAAGAAAGCTCATCTTGCTCAATTCATTTTAACATCTTTCTCAGTCTTCTCATGAGGCCAGTGAGTCTCCCTCCCTACCCTGCCTTTGTATGCATCTTGTATCATACTTACATACATGTTATGTGGCATCAACCCCTCCCTCACCTTGAATATAAGAGCAAAGATTGTTTTATTTTGTCGTGGTTTCCTCAGTGTCTATCTCAGCACCTGACACAGTAAACAATAAATTCTTACTGACTGATTGATAATTTTAAGTTTCCTGCAACTTTTGCTTAGCCTGAGACTAGTAAAGACAAGTGGTGAGAGCCTTCTTTATCATATCATATCTGCACACACATATATTATATACACATACATATACATACATGTCAAGGGGAGTGGGAGGCAGAATATAGAGAAAATAGAGTGTTAATAGAAAAAAACTATACTTCCCCCCCAAAAAAATTAAAAGCTGCTAACTCCACACAGAAAGTAGTGAGTATATGCAAGTGAACAGTAGCAGAAATTTTTTACAGCAACCAACCCCCCCAAAAAAAACAAATTTAAAAAACCAGGATGCAAGTCCACGAAAATTAATAACCTTGGAGATTTTCTGATTCTTTGAAAGACAATGGTTATCAGTATTCCCTCTACTAATTTAGACTTCGGTATTCCTTTAAAAAGCTATAAGAAATGAGGAGCGGACAGACTTCATAATAACCTGGAAAGACTTATATGAACTGATGCTGAGTGAGGGGAGCTGAACTAGGAGAACATTATACACGATTATAGACACATGGTATCTGTAAGGACTAACTTTGATAGACTTGGCTCTTCTCATCAATGCAAGGTTCAAAGACAACTCCAAAAGACTCATGATGGAGAAAGCTATGCATATCTGGAGAAAGAATTATGCAGTCTGAATGCAGACTGAGGTAAACTATTTGCACTCTCTTTTTTTCTCTTCTTTTTTGGTTTTGTTTCTTCTTTCTCATGACTCACTCCATTGGTCATGATTCCTCTTTACAACTTGACTATTGTGTGAATAAGTTTAATGCAAAGCTTTATGTAGAACATATATCAGATTCCATACCATCTGGGGGGAGGGGGAGGGAGGGGAAGAAAATTCGGAAAAATTTGGAACTCTAAAACTTGTGGAACTGAGTGTTGTAAACTAAAAATAGAAAATCTAAAAATTTTTTTAAAGTATTTCTGTTAAAAGAAATTAGGTGTCAAGGGGAGTGGGAAGGAGGATATAGAGCAAATAGCGTGTTATTAGAAAAAATATTATATTTCCCCCACTTTCCCTACCAAAATCAAAAACTGCTAATTCCACACAGAAAGTATTGAGTATATTCGTTCAAGCAATGCTGCTTACCTCTTACCTTAACAGCCTTTTGCCCCATAACTCCTAGTCTGAATATTGGCAGCAGAAATGATCTTTGTGGTGAATTGTCATAAATTTTTCCCAAGGTTAATTATTAAAGGTTTTTTTTTTTTCCATTAAAAAGGGCTTTAAGTAGAATATCCATCTTCCCTGAATAGGATCTTTCAGTAAAGCTAGGCAATAAAGAGAACTCTCAGTAGGATTTAGGACTGCACCATATGTGGACCTTCTCTTGTGACATTTAATTTACAATACAGCCATCACTGAAATGCCAACCCAATATGATGCCATGCAGGCTTAAGAAGTACCTGCTGATGACTACAATTTAAGCAGAAAGAGCAGCAACAAAATACATGCTGCTTGACTGACTACTGTGTAATGTTTAATCTTGGGTAGGAGTGGAGGAGGAAGGGAGGGGAAGGGATGAGCATTTCTGTCACGCCTACTGTATGTGCCAGGCACTGTGCTAAGTGCTTTTAAAATATTATCTCGTTTGATCCCCACAACAAACCTGCAGGGTAGGTGTTGCTATTACCCCCATTTGACAGATGAGGAAACTGAGGTAAGCAGGTTAAATGCTTTGCCCAGGGTTACACAGCTACTAAGTGTCTGAAGCCATATTTGAATTCATCTTGCTGATTGTAAACATCTCAATCAACAATATTTATTAAGCATATACTGTATGACAGGCATTATGCTACATGCTCAGGACACAAAGACAAAAATGAAACAGTCCCTGCCCTCAAGGGGCTCAGAATCTAGCAAAGGGGAAACGTGCTGGTATATAAGTGAATACATAAATAGAAGGTGACTAGGGTTGGGGAAATATTGAGGGGTAGGAGTAAACCAAAGAGGCTTCTTATAGAAGGGAGCATTTAAGCTGGACCTTCAAGGAAACCAGGATCCTAAGAAGGAGAAGCAAAGTGGGAGTGCATTCTAGGCATGGGGGAGAGACAGTGCAAAGACATGGAGGCAAGAAAGGAAGTGTTTTTGTGAGGAATGATAAGACTACTTGCTTGGATTGTACTTTATGTGAAGGTGAATAAAATGTATTAAGGCTGGAAAGGTAAGATTGGGGCAGATTGTGAAGGGCTTTAAATGTCAAGAACAGTTTGATCTATAGTTGATCCTATAGGTAAAAAGTTACTGGAGTTTAGTTCAAACCTGTTCTTAAGGGAAAATTACTTTGGCAGCTACCTTGATGGTGGACTGTAGAGAGAGACTTGAGGCAGGCAGACCGATCAACAGGCTACTGAAATAGTTCATTGGGTAATGAGGGCCTAAATTAGGGTGGTGGCCATGTGAATGGAGAGAATGAGATGACAGAGACAAAGTGGGATGGAGGGAGCTATGCATATGAAATATTGTATATACTGTCAGACAAGGTCAATGTGTTGGCTAGCTATTTTTCCTTTTTAAAATCTTTGTTACAAGGGATGGCTCAAGGGTTATGAGAGAGGGAAGAATACAGTCAGAAATATAATATAGAAGCAAAATAAATCAATAAAATTAGATTTAAAATATACTTGCTAGAGCAAAGATGGAATTATGAGAAAGAAAACATCAAAACCTCATTTCAAAAATTAGGGGACAAAATAAAGTAAAAATTTTGTAAAGGAATTCATTTTTACAGGAAATATTTTTTTTTGTTAAGCTCATACAAACAGAAGAGTTCTTTCCATTTCTTCTCCTGGAACACATATATATAAGTCAGCCAACTATTTTCTGCTAAACTAAGAATCATTCTGAATTTTCAATTACTGCTAAAGATTGATTAGAAATAAAATAGTAGATGACTTGCTTATCTTCACACATGCATGTCCACAATTTGGGGTTTGAGTTTTTTATTTTTGTTTTTTGGGAGTTTTTTGTTTGTTATAGAAGAGAGAGGAGGGCCATTTCTTTGGCATTAGATTTTTCTCTACGGGTAATTCACTTGACATCTAAGAAAGAGAGAGAGAGAGAGAGAGAGAGAGAAAGAAAGAGTGTTATATAACTATCTGGGAAGCTCCAGACACAATATCACATAGATAACTGATATATCTATTATTGTAATAGATAATTGTCATATAATAGATATAATTATCATAATAGATATCAATTTTCTATTTTGAGAAGCTCTAAGACATAAAATTTTACAAAGATAGATAATTTTCAAATATGTAGATAATTGATATCATGACATTATGATAATATCATATATTTTATGTCTGGGACTTCCCTAAAAATCAGATGCACAAAAAATTAGTGCAAATTCCTAACTCAAATTTTAATATTTCTATATTCATTCAGTCATTAATTCGAGAAATATTTTTTTCTGTTATTTTCTCATAGACAGTTTATGCCAGGTGATTTGTGTTTGTGTTGGGGGGGTGGAACATATGGGAGGGAGAAGGGAGAATAACATTGTGAAAGATATATTACATCAGAAAAACAATACAGATACATCTTTCCTTTCCTTTAAGGATGGTCTGGAACCTTATAGTTTTATCATTCTTGAGAACTCCTGAATGAGAAAACTTCCTCTCATAATGCCAGTGAACGTGGCAACTTATATTCTTAAAGATTTTTCCTAAAACACTGAGATATTAAGCAACTTGCCCAAGGTCACATAGCCCACATGTCAGAAGCAGAATTTAACCCCAAATTTTTCTACTTCTGAGGCCAACTCTCTAGACCAGTGGTGTCAAACTCAAGTAGAAACAGGGACCACTAAGCCTTGTAAGGATCCCTATGGGCTATACACTGACTTTAGAAAACCACATATTAATATCATCTATGTTTCACTGTATTTTTACTTATTTTATTAATTATTTCCCAATTACATTTAAATCTAGTTCATTGTGCACTCAACAGTGTAGTAGGGCATAAGGCCACGTGTTTGACACCATTTTAGATGCTATGCTAAAGTTGCTTCTCTCTTTAAAAGAGGCCACAAAAAGAAAAACCAAGGAAAAGAGGCCCAGTTTAACAAATGCAGTTTTATGAGGGGGAGAGGAGTAGGAGTTTGTATATTAAATTATGTTTCATTTAGCCAAGACTTGTATAGTAGCAACTCAAGTTGATAATTTCTAAGTGTAAAAACCGAAATATGTCCATAGAATTAAGCTAGAAATTACTGGGGTTACATGGATCTCTCCATCTGAGGTTCTCTCAAAACCAGTTAATTATTTTATTTACCTAATGTAACAAACCAATTTTTTAAAAGAAATGATCAATTATGTCCTATTTAGCTGGATAACGAGAAGCAGCCAAACATTCTATTGTTAGGTCTTACTATAGTGATAATTATTTTAGAAGCTCCTTTAACCTGTCATGTTATACAACTTCACTAAGACTCTCTTTATTAAGTACTACAAAGAGCTAATAAAACATGTCAGGAAGTCTCAGCTAAGGTATAAAAACACTATCAAAGGTCACTGTCAACATTTGGCTTCAGAGGACCTTTAAAAGGAAAAGAAAACATGAGGTGGGACCAGCAGGCTCAAAAGGCTCAACTGTCAAAAGCAGTAATCCCAAGGGTGCTATGAGTAAAACAAAACAAAAGATAATCAAAACACCACCAACCCCACCCTCCCCAAGTTAAAATTATGCAAGAAGAGAGAAGAAGACAGAGAGGGAGGAGAAGGAGAGGGAGATGTGACAAAGACCTCTTGGAAATGATTTTAAATGATAAAACCTATTTTCCCCTTCATAATTTAGATTAGACTATGGTAAGCTTAATATTCAGTCATATTTTAGTTTCATTTCAAATATATACCATGGATCCCTTTAAAAATATGTATGAGTAGATAATTATGTTGTAATAGGTTTTCAAAGCCTATTAGTAGAAATAGATGTTTATTAACACTAGAATAAATATGTTGTATCATTGATTTCATTGATCCCTCCAACTCCCCCCTGCTCTTGGCACAAAATTAGCCCATATTCTTTTTCTATGATAAGTTTCCCTGGTGACATCTTTTATTCCAATTTCCCTTTGAAGTTCTTTAATGATTAAATGATGTAGTACCCTTGCCTTATACCTCTCCATTGCCCTCTGTATGAGATTTATAAATAAACATTCAACACATCTTGATTAAACACCAATAATGCAAAGAGTTGGCCCTTCTCCTTGCCAATTTCTTCACATGTGTACTTGACCATTTCCTCCCATTTTCTCCAAAAAACTGCAACCTCAATTATTCCCTTGCTCCCTCAAATGTTCAACTGCTCCTCATCTACTCATTAAGTTCAGGCTTTCCTGACTCGAATTCAACACTCTACCCATCAAGCTGCCATATCTAATGCCGTTACTTATACTATCTCATTTGATCTTCACAATCTTGTGAGGTAGGTGGTATTATTATCCATGTTTTACCAGGGAGGAAACAGGTAGACAGAGGTTAAGCAACATATGATATTGTTCTCTCTTCTTCCAGATGATGACTAGGCTCAATAACTAGTTGTCATCTATTTACTCACACTCACCCAACCTATTTTTTGTGTATGTATGGTATGTATGTATGCATGCATGTACACCACATCTATGTATATGTGCATGTATACACATGTATATACACGTGTATGTACACACATGCATACATGCATACATACATATATGGGGCAGCTAGGTGGAGCAGTGGTTAGAGCACTAGGCCTGGAGTCAGGTCCTCTTTCTGAGTTCAAATTTGGCCTCAAACACTAGCTGTGTGTTTGCCTGTTTCCTCATCGGTAAAATGTACTGGAGAAGGAAATGGCAAATCACTCCAGTATCTTCACCAAGAAAACTCCAAATGGGGTTACGATGAGTTGGAAATGACTGAAAAACAACTAAATATGTATGTATGTATGTATGTATGTATGTATGTATGTATGTATGTATGCATGCATGCATGCATATGTATATATGTATACACACACACACACACACACACACACACACATATACTCCACCCCCTGCCTCCTCTGACACTGACACCACTGTATCTTGAACAGGTCCTCGTCATCTCACATTCAACCTTTATGGTAGTCTTCTGGTTGATGGCCTTGTTTCAAGTCTCTTCTCACTCCAATCCATCCTCCATTCAGCTATTAAATTAATCTTACCAATGCACATATCTGGCCATGCCACCACCCCATTCAATAAACTCCCCTGGCTCCCTATCACTCCTAGAGTCATATAAAACCCCCTGGTATTCAAGGCCCTTCACAATCTGTCCCCCTACAACCTTTCCAATTTTCTTACACCACACCCCTCCCCTACCATTCTTTGTGATCTAGTAGTAACACTGGCCTCTTGTTTCTCAAACAAGATCCTATATCTTCAGGCTCTGGGCATTTTCACTCTATTTTCTATACATGTAATACTCACCCATCTAATCTGTGACTTTCAGCTTCCCTAGCTTCGTCCAAAGTCCCTCTTAAAATCACATCTTTTATAATAAGCCATTTACAGATCCTCTTTAATACTACTGATTTCCCTGTACTGATTATTTCCAATGTATCCAGTATAAATCATATTTGTACATAGTTATATTTCATGTTATCTTCCCTATTAGACTGTGAGCTTCTGAAGAGTAAGAACTGTCTTTTGGCACATTAATAAAATACAGTAACACAACTAAGACATTCAAGTGTGAGGAAAATAAAATTATTAAATAATTTTAATTATGAAATAATGCACTGAGTAAAAAGCAGGACCAGAAGAAAAGTACATAGTAACTACAGCCAAAGAGGAAAAACGAAAGAAAATCAATGGACAAAAAATCTTGGTGCAATGGTTTTGACATTTTGTGTGCTGTAATTCATTAATTTTATTTAGTTGCAAAGCCAAGTATAATTGATTGTACTGATTTTAATACTAAGTTTAAATATCATTTCCTAACATTCTATTAACACAACATTAATAACATTTAATATTGTTTATGATAAAATATTTGATTAAAAAAGTTAATGTATTTTTGTCAGCAAAAAAAAGGAAACAAAGAGAATATCCATCAATTGAAGAATGTCTGAACAGGTTGTGATGTATGAACATAATAGAGTATTACTGTATCGTAAGAGTTGGGAAAAAAGATTTTTAAAAATATTTAAATAGTATTTTATTTTTTCCAAGTATACATAAAGACAATTTTTAACATTAATTTTTTTATAAAATTCTGAGTTCTGAATTTTCTCCTTCCCTGTCCTCCCACCTTCCTAAGATGGTAAGCAATTTAACAAATACAATATAATCTTTAATACATCTATTTCATATGTATTAATTATACTAATATATAATTAATACATAATCATATAAAACATTTCCATTATCAGTCATGTTGCAAAAGAAGAACAGAACAAAAGGAAAAAATTATAAAATATTAAATTGAAAATAGTATGCTTTGATCTGCATTCAGACTCTGTTCTTTCTCTAGATATGGATAGCATTTTCCATCATGAGTCTTTAGGAAATTTCTTATATCATTGTGCTGCTGAAAAGAGCTAAGTTAATCATAACTGATCATCACAAAAATGTTGTTACTGTACACCATGTTATCTTGGTTCTGCTCACTTCACTTTGCATTGGTTCATGTAAGTCTTCACAGGTTTTTCTGAAATCTGCCAGCTTATCATTTCTAGTAGCATAACAGTTTTCCATTTCATTCACATATCACAACTTGTTCAACCATTCCCCAAATGACGGGTATCCCCTCAGTTTCTAATTCTTTGCCACCACAAAAGGAACTGCTATAAATATTTTTGTACATGTAGATCTTTTTCCCATTTTTATGATCTCTTTGGGATATATAACTAGTATTGCTGATTCAAAGAATTATAGTTTGCCGGCCCTTTGGGCATAGTTCCAAATTGCTCTTCAGAATAACTGTATCAATTCACAACTCCGTGAACAACGCATTAGTGTCCCAATTTTCCCACATTCTCTCCAACATTTGTCAGAAAATAGATGAACTGATGTCGAGTGAAATAAGCAGAACCAGAAAAACAAGTTATGACATCTATGTTATAAAAATGAACCATATTAAGGCTTCTTATAAACTGAAGAATGAAATGCACAGAACCAGAAGAACAATTATATAATAACAACACTAAAAACAAACAACTTTAAAAGCTATAAGAACCATGATCAACTGAATGGCCATTCATGATTTCAGAGAACTGATAATAAAACATGCTATCCATTACAAGGAGGTGATGGATTTAGGGAGCAGAATGAGATATTCTGATTGGTGAGTGGAAAACTCATCTAATGTCTAGATGTTTTACATTCAAATAGGCCACCCACCAAGGCCAGCCCATTAGTGATATCTGGCTATCTTTCTCCACCCCATTTTGATCTTCCTTTGGGAGCAATAATCAAATCAGCACTAACATTATTACTAGAAAGAGCATGACAATCTCCTGCCATATGACTCTCTCACAATCTCTATAACTCTATAGACTAGGTGTAGAAGCCCAAGAATTTGGTTTTTTTTAATGTTTTGATAACAGTATTTCAAAATAATTGATTTCTTTTTTAATTCTATGTGCTATATGCATCCAGAGAAAGAAATAATAAATAGATGTATAGAATGATTTTACATATATGTTTGCATATATGTATACATACATGTATATATACATACATATATACATGCATATACATATACATATTTGTGTCCATTGGTAGCCATCTCTATGGTGGCAGGGAGAGGGAAGAAAAAATAAATTTACATAATTACTTTATTATATATTTAAAAAGAATACCAAGCTGTACATAATAGATTTGCAGTTTCATGTGCAATCATCTTTTTCGTTATATTATGTTATGGAAATGCTTGTTTTATTCCATAAATTAAAAATGAAATAAATAAAAAATTTTAAAATCCTATGTATTTTATTTTATGTATTTAAAATCATTATTCTAGAGAGGATTCTGGGAAGATGGCAGAGTAGGTCAGAAAATTCCAAGCTCTCCAGATTTCTTTTTTACTTTTTTTGGTCATTTTATTTGTTTAGTTTTAGTTTTCAGCATTCATTTTTATAAGATTTTGAGTTCTAAATTTTCCCCCCTCCTTCCTGTCCCCCCTCCCCAAGATGGCATGCAATCTGATATAGGTTATACATGTACAATCATATTAAACATATTTCCACATTAGTCATGTTATGAAAGAAGAATTAGAACAAAAGGGAAAAACCACGAGAAAAAAAAAATGAAAATAGTATTCTTTGATCTGCATTCAGACTCCATAGTTCTTTCTCTGGATATGGATAACATTTTCCATCATGAGTCGTTTGGAACTGTCTTAGATAATTGCATTGCTGAGAAGAGCTGAGTCTATCAAAGTTGGTCATTGCACAATGTTGATGTTACTGTATACAAGGTTCTCCTGGTTCTGCTCACTTCGCTCAGTATCAGTTCATGTAAGTCCAGGTTTTTCTGAAATCCACCTGCTCATCATTTCTTATGGAACAATAGTATTCCATTACATTCATACATCACAACTTGTTCAGCCATTCCCCAACTGATGGGCATCCCCTCAATTTCCGAGTCTTAGCCACCACAAAAAGATCTGCTATAAATATTTTTATACATGTGGGTCCTTCTCCCTTTTTAATGCTCTCTTTGAGATACAGACCTAGTAGTGGCATTGAGCTCTTCACATTTCTTCCACAAACAAGACAAAATAGCAACTCAGGGTCAATACAGAACAGCAAAAATAAACTAGAGTTGGAGCAGAAAAGTGGTCCTTCTGGGACAACTGGAGAAGATCCAAAGAAAGATCCCAGGACCAAGTTTCAGCCCGAATGAAGTGTAAACATCGTCAGGCTAGCACTACTAAAACGGCAAGCTGTAAGCCCTGGGAGCAGCTGGGTTGGAAGGTAGCATCAACCTCAGTCACCAGAATTTTCACCTCCTGGACAGTGTCAGGCATCTGAATGGGGAAGATTGAGGGAACCTCTGCTGATAGGGATACCAGGCCAGCTGTGCTGCCAAGACACAGTCCTGGACAGGAAGGAACCAGAACTCTATTGGCGAGTGCAAAAGAAATGGGGCCGGGAGGCTGCTGGCTATGGGAACTTACAGGACAGCTGAGTTCTTGGTCTTAGTTCCAGGCCAGAGGGGAGAACTGAAGGTCATAGTCACTGGAGGGTTCTCAGGGAGCAAGAAAATTTCCAGCATAGTGTGCTGAGGGAGCCCTAGCTATGGCTTGGAGGGAGAAAGGAGTGCAGAAGTTGGGCATAGGACAAAGTTCAAAAAATAATAGTAAGAAGGACTTGAGGCCAGAGGCACTGTCCCCTGCACCCCAGGATTAGAGGTGATTATAATAATAAGCCACTAAACAATTTTTTTTAAAAAAATAAGCAGGCAAAGGAGAAAGAACCCAATCACAGACAGTTATTATGGGAATAGAGAAGACTGGGGTTCATCTTCAGAGGAGGATACTGAAGCAAAAAAAAGCCTCTCCTACCCCAAAGAGTAATGTCAAATGGTCACCTGCCCAAAAAGAATTCACAGAAGAACTCAAAAAGACTTCAAAAATCCAATTGGAGAGACTGAAGGATTATTTTTTTAAAAAGTAAGACTAATCCAAGAAAAACAAGAAGATTATGAAAAGAAAGCCAACCAAGTAGAAAAGGAGATCCAGAATCTTAAGGAAGAAAATGATGCCTTGAAAAACAGAATTGGGCAAGGGGAAGCCAGCGAAGTTATGAGACCAAGAAATAATAAAACAAAATATACAGAATGAAAAAACAGAAGAGAATGTGAAATATAAGTAAAACAACTGATCTGGAGAACAGATCAAGTAGAGAAAACATAAGAATAACCAGACTACCTGAAAACTAAGATTAAAAAAAAAAATCTTCATATAATAATACAAAAAATAATTAAAGAAAATTTCCTGAAGTGTTAGAACAAGAGGGGAAAGTTGAAATAGAAAAAATCCACCTCCTGAAAGAGATCCTCACAGAAAAACCTACAGGAATATTATAGCCAAATTCTGAAATCTCCAGGTTAGGGAGAAAATATTACAAGCAACAAGAAAAAAAAAAACAATTCAAATATGGTGGAGCCACAATTAGAATTACACAAGACCTAGCAGCAGCTACATTAAAAGACCGTTGGTCTTGAAACAGTATATATACAAAAGCAAAAGAACTGGAGTTATGGTGAAAAATATCATACCCAGAAAAGTTAAGTATAATCCTGAATGAAAAAAATGGATATTCAATGAATTGATGGACTTGCAGGATTTTATTACAAAAAGACCAGAACTAAATAGAACATTTCACATACAAGATCAAAGAGAATTACATGGCAAACTCTCTCTCTCTCTCTCTCTGTGTGTGCACACACACACACACACATATGTATATGTATGTAAAACTAATTACAAGGGACTCAATAAGGACAAATTGTTTACTTTTTATATATGGAAATGTAAATTGCATGTCTAAGATTGTCATTAGTAATTGGGTAGTTTGAAAGAAAGAGTGAGGTAGAGCTGAGTATGATGTGAGTCTAAAAAGCAAAAAGATGTGGGAAAAGGCAAAAAGAGTAATTATCTCATACAAATGAGGTGCAAGAATAAGAACTGATACAGAAGAATTAGATGGAGGAGGATTGCAGGTATTTCTGGAGCCCTACTCTGGAACCCATTGGGAATGGGTTAAAGAGGGAACTCTAACACTCTCTCCTATATATATATCACACACAACTGAAACGACTGAGCAACAAATAACAAAAAAAAAATCATACTTCTCATCCCCCAGGCGAGTGACTTTTACCGAGGCTTAAGAGAAATGTTATTTTATCTCAGAATAGCATCACTCAGATCAAGTTTCAGGTCACATTATGAGGGTCAGGACCCTAAATCTTCTTACACAGGCATCAGAAGCTGCTGGCAAATCAAAGGATGGGGAGCAACTGTGTAGAAACATATCTGAGTAGGAGCCAAGGACAGCACGGAGCACTGTACCCTGGCCAAGTAGTGCGTTTTTCCATTCTCAGCATCCTTAATGTAATTCACTCCAGATCTGAAACAAATGCTATTAACAGAAAAGGGGTACCCATAGTCTTCCATCTTTAATGTCAGTAAACCTTCATCTCAGTGATATTAGGGCATTTTTGTCATTTTTCTCTAGATATTCAGTAGTCATTCATTAAGATGGTGTGATTAAGATATATGTGAAAGTGCTTTGTAACCATGGCATATTATATAAGTGTAAGGTACTACAATTATCCCAGGCTTCCACCTATTGAGTTTCAATTAGCTTCAGGGACAGAGGCCAGAGGTTTTTCACTAGATGATGAGAAAAAGGAATTAATTATGCCAAGGCAAAAGATTATTCCACTTTACAAATGGCCTAAAATGGGAAGAAGGGAATAGTCAAATAAGTAGGCAGTATTACCAAAAGAAAAAGAGAAATCAGGAGCTGAGGCCTAGTCCAAGTCCTTCATGAGATAAGATTAAACCACAACTCCTCCTAATTTTTAGGAATTAATAACATAAAAGTCAGAATCAAAGATCTGTGTTTGAACCCCACGATTACTACTTTTTAGCTATCTGTAACCTTGCACCAACAATAGGATATAATGAATAGAGACGCTACCTTGATAATCAGAAGCAATCACTTAACCTCTCAGTGTTAAGAGCAAATTTCCCAGCTAATTCAAATCAACAAATATTTATTCAATGCTTACTTCATACTTCACTGCGTTGGGTGCTGGGGATACAGATTATAAATTACAGAAAAGTTGCCAATATGAATAGGTAGAGGGAGGCTCCATACTAGGGTTCCCATACAGATGAAATCACAAACTGACCAAAAATACTCCACCAAAATCAACATCCCCCCAGCTAAGAGTCAACAAAAGAACTTTAGCCAAATCATTTAATTTCTATAAGTCTCAGTTTCCTCATCTGGAAAAGGGGATAAATACTATTTATGCTATTTAATTTAAAGGAATGTTGTGAGGATAAAATGAGATAATGAATGCAAAAACATTTTACTTCATAAATTAAGTATGCTTTACACCCAGTAAATTTGTAACAACACTAAACTTAAAAGCAGTTTAGTTTAGGCAGCTGGGTAATACAGTGCTACTGAAACTGGAATAAGAAAGACCTGAGTTCAAATCCAGCCTCAGACATTTACTAACCACGGGACCCTTGGCAAGGCACTTTAACCTCTGTCTGACTCAGTTTCTTCAACTGTAAAATGGGGATAATAAGAGCACCTATCTCCTAGGGTTGTTTTGAGGATCAAATTAGATAATATTTGTACAACTGTACAGTGCCCGGCACTTATAAGCTCCTAAATAAATGCTCTTCTTACCCTTTGTCCATACACTATAAGTTATTATCAGTGTGGAAGATGAAACAAAAGATAAAAGTGAAAATATAAAGGCTGAACAAAATGGATCTATTTTAAGCAGATATTGCGCCTTTCATGAAAATACTCTTTCCTTCTTAGAAGCTATGATATCATAAGGAGTGTACCTTGAGTTGATCCTATTCCAATATGCAACGTGTAACTCCTATCCTATGGGAGCTTTGGACTAAAAGGAGGTCACAATTTTTCCCCAGATGTTGCTATGCTATTTTATAAATAAAACATTTTATTTAGACTCATCATCATGATGAATCGAATGTTTTTCCTATGTTGAAAATATGTGTTTTACTCACGAAATGTTTCCAGCCTGAATGGATTTCTTTCCATTGTTGTAACTGAACCAAAACACTTGCTTTCAGGCTTTTAGATGCCCAAATTTTCCTACCCACTGCTTCCAAAGAGAAAGGGCTGTATGATGTAAAGTTTAAAGGCTATCAAAAGCATCATGTTTGCTCTGCAAAAACAAACATGTGGATAAAGGTGCTACCTCCTGGGGATCATGCAATCTCCCTACATCAACTTCATTTAACAAGAGAGCTTTGACCTTTCTGAAGAAAAACAAAGGCACCTGTGCAGAAACTGATACAAATGGCTGCCATCTTCAGAAAGTTCTAGCACTAGCCATATGTGTGGAAATGAAATTCCAAACTGAATTAAAGATGCTATGGATAGCTAGTAAAACTATGTGGCTGGGATAGGACAAGACTGTCCTGTTTCTTGCCCAGCCTAACTTTTAATAGATGCATGATTATATTCATGCTTTATTTATAATTATTTCAATTCTTCAAGGATCCATGATTTTAGCAGTGTGAATACTCCCTCCACTGATGCAGACAGAGTCATTACAGCCAAAACAATTCATTCATTAACTGGCAGTAAATCGCTCATTGCATCTTGTGATGAGCTTCCTCAAGATTAGCTTGGCTAGACTTGGGGCAACAGAAACATAGTCATCACTGGAACTATACTCAAAACCTTTCCAGCTTTATAGGATCTGCCAATGGCTTATGCTCCAACAGCACACATTTGAACTCAGGGTCACAAGGCATTGGAGTAGAACTTTAGTGGAGAACCATCACCAGTATTGTTAATGACAATAATGTTTGGGGCAGTACATGGAATGCCAAACTTGGATTTGGAAAAGCTGGGGTTTCTAACCTGCATCAAACCCTAACTAAATGCTTATGTACAAGGCATTTTAGCTTCTCAGAGATTCAGTTGTCATATATGTAAAATGGAGATATTAATATCTATGATACATTTTTTAAAAATATTTTAATTTTTTACCTTTTATCTTTATCTCACAAAGCTGCTATATAGCTCAAATGAGATAATATACATAAAGCACTATGTGATTTTGGTTGTTAATGCTATGATTATACAATTTATTTTTAAACTGTCATTAATAGGTGAAGAATTTAGTTACTAAACTACGCAGGTTATAATAACACTGAGATGACATTGAAACTATATTATCTCATTTGATCCTCACAACAACTCTGTGAGGTAGTCTTGGGCAAATATTCTTGTCCCTGGACTCCAAGTACATGCTATTTCCACATTTTCCCCCTTCTTATCAAAGAATGATGCATTTTAAATAAAATATTAATAACAATATGATGATGATAAACAGTTAACACAAGGCTTTGCTATAAAATATTACTACTATTATCATATGACATTGCTAGAAATGAAGGCTCATTTGGTGGTGGAATTTGGAGATATATCTATATTTGTGACTGTGATACAAAAAACAAAAACTATTAATACATCTTCTTTTAAAAAACAAAATGAAGGAATAAGACTAAATGAACTCCAAGGTCCTTTTCAGCTCTAAATCATATGCTACACTTAATTTCCTCTCACTCTCTTAACTCTCTGCTGTCTGGCTTCCAACTTCATTATTCAACTGAAACTGCTTTCTTCAAAATTACCAACGATCTCTTCATTGTCAAATCTAACAGCCTTATCTCAATTCTCATACTTTTCAAACTGTCTGGAGCTTTTGACACAATCACACTCCTGTCCCTTCTCTAGGATTTGATGACAATACTGTCTCCTGGTTGTCGCCTTACCTATTTGATTGGTCTTACTGGATCTTCATCCAGCTCACATCCACAAATTGATGGTATCCCTGGGGCTCTATCCTGGGCCCTGTTCTCTTTTTTTTTTTTTAATTTATTTTTAACATGTTTGGTTTTCAGCATTGATTTTCACAGGCGTTTGAATTACAAATTTTCTCCCAATTTCCCCCCCCCCCCCC
>CM053624.1:230415533-230497469 GCA_028646595.1 Phalanger gymnotis | reverse complement strand
AGGCTGTCCTGGGCTGGAGCCCTGCTTCCCTCTGCCACTTTGTGGGTTCTGCAGCTCTAGAATTGGTTCAGAGCCATTTTTTATAGGTTTTTGGAGGGACTTGGTGGGGAGCTCACGCCAGTCACTGCTTCCCAGCCGCCATCTTCCCTGTTCTCTTTTTCTACATCCTACATCTACATTCTACATTCTACATACCAAGATTACTTGGTAATCTCATCAGTTCCTATGTTTTCAGTTATGTCTTTTGCTAATGATTTCCAAATCTACTTATCTTTAACTTCTCTCCTAATCTCCAACTGGACATCTCAAACTGGATGTCCCATAGATAACATAAACTCAACAGTCCAGAACTGTACTCATTATTTTCCTTCCCCACTTCGAAAACCATTTTGCCACGCATAAGCCCTCCTCTCTTCCTAACTTTCACATTACTGTCACCATCATTCTTCCAGGTATTGAGGTTCACAACTTAGGTGTCACTCTCAATTTCTCACTCTCTCTCATCCCCCTATATCCAATCTATTACCAAGTCTTATGGATTCTACCTTCATAACATTTCTTATATGCCCCCTTCTCTCTTTGACACTGCCACTGCCCTGGGCAGGCCCTCATCACATGGTCTATTTTAACAGCGTCTAGTTAGCCTCCCTGCCTCAAGTGTCTTCCCACTCCAGTCCATTCTGTATTGAGCTGTCAAACTGATATTCCTCAAGTGCAAATCTGAGCTGGCCCCATTCAATAAATTCCATTGTCTCCTTATTACCTCCAGGATCAAATATAAAATTCTGTTTGGCATTCAAAGCCCTTTATTACCTGGTCTCCTCTTACCTTAATAGTCTTCTTACACCTTACTCACTCCCACACACTCTTCGATCCAGTGACACTGGCCTCTTCATTGTTCTTTGAACAAAACACTTCATCACCAGAATCAGGACATTTTCACAGGTTATTCTCCTCCATATCTGCAATTCTCTCTCTCCTCATCTCCATCTCTTGGTCTTCCTGGCTTCCCTCAGATCTCATCTAAAATCCTACCTTCTATAAGAAGCTTTTCTCAGTTCCTCTTAATGCTAGTGCCTTTCATCTAGAATTATCTCCAATTTATGCTATATAAATCTTATTTCTACATAGTTTTGGCATGTTGTCTTCCTCATTGATTGTGGTCGCCTGGAGAACATGGACTATTTTGTTTTGTTTGTTTGTTGTGGCCTTTCTTTAGTTTCTCAGTGCTTAGCAGAATTACTAGCACATAGGTGCTTAATAAATACTTGGTGATTCACTAAAGGCAGTGTCATTTACAAAGCAGTCCTAGCATGGATCTCATGACATTATTACAGTAAGGTTCCAGTGAAATCTAAAAAATCTAGAAATTTTCAGGATCAAAAAAAATTTTTCAGTAGTTGAGCTCTGATCTGCCTACCACTATTGCATTCAGGTTTTAAATAGGCAAGAGAGTTTTCAAGGAGAAATATAGACACAAGGTGGCTTAACCAAGTCATAATCGGTCAGTAAAAATTTATCTAAGTACTATGAAGACTCTTCTAATATTTGGGTGCTTTTCAAAAGCCAAGTGAGAAACATTTAATTTTACAGAATTCTTTTTTCAGGTAGTATGTCTGATAGAAGGCTTTGAGACAAACAAATGCTTTATTGGGAAGAAGTACACATTTTATCCTGATTACTAAGGTGTGTATAGGAGTGACTACCACCCACCCTTACCAGGGGTTGCTCAGAGCCTATGAAAGGACCACCTACTAGTGCCTTTTTCTCTCTAGAAGACTTCCCAGGGTGTCAGAAAACCCATTTAGGCTGGTGGAACAAATACTAGAAGGTGCCTTTCTCTTCTAACCTTCCTATCAATGGCCATTTTCCTTTGTCGTCTTTTGGAGGAACACTGACTTCTTCAGCCTTCCTTCCCACCCCTACTCATGGTCCTAGGTTCCACTGCAACCCTCCAGCCAACTTCCCCTTTGTCAACAGTGATAAGGCTCCTTTAGGCTTCTCCCTCCCTTACAGAGTAAACATGGTCTCTCATACTGCTTCATCAGTAGGGTGTTCCCAGGCAGAACCCTTTGGGTAAGATGGAAGACTCTTAGGTCTTAATATTCTTTCTTCCACTGCATCTCAAGGTCCTCTAGGTTTTATGATATGGAAATGCCACTATGACCCCAGGCACTGGCATCTGACTTCCCAAAGCACCCTAAGGTATCTGCTCTGCAGCTGAATTTTCTTAGTTGCACTATACTCCCAATTGGTGTGAAAGTAGGGATTGTCTTGCTTTTTTCTTTGTATCCCTGGTGCTTAGCATTGTACTTGGCATATGATAAACAATACTTTTAATTCATTCATTTGTTGTCAAATCAAAGTGCATCAATTTTTTTTAATGAGAGAGAGAGAGAGAGAGAGAGAGAGAGAGAGAGAGAGAGAGAGAGAAATATATAGAAATACACAGGTCTTTTCAGAGGAAAAAGCCACTTCAATGATTTAGTAAGATTAAAATGAATGATGCATGCTTGGGCTTAAGAAATAGTTTACTTTTTAAAAAATTTATAGTTACTTGGAAAGATTGTTAGAAATACCAAAGTAACCAAACAGGCCAGTAAAAAAAAAAGATAACTGCCAGAGACAAATACCTCTGAATTCCTGACAAGTACTGGCCCATGGTCACAGGAGATCCTGGATAACTATTAATAAAGCCAAATGAAATTTTTGGCTTAAAATAATTAACTCCATAATGAAATTTAAGATATCTGTGTGGAATAGCTTCCTTTAACAAAAGGATGATTTGGCTTCCTATTATCTATCTCCAAAATCCTACTCAAAGTCTGAACATCATTACACTTAATTTAATTACATTTATACAGTATTTTAGGATTTGCTTGTGCTTAGCATACATTATCTAATTTGAATCTGCTCATTTATCTTGGTTGTCAGGGATGTATAATAATAAAAACAAACAAAAAATAACATTTATATAGTGTTTGTCATGTGCCAGGCACTGTGCTAAGCAGTTTTCAGTTATTATCTTGTTTACTCCTCACAGCAACCCTGGGAGGTAGATACTATCATTATCCCCATTTTAAAGATGAGGATGAGGCAAACAGTTGGACATATCTAACATCACATAGCTAGTAAATGTCTACAGTCAGGTTTGAATTCACATCTTCCTAATTCCAGGCCCAGAGCACTAACCATTGCACAGCCTGGCATTTCCAGAGTCCTGTCTTCAAATCATAATGGGATTTTGCTTAGTTCTTAGGTAGCACTAGGCTTAAAGGGCTATAGATGCCTCACCCAAAGGGTAGGATTCACTTTCCACATCAAATCTACCTAAATTCTCTTCTCTAATTTAATTTCCCAATTAGAGAGCTTGGGTTCTCTTTTAAACATCTTCAAACTTGAAAATTTCTATTTTTTCATTAGTTTAAGACATTTGGCTCAGGCTTACCATATCACTCCCTAAAAATGCAGGTAAAACCAGGGGACAGGCTCCACTCTTCTAGATATTATAGTGAACTGGCAGAAAAAGGTCCAAGAGATATGGTGATGATGCCTTGTGGTGCTTTTCTTTTACCAATCTGTAAAGACATCTGGCAGCACAGCATCTTTAGGCAATGACATAAACTGAGGACCTACTAGGTAAAACACCACAAAAATCACACAAGAGACCAGAGAGGGGGATGCTAGGGAAAGGTAAAAGATCTTCCTTGCCTGTGGGTACAAATTACTTGGGCTTAGAGATCACATACTTGTAGATGCGACTTCAAATTCCTTATAAAGTATAGCAAAAGTTCCCTTGCTTCAGGAATAGTGTACTTCTAGTACAGGGTCATTTGCATAATAAGGCCCAACTGTCTCACAGGAAAACAAGCAAAGGACAAATAAATAGAGAGTGGGTATGAATGACTTTCTGAACCACCCCCCCCCCCAAAATAGGAAGTGATATGAATAGAAAGCATGCCACTCTACAAGAGAGAGAAGGAAATAAGTCCCCTTGTGAGCTAGCCTGTTTTAGGGAAGCAGGTAAGAAAGAAATACCTATCACACAGTGACCTGCAAAGATCCTTGGTGTGGATGGTGGTGCTGTGGAACCGAGGGTAAAATGTTAAAAAGTTAAGAAAAAAAAAAAAAGGTTAGAAGCATCTAATAGCAGGCAGGTGGGAAAGAGTTATAAGGATAGGCCTCCAGGATAATCATGCCATGATCAGGATGCTTGAGAACTGGTAATTAGAGAGGCGGTAACTAGCACTATATGATTGAGGAGAGCTGGACAGTAAGGAGCAGAAAGAGGCAGAATTGAGGACATATCCAGTGATGAGAAGGACCCATGGAGCCTACTGTGAATAAAGGACACAGATAGTGATGGATGGTACACATGACATCTGTCAGGAATGGAGAATGGTGGTAGCAAAAGAGGAGAAACTATAAGAGAGAGATGCAAGCGAAACCACTAGTTGATGCATAGCACTGATGGTGAGGAGTGAACTCTAGCATTCCTTATTACTAAGGCTCCATTCCAGAGAGTACTCTAAGTCAGGGGCACTATATAGTTCACTGAGATGATGGGGCCCTTCCCTGGGGGGCAAGATGGAAGAGTTGTGTCAACTTCCTATGAATAAGAATCCTTTCTCACAGTGTAAATAAAACTATTCTGTTTTCAAGCCTTGTGGACCTGGGTGCTTGAAAGAGAACTTATCGTTAGGGAAGAGCCAGGTACTGAAGATCCTAGGATCCAATTTGGATGGAGTTAATAAGTGAGATAAATGAAAGGTCCCTAATATATGCCTGGGCTTTCTCTTTGTAAGTATTACACCAACAAACCCAAAACAAATGTAAATTAAGAGGGTCCTCACAGACTTTGTTCACAAAAAGAGTTCAATAAACATGGTTACCTAACAAATATTTTGAATTATTCTAGGCACTTTATACAAAGATAAATATGGCACCCACCCTTTTCACAAGGAGCTTACAATGTAATGGGAGAAGACCGTGTGAACAAATAACTACCACAAGGGAGAATACATTACAAAGAAGAGTCCAAACAAAGTGTTAAGGGAAATACCAGGAAGGGAAAATCACTTTCGCTTGGGAGAGGGAAGTTACTTTATCATGGAGGAGATGGTATATAAGCAACACCTTGAGGGGAATGAGGGCCCTCAATAGATGGAGAGGGGGACAAACATATCCCAAGTATATAGGATGTCGTGAACAGTTACAGAGACAGAAGAAGGAAGATTATAACATAGGTTATAATAAAACAAAATCTCCCTAGATGAAGGCTAGTTTGAAATAAAGATTCATTAGTCAATATCAGTGAGATTTTGCTGTTTGTATTATTTGTCATAAAAACTTAAACTTATATAATAGAAAACTGGTTGTTTTTTAAATTCTTCATTACATTTGATCCTCACTTTGTAATTTTTCTATCAATTACTTTAATAGATAAAGGACCTGTGATTTCATAATAGAGGTGCAGATTGCAAACCCTTATACTTTAGTAGACAGCTTTCGTGGGGTATGTGGCTAAACACTCATTCTAACTACTCTTGGGATGAACTTCTATATATTAGTTAGGTCAGTGCTCATATGACTAAGTATGGGCCTGAATGTGCACAAAGATTATAGGCCTAAGTATACAAAGTTTGTGGTCTTCTCATCCTGAAAGGATCTTCCCAAACTGGAACACTGCAGACATAGCCATTTAGTACTTGTCATCTACAGCATGATGGAGCAGGAAAAAAGGATTGTGTTAGAAGTATGTATTAGGAGGCTGTATATACAGTTTTAAGTACATCTGTGAATATTAACTCTAAATGCAAGATCCTTGTCCAATAAGTCATTGAGTGACATACTTGTAGGGCAGGAATTCTTAACCTTTTTTGAGTCATGGATTGCTTCAGAAATCTGGAGGGGAAGAAGCATTTATTAAGTACTTACTATGTGCCTGGGTTAAAGCACTTCACAAATACTATCTCATTTGATCTTTAGAATAACCATGGGAGGTAGGTTATTATCCCCATTTTACAGCTGAGGAAACTGAAGCAAAGGTTAAATGACTTGCCCACGGTCACACAGCTAAGTGAGTATCTAAGAACCAACTTGAATTCAGGTTTTCCTGACTCTAGGCCTAGCACTCTATCCCCTGCACCACCTAGGTGCCTATGGAACACCTTTCTCAGAATGTTTGTAAATGCATAAAGCAAATTACAGTGAAATATGGTTATAAAAGTATTTTATGAAATATATTAAATATGAAAATATTTTATGAAATATATGAAAAATATTTAAAAGTTTATGAACTCCAGTTTAGGAATTACTCTACAAGAAAAATTTAGTCACATCAACCTTGGCATTCTTGCTATCAAAGGAACCAGAACAAAAGGAAATTGCATATAAATGGATGGATGGTTCCTGGGTTCTATTTGAAGAAACAAGAAGAGTTGGCAGAATTGGTTTTATCACTATAGGAAGGAGACTGAAACTTTGCAGAAGACTTTATATGGAAAGATAGGGTTAAAAAAAGGATCTGCATCAGTCTCCGGGGTACTAATTTGAACGTAGCCAATATGACTATATGCAACAACACCAAGTGACTACTGATTTAAGCCAACCAGGAGGACTCTCTTATCTATGACATCCAAGATGCTGAAACGTGAGGCAATACTGGATGTCCAATGACCAATCATCAACCCTCTGAGCAACAGTTCTCTTTGTTTGCAACCTAAGGGCAAACTAAATAAAAGGAGTTGTGCTACTTAGTTATGTGAACCCTCCTTACAGATACAGCCAATGATGCCAACAGTTTTCTGTATATGCAGCTGCTTTGAAAGGATTTTATCAAGTCAAAATTTCTGCTGTCAGAAGTTTGAAGTTTAATTTTTGCCCAATTTAATCTTTTTTTTTCTATCAACTTTTTAAAAGAAGTTTTTTTTGTTTTTTTTTTGCTTTTTTTTTGCTGCAAAGTTGTTCTCTTCCTATTACTTCCCTATTCAAACCTGAACCCTTTGTGATTGATACTTGGTATAGTCACAGGGTTATAGTACATCCCACAGGCTGTACTGTTGATCGAAACAAAAATATGGGAGAAGGAAAAAAGTCTTCAAATAAAGTTTTTAAAAAAAGAAGCAAGGTGTTGCAGCATACTATAGTAGAAAGGGCACTTGCTCTAGAATCAGAATCAGTTATTCAACAAGCATTTATTAAGTACCTACGACATGTGAGGCACTATGCAAATTCTGGGAGTATAAAAAATGGCAAAAGACAGTCTCTGTTCCCAAGAAGCTCACAGTCTAATGGGGGAGATATGCGAACAACTTTTGTGAAAACAAAATTTATAGCTGATAAATTGGAGATAATAAACAGATGGGAGGCACTAGCATTAAGGGGGACTGGGAAAGACTTTTTTGTAGAAGGTGGGATTTTAGCTGGGACTAGAAGGAAGCCAGGGAAGATGGGAGTTGGGAGATAGAGTGTCTTCGGTAAGGAATAGCATAGAGGCCAGTGTCATTAGATCAGGAGAGTGACTAAGGTCTAAGAAGACTGGAAAGATAGGAAAGGACCAGATTTTGAAGGACTTTGAATGCCATCAGAGGACCTGAGTTCAAATCCTTAATCTCCCTAAGCTTAAATTTCTTCATCTATAAAATGAGAAAGTTGGTCTAGAAGGCTCTGAGGTTCCTTCTAGCTCTGTATCTAACTTCCTATGATATCAAAACAGCTACTTAACAATTGTCGCTATCTGCTCTTGTAAAGAAATCTATTGTATCCCCTCTATGGCTGCACACATGTATGTGGACCACTATGGTTGAAAAAGGAGTGAGATAAGCTGTACTCACTACATGGCCCTAACCAGAATAAAATATCACCTTCTAGGCAAAAGATGTAGTAGTAGAGAAGTTGGGACTGTTAAAAAGAGGTCAGGCAAAGGAGAAAGAGATCTGGGATGGGGTTATCTAATGTACTTAACTATATGAATGTGCATTTGTCCCATGCAGAAGTCAAGAGTAGACAATTACAGGAAGATGTCAGAGAGGGATTAACAAATCATAGAGAGGTAGTGAAGAATACCACCTAAGACAGATGAGCAATGATATGATTAAGAGGATAAGGGCTATTAAAACATAGGACCCCTCAGAGGTTATACTAGGGCCACCAGAACTAACATGTTAATAATGTGTCTAGAGAATGGGAGGTGGAGTGAAGACTTGGTGTTCTAAAGTTATGAGAGAAAAGTAGTCATCTCTGAAGTCCTTTTAGAGATACTGAAAATTCGAAATGCTGGGAAAACATGAGAATGAAAAATGACTACCACAACGTAAGCTGGAAAGAACAAGCATCGCAAATCAATTGGGAATAAATGTTGCAAAGTTACAATGAAGAAGTTTGGTCTCGAAAAAGGGTTATGAGAAGATACATCCCCCTCCCACTCCTTTGATGAGGTGGGAATGGGGGCAGGGAAGAGGAAGAGATATTCATGGATATGTCACATTGCATATAATGCCAGGTTTTTTTCAATGCACCAGTCTTACTGATTTTTTCTCTTCTTTCTCATTAAAAAATATTTTAAAATAAAAGTTGGCCTTCTCAGAGAGAAGGGAAAGAAATATGGGAAAGTTAGGCATTATAAAAACAAAGAATATGAAAAGATATCTTTTTTAAAAAAGAAAATGAAAAAAAGAAGACACTATCACTAATTCCTGAAGAACTTGAACTGATATAAACTAATTGCCATAACAATGGGAACTAAAAAACCTAGAAAACTCCATCAACCAGCAAACACTTTGTTTCATGGCCCAGCAGAAAGAACTGGCAGCCAAAGTCAATACTGGTTTAAAACATGAACTCATTCACAAAATCCTAGAAAGGAGGATGTTGGAAGATTAGGAACAGTATTACTTCATAAAATGATGAGATACACGGAGAGAAAAATAAATTTAGAGAAGGGCTGGTGAAAGACCCACTTAGGTCACTCTAATAACATTTAAGAACGAAACTTGAAGAAAAAAAGTAAATGGAAAAGCTCTATCAAGATTTTTATGATCAACAATTTTTTCCATACATTACAATAGAGCTACCATGTTTGAACCCTAATATCATAATCCCCAATATGTGGTATGGATAAGTAGAAATAGTACAAAGATGAGCAGGTCCTGATGAAGGATACATAGATTTGTAAATGGGGGCTGGTAGGTGGCACAGTGGATAGCGTGCCAAGTCCCAAGTCAAGAAGATTCATTTTCCTGAGTTCAAATCTGGCCTCAAACACTTATTAGCTGTGGGACTCTGGGAAAGTCACTTAAACCTGTTTGCTTTTGGTTTCCTCATCTGTAAAATGAGCTGGAGAAGGAAACGGCAATACATTGCAGTATCTTTGCCAAGAAAAACCCAAGAAGAGTCAGACACAACTGAAAACAACTGAACAACAACAAAGTGTCTGTAAACTATAAAGCTCCATATAAATGTCATAGGGACTAATTTTGGGGGCTCTCTCCATGTAGCCTGCTTCAAGAGAGGTCCCCGCTTTTGTTATGCTTTTTTTAGATATCTTTGGCAAAGAACCAGTAAAGTAGTTTGAATAAATTGGCCCAGCAGCCCTGAGGGAATAGAGAGAATGGGAGAAAGAGAGTGAGAATGTTCTGTGGAACATCGAGTTCCAATGGGGTAAGTGCTGATAGGATCTGGAGATATGACGCCTTGTGGCCGGGAGATGAAAGAATGTAAACATATTGATTCACCTCAATCCTATAGGGAATAGACAAAAGAGAATCATACTTTTGACATGAAAAGTTAAGGGCTGTGAGACTCGGTGTAGAAAAACATGATTTTAAAAGGAATGGATGCACTCTGGCTCTGAGGTGTTGTTGTTTCATACTATAAATATAGTTGGATAAAGCTAGGATTCATATGGGCCAGCAGTTGGAAAGCTGCTTCCTTGGAGATGACTGTCCTCTACTAGACAGGAGAAAAACTGCTGAAGTCAGCAAATGATCTGAACTGTAATATGGAGATACAGATAACATAGGTACTGGGATGTGAGCTAGGGTAGTTATGGAGGATCATGCATGTGACTGAGAGGAGCTAAAGAGTGCTAGCAATGGGACAAATAATTGGTGGCACCTAGTGAGAGTTGCCAAATAGAAAGCAATGCAGAGACTTGCCAGATAAAAAGCACCAAGGAGACCTAGGTAGAGCACCAATATAGCATCTCCTCACCTCCTCCCTTTCTGGAAGTCCCACCTAGAGAAACAGCATAAATAATTAACTGGTAGGGTCTAGATCAGGAATTCTTAACTTTTTTTTTTGGTCATAGAATCCTTTCAGTCTGGTTAAGCCCTATGAACTCCTTCTCAGAATATTTTTAAACAAATAAAAAATAAAATATACAGAATTACAAAGGAAATCAATTATACTGAAATTATTTTATATTGAAGTACAATTAACAAAGTATATTTTTAAAAGACAAGTTCAGGGACTCAAGATTAAGACTCTTATCCTAAAAAGAGGGTGCAGATTATTTTAAAACATGCTACCATTTATTTCACAATCACTGAATTGTTTTTATGTACTCTGCCTTTTCTTGAGGTTTTTTTTTCCCCTCCCTGGTCCTTATATCTAATTTTCCTTGCTATAATCTGTCAAAATCCCAATATTTGTTCACACGGATACATATCAGGTCATTCCCTTAGTGCCATTTGTGCTAAATGATGCTACCATAAAAGCCCCACACCTGCAATTTAGTGGTACTTTGCCACATCCTCCAGGGCTATCATCCAAGAAAAGTGCCTAGTATGTTGTCTAGTACACGAGCCCTTCAGTGATAGCTGTCTCACCATGTGCTTTACAGGCCTGGGATTCTGAGACCCAGGAAAGGGGTGAGGGCAACTTGTATACTACAAAGTGTCACATTTCTCTATCTTTTTGCCTAGTAAAGTAGTTGATGTGATCTGTGACTATTACAGTAATAGTCTCTGGCTCACCTTGGAAACTTAAGAGGACTGAATGATACAGCAGGTGAAAGACCAGACTGCTTGCTATACAATTTCACTGTCAGTATCTGACTGGTGGCGGTGTTTCTTGACTGTTTGTAGGCTCAAATGTGAATCCTTTCTGTGTCCACTATTTTGTAAGGAAAACTTTCTTGTTTTTAATTTTATAACTCATAAGTGCTATAAGAACTTGCAGCTGTTCTCGAGGGGTAACAGATACTGGGTTCCAGATTTCTTCCTGCTTGGGACAACAAATCAGAGTAGAGTGCTGTTCCTAAAAAGTATACCTAGGCACATGATATCAGAAGGGAGGCCCTAATATGAGGCTTTAAAAAAGAAAGTTATTATTATCATCAGCAATAGCCGCAGCAGCAACATAGCAGAGAAATGACAAATAAAATACACAATTATTAGAATGTAAAGAGAAACATATACTCAAGCACAATGAAATTCTGACTTAACAAAATGGCTTCCCAAATCCAGGCCCAGTTTATTTCCATGAGGCTATATTTGCAATCTTGGTATCACCCTTGACTCTTTATACCTTACCTTATCTCACATACCTTATCAGTTTTCAAATATTGTCCTTTTTACTTCAATATCTCTTAAGTCTCTCCCCTTCTCAATATAACACTATTCTACTTCAACACCTCATCACCTCTAAGCTGAATTATTGAAAGAACTTTCTGATTGGTTTCTGTGCCAACCCCCAAACAGCTGCCAAAATGATTTTCACAAAACATAAGTCTGTCCTCATCACTACCCTCCTCAATGGCTCTCTATTATGTTTAGGACGATCTACGTACTCATTTCTATGCTTCTGGAGCTCTTTATATAACCTGGCCCCAATTACCTGTCCATTCCTATTTTATATTACTCCCCTGCATGTTTTCTGTAGTTCAACCAGCCTAGCCTTCTTGTTGCATCTCATACCATACAATCCACCTCACATCTTCCTATCTTTGGATAATCACCCAAGTCTGGAATGTATCCTATCCATCCTCACAACTACCTCTTTCTCCCTTCAAAACTCAGCTCAAATGTCACCTTCTTGGGGGTCATAGACCCCTATAGCAATCTCAGGAAACCAATGGATCTCCTCTCAGAATAAACATTTTTCAATGTATAAAATATAGTTATCAAAATATTTGATGAAAAAAACAAGTTCACAGACCCTAGGTTAAGAAACCCCTGTTTATGTGCATATCCCTTGATCCAACAATACCATTACTAGGTCTGTAAACCAAAGAGATAACAAAAAAGGGAAAAGGAACTACACGTGCAAAAATATTTATAGCAGCACTTTTTGTGGTGGCAAAATATTGGAAATTGAGGGCATGCCCATCAATTGGGGAATAGTTGAACAAAATGTGGTATATGAATGTAATGGAATACTATTGTACAATAAGAATTGCTGGGAACTCAAGGTTTTAAAAAAAAATAGATGTTCAAAAGTAAAAAAGTTTTTTTTAATGCAACTAGAAAATAGGATGCACAGGCAATGGGGCATAGAGATTTATCTTGCCCTACAAGAAAGTAAGGGAAAGGGGGATGGGAGGGGAATGGGGGGACGGAGGGGAGGGCAGACTGGGGAACAGGGCAACCAGAGTATACGCCATCTTGGAGTGGGGGGGGGGTGGAAATGGGGAGAAAATCTGTAATTCAAAAGCATGTGAAAATCAATGCTGAAAATTAAACATATTAAAAATAAAAAAATTTTAAAAAAAGAATTGCTGAACAGACAAGTTTCAGAAAAAACTTGGAAAGACTTGTATGAACTGACGCATAGCGAAATGAGCAGAACCAGGAGAACACTGTGTACAGTAACAGCAACATTTCTGTGATGATAAACTATGAATGACTCCGCTCTTCTCAGCAACACAATGATCTAAGACAAGTACAATGGACTCATCATGGAAAATGCTATCTACAACCAGATAAAGAACTGATGGGACTCTGAATGCGGATCAAAGCATCCTTTTTTTCCACTTACCTTATTCTTTTTCATGTTTTTCCCCTTGTGACCTGTTTCTTCTTTCACAACTGTGACTAATATGGAAATATGTTTTATATGACAGCACATGTATAACTCATATCAAATTGCCTAATATTTTAGGAAAAGGGGAGGAGAGAAAAAAATTTAGAATTCAAAATCCTGTAAAAAATGAATGCTAAAAATTGACTTGACATGTAATTGGGGAAAAAACACTATTACAAAAAAGAAGCCCTTGGGGCAGTCAGGAGGTGCAGTGAGTAGAGCACCAGACCTGTAGTCAGGAGGACCTGAGTTCAAATCCGGCCTCAGACACTTGACACAGTTACTAGCTGTGTGACCTTGGGAAAGTCACTTAACCCCAATTGCCCTGCCTTCCCCCCCTGCAAAAAAACAAACAATAAAAGAAACCCCCATTTATCCAAAGCTTTCCTAGTTCCCTAAGGTGCTAGTGCTATCCCTGCAAAATTACCTTATGTGCTTATTTTATTTATTCTTAGATATGTATATGTCATCTTCCCTGATGGAATGTATCTGTAGCAGCTAACATTATGCTTGGCACATAGTAGGTATTTGATGCAGATGACTGATGATCTTTCTCCATGCCTCTCTAAGCAAGCCAATATGTCATCTTAGCTTACTATTTTTCCTCTGGCAGCTTGAATAAATGAATTTAACACTTACTGGATGTCTGAGATGTCTGAAAGGGAGATAAGTTAAAGGAATTCATAACCTCAAGCAAAAGATAGCCAACAGCCATAAATCCTTTGAAAGGGACATCTGTAACCAATGCAGTGAAGTCTTAGTTTAGAAGAATGATCAGTGAAATCATTTGATGACTTGAAACATACCAGAAGAACAATGTGAAAACCATGGAAAGTATTGATCAAAGAGAGATTTGATCAATCTGGGGAATTTAAGATATCAGAAATCCAAGATGTCAGTCATATAAGGAGTAGAAACAGCAGCCCATGCTAAATCAGGGGAAAATAACAGCGCTACAAAAGACGCCGAAGGCAAAGAATCCTACTTTAACTGCTATTTCTGGCAATGTTCTGAATTCATCACACAAAAGTCATTTCTGGGATATTACATATGCTAATAGGCAGGTAAAACAGACAAAATGTACAGAACACCCTGGGTATACAGTATAAGGCGTGCCGATTTCATTAAACCTTCATAGCTGGTGGACAGGTCCTTAACTCAAGTCAGCAACTCATGTGTACCTTACATTCGAGTACCTGAGTCACTGGGAGCTAAAGAGACTTGCCTAAAGGCAGTATGTATCAGAGGCAGGGGCTAATCCAGGTTTTCCTAACTCCATGGCAAGATGCACTATGTCACAGTGACCCTAAATGATTATTTACCTGACTACAAATATGCAGAACTGAGAAATTAATCTGTTCTCATTCTGTTTATATTCTTTAGCGAATATTGAGGATGATCAGATTAAAAAAAAGAGTTGGATGGGATGAACAAGCCACCTGATCCAGCAGTCCAAAAGTTTTATATTTTCTTATTAGACACATAAAAATACTAGTTTAACAACAAACATGTTATTGGTTGCATCACTTTTCCCAACCTTTTTTGAATACAGAAAATTTTAAGAATCCAGCTTTTACTGGAAATGGAAAGTCTTAGGGTTTCTCCTCAATGCTTGGCTATGGCATAAAAAGCTCCTCCAGATTTGAGAATTACTGTCACTAACGCTAGAAATAACTTGGCCAGTGTATATCTTAATGTCAATCTTTCAAGGATGAGGACTCTCTCCAGTAAATATCCAGAAACTTACCTAAGCATTTTATTTTAGAGTGTTACCTAAAAATCAGGGATGTTAAGTGTTTTGCCTGTTGTCACACAGCTATTAAATATCAGAAACCTGTTGAGCAATAATTTTGCAAGCCAAGATATTTGGGCCTATACAAGGCTTAGAGCTAGAAGGGACCTTGGATATTCACCAATTTGAATCCCTTCATTTTTTCAGATAAGGTAACCGAGGCCAAGAAAGGTAAATGATTTGGTAAATTCTATGCAGGTAATAAGTATCAGAGCTGGGATTCAAATCCAATCCTGTGATTTCAATTATACTGGTCATGCTGCTTTTGGTTTTAAGTAACCTCGAGAAGCTTGCTATTCCCATTTCTTCCTTCCTTCATCCCAGAGACAGCCAACTGCTCCAAAGCAGGCAATAAATCAGGGTAAGAAGAACTTCATAAGGTTGTGAACAGGGACCATGCATTGCATGTCAAATTAAAATTCCAACTAAGCCTCCCACCACAGATTTCAACAAGCCTGCACGGATCCATTTCCGGCAATTCACCACAATGGGCTCAGCCTGCCCTGGGGTGAAACCAGTTTCAACAGAGCAAAAGTGCCAACTGCAAAAAGACTGTGCTTGCTGGCACTAGTGACAGTCCAGGGAGTAGGAAGGATCCCTAGGCTCATACTGTATTAGCTAACAGGATATAAGGGCAAGCTGGGATGATAGACTGGAAAAGGAAGATTTTAGAGGGCCATAAATTTTTCATAAGTAATTCCAGCAGTGAACAGTCTTATGGCTCTTGGTTTTTCGAACATAGCTATGCTTAGTAGAACTACATCCTTTCAAGCCACCCTATGACTGGTCTATGGATTTTTGTCTCAGACAACATGATCAGATGCCTTAAGGCATTCACAAACAAAACCAACTTAACAAAACACACAAAACCCCAGTTCGCCAGCTTCTAGCCACTGTAATGTGCTGTGGAACAATGTTAAATAAGAAGAGTACAGAGACTGAAGGTGGGGGAACATCTTAAACTCTTTGCTTTTAGAACGTCCTGAGCTAAAATGTCAGAGCCCATCTCCAAAGGAGTGAAAGCTCATCTGATATTAATTTCCTTAAGGGAAAAGGGCACATCCCCATTGGCAGCATGCAGTCCAAAGAACACCTAAATAAGAATTAAATGGTCTGAGTTGTAACCCCAGCACTATCTCTTACTAAAGGATCTCCAGTAAATAACGTCTTATCTTGGAAACTCAATTTCCTCATTTATTCTGAGACAATAATACCCAAGATGCCTCCTCCACAGAGTTGCTATGAAAATCACATGAAAGCACTTTGAAGATTATCCAAGTAGGTGTATATACAAGTATATGTGCTATCCATGTACAATGTATTACTATTATTATAGCTGAACAATGAGCCCACATTTTATAGGAATATAATATATATATGTTTATATAATGGCTAAGAGGTACAAGGCTCTGGGGACACAGGGGTAAATTAAAAGAGTTCTTTTCCACAAGGAGTTTACATTCTCTCATGTGGATGTGGACAGGGAGGAACTGGAGAATGAAGTCAGTAACAAAAAAAAAAGGCTATTGGATTTTGCGATAAGGGAGAGAGGGCTATTTCAGTAATGATAGGGCCAGAAGCCAGACTGCAAACTGAAAATTTTAGTAAGGTTGAGGAGGCAACAGGTGTAGATCATGCTGGGAATTTGCCAATAGAGGAAAAGAGGGAGGGGGTAGTCTGAAGGAATGTTGGAGTTAAGGGAAGGTTTTCTGTTTATTTTTATTAAGGGTCACAGCACGGTAATAAACTGAGGAGAAGGACTTGAAGGACTCAGTAGAGCGAGAAAGAATGAAGATTCATGATAGAAGAAGGGGTAATTACTGGATCGATCAAGGTTGAAGAGGAGATGACCTCCTTGCTATTCCAGGAACAAGATATTCCATCTCTGGTTTCCAAGCATTTTTTCCAGCTGTCCCCCATGCCTAGAATCCTATACCTCTTCATCTCCAGGTTCTGGCTTCCCTGGCTTCCTAAAAGTCCCAACTAAAACCCCACCTACAGAAAGTCTTTAACTCTTCTGAATTCTAGTGCCTTTCCTCTAGAAATTATTTCCTATATATCTAGTATATAGCTTGTTTATACAATAGGAGGCGGAAGAGGAGTTTAAATTGTTAACATCTCAGCTTGATTTCTCACTAAGGGAAGAGGAGAGGCTAGGTATTTATATTTTGTTCACTACTAAGTTATTTAGTAAGATTTTAGTGTCACAAACGAGAGAGCACTGGGCTTAGAGTCAGGAAGACCTGAATTCAGATCTGGCCTCAGACACTTACTAGCTGTGTAACACTGGGCAAGTCACAACCTTGTTTGCCTTAATTTCCTCATCTGTAAAATAAGCTAGAGAAGAAAACAGCAAACCACTTCAGTATGTTTGCCAAGAAAATGCCAAATGGGGTCATAAGGAGTTGCACAGGACTGAAATGACTGAACAACACAACAACAGATACTTGGAGAAAGAAGGCACAGAGGGTGTTGACATTCAGATGAAATTCAGCAATGTTCTTCAAACTATTAAAAATTCACCATCAGTGGGAAAATGATTAGGGAGATGCGGGTTGTGTTCAGGAAAGAGAAATGCGGCAGTGTAGAGAGAAAACTGGCACAGAAAAAAGAAGACTATACTAACTCCAGTTCCAGCTTAGACACAAACTAGTGTCCTCTTCAGTAAATCAGTGCCTCTCTGCTCCAATTTTTTTTACTTGAAAAAGTACTGACCAGTACTAAATGGTTTCCAAAATTCTGGAAAAAGAAGAATCACACTTTCACAGAGACCTAATAAGTTAAAAAAATTCATCATTGTTTCTAAATTCCTGCAGCACTCTTTAATACTGATCCTACCCTAGGTATTACTTATTACCCCTGGTCAACACCAGAAGGCTACATGTCACCATCTTACTTTAGAAAAGCATTACGAACCAAAAAAAAAAAAAAATCTTCAAACTCAGGCTCAGTATATGATAATCTTTTAAGACTTCGGGAACTAGTCATCTCAATTCAATTGTTTATAGAAACTCTTCTAGAAATTTATAGTTTGGTTTAACTACCTAGAAAGTCAAGAAAGGAAGTAGGAAACTGCTCTCTTTGTCATGGTGACTTAACACACAAAGGAACTCAAGAGCCCAGTATGGATTTATTCCAAATCATGAGCAATTCACACTTTTTTAATCAGCGATAGAATCTATCCTATTAATGGTAAAGTGCTTTGAACTCAGGAAATTTAAAGATTCATTTAAATTCCATACCCCTAAGAAAGAGGAATGGGCTACAACAAGAAGTTTTCATGGCCAGATGGCTACTTGTTAGGGATGTTGTATACAGTATTGGAGCAGGACTCAGGAATATCTAGGGTTGAATCTCATCTTATACACTTACTAGCTGTGTGACCTTGGGCAAGTCATTTCACTTCTTCTGGCCTCAGTTTCCTCAAATGAAAAATGAGAGATTAGTATAGGTAATTTTTAAAGTCTGTTCCAACAGTGCATCTATGGTGCTGAGACATCAGGAACAATCTATCATTCTATCTCCTCTTGAAGACTTATGAGAGATCAAGAGCTAGAAAAATCTCAAGGCACTTCATTCGACTTCTGGACAGCTTTAATTATTAGGAAGTTTTTCTCTCTCAGCAATTTCCATTCAGGGTTCTCAGTTGTTCTGTTTGGAGCTGGACAAGCCAAAAACTTATTCCATTCACCTCAATACACACAATGTTGCCTTCCATGTCACACCCTCAAATCCCATATAGATCATGGTGTCATCAAAAGTTTTTGAATACCACATTATTATTTACTTTCTATTCTAGGAGACAAGCCATACATATCTATTCATTTGAATGACTCAGCCACTTAAGTGCTGTAGGCATTATCATCCAAACTAGGAGACTAAAAAGAGAAGAGAAGGCAGCAAGTTTTGCAGAAGCAAATAAAGCACAACAAAAGTGAAAATAGAAATTATCATTCCTTGGCTCTCTTAGTCATCCCACATACCTGTCTATCAGCTGTTCACAATGTCATTTACCTTGCAGTAACTTAGCTACAACCAGCCTCTCTCACTAGTTAAGAGCCCAAGTTTCAGATACGCAGATGAATGGATTGCTTTTTCTATTCATATTTGAAAGAAAACACAGCAGTACTTAAATCTTTTTCCTCATCTGCCCCTAAAGTACTTTATTTCTAACTTTTATTAAGATATTAGTATTCCACTAATATGGCAAACAGCTCCAGGATATTTGCCAAGAAAATTTAAATGGAGTCATGAAGAGTCAGACATGACTGAAAAATGAACGACAAATATGGCACACCTGGCTGAATGAAGCACTATTAATAATAATTATTGATATTAATACCTGACACTTATGTAGTGCTTTTACAAACATCATTTGAATCTTACAATACCCATGTGCAGTAGGAAGGTATGGGTCACAAATTCAGTGTAGCACCACAGGTTTCAGAGAGAAATTTTGCGAGACTATTTGTGTAGGTAACTGAGACTGATGGGTACAGAGTTCTGGGAATAAGGGACACGAGAGAGGCACAGAATTAGAGAGAAGATATTCTCTAACTTGAGAGAGAGAAATATGTCAAGCAGTGTGGGCACCCCACACTTGTTTCCTCCCCAGTGTTTACCACTTATTGTGAAAGCTGAGTGGATGCTCAGGTCTGGATGAGATACTCTCCTGCCCATTAGTCACGGCTCCCAATGAGGAAGAAATGTATTAATTGTGCCCCTGTGTAAAATTTAAGCAAGAAGTTCCCTGCAGTCAGAAAATCATTGGCTGCTCTATTTCCATTGCCTGTATGGATCAGTTTCTTTTCTGTACTGAGTGTTCTGTTTGTTTGTTCTCTCCTTTCTGCTTTAATTTGTCTTCCTTAATACATAAAACTAGTTAAACTTGCTAGCCTTGGTCATGGAGTTATTCAGGGAGACCTGGTGACAGGAGAGTCAGAGATAGTCTAGAACAGGGGTGGGGAACCCGTGGCCTCAAGGTAACATGTAGCCTTCTAGGTTGTTGCATGCAGCCTTTTGACTGAGCCCAAGTTTTATAGAACCAATCCTTTTAGTAAGCGGGTCTGTTCTGTGTAGTTTGGATTCAGTCAAAGGGCTGCACTTGAGGACCTAAAAGGCCCCACGTGGCCTCAAAGCCACAGGTTCCCCACTCCTCACTCTGGAATAAATACAATAGACTACCCAACTAATCAATAAAAATCTATTAAATGATTACTACGGGCCAGGATCTGTGCAGTGATAGAGTGGGGACACTACAGCAGACCAATGGATTCCATACCTTCTCTTCCCACATACATAAATACAACTTAGAAATTACATGGGACTGGCTGCCACCATTTCTAAAAAAGTTCAAGGTTATAAGAGGAATAAATAAGTAAAGACCACAGAAAATAATTTATAATTTGAACCTGAATTTCTGCTTAGACCTACTATTCCTTAAGAAGGTAAAAAGAGCCTTAGAGGAGTGGGATTGTGCTAAGTAGTCTTTTCTGGGTTCTTCTACCCTTGGCATCCTTCCTTGTGCCACATGTGGGGAATCCTCCCCGCGTCCTTGGCTGTATGTACAACATCCTACATGGTATAGTCCAATGTACTATGCTAGTTATGTGTCTTAAGCAGGATTTGAACCTACATCTTTTAGACTTCAAGTCTAGCAACTCTTTGAATGAGATACTACAGATGTTATTATTCTTATTTCGAAAACAAGGAAAAAGAGGCTCAGAGAGGTAAAATTACTAGCCTTTGGCTAGAAGTGTGGAAGAAAAGGCTCCAAGCCAGGTCTTCCTGACTCCAAATTCAGTGCTCTATCCACTAGCCATGTTTGTTAATATTGTTTCTCAAAATATTGTACATCTTGACATCCTGATGTTTCCACAATCCGGCTAGCAGCTTCTGTGGGGGTGCAAGATCCACTAACGACCAGCACCCAGAAAGCCAGCACCCACCAAAGCACAGGTTCTTTTGATCTGCCTTAATAAGGAAAGCAAGGTTAAGGGGTTGGCAAACTTACTTTAATTCAGCACACAAATATTCACTTAGTTCAGGGAAAAAAGCAAGCACACTGAACTTCAGAGCAGAATACAAACAAATCACAAACATCAACAGACAGACCCAATACAATTCATAGTTACCAACATCTAGGTTCATTCTGGGAGCTCAGAACAAGGGCTGGCCCAGAGTCACGCGCCACCACTGCTGCGGCAAAGAGCTCCAAGGAAGAAGAGGCCAAGCCCTGGTTTTATATCTTTGTCAGCGTCAGGGGTGAGTCACACATGCCACTTGCCCACATGACCTAAAATCGTCACAAAGAGGCAGACTTAAACCCACATGGTCTAAGAGCCTCTGATGTCCCAGACATGTAAACTAGGCCCTTCCTGGAGTTAGCCCCACCTTGGGCCCTACCTAAGTTGCCAATCCACACCCAGATAGGTTTTACACCTAATAGGGGTTTGGGCCTGGGGCTTAACACTTAGTAAGATTCAATGAAATAGCTGAATTACTCAAAGCAAACAAAAGCCAAACTCTTCAAAGGCACTTGTTGAACTAAGTGCTAAGCAGCCCATTTTGCTTACCAACACACCTGAAAATATACTATACAAAGTAATCATAATAGCTGTTATTAAAGCTCCATTTCTTCAACTCATTAATGCATATCAAATATTTGACATTCTCTAATTTGTGTGGCTCTCTTAGCTACGTTGGTGTTACCATCATTGCACTGAACAAAATTTACCACTTTGCCAAATGTTAGGGATATAAAGCAAAAGCATTGTCTAGACCCTCAAGGAGCTTCTATTATAATAAATGTAGACAACAAACAAACGGTATTAGAAAGGGGTGAGGGAAATACCCCTGCTATGTTATGATGAGGCTATGGAAAACTGAGTAGAGGCCTGGATCTCAGCTACATAAGGTAAAAAGTTCACCTATCTGAGCCAGGGGAGCCAGAGGTGGAATCTATGTTTTTGGTGGATAGCAATTGTCAGAAAACAGGGTCATGACAAAGAGATGGTAGAACAGCAAAACTACTTTTGCTCTGCAGAGCTAATGAAATTAAGGAATTGTGTTTTGGAGCATTTCCAACTCTTTCCTAGCAGGAAATTTTCTGGCTTAGACTAAAAAGAGCCCTGAACTCATTACATGTCAACTAGTATCTTGACCTATGTATTTTCCACAACTGTCCATAGATCAGGCTGCTAACTGCGGGGCTCCCTTTGCTAATTTTGTGATACATACCACCAAACAGGAGCAGGCTTCAGAGGTTTTCTGGATGAAGAAAAACAACCAGGCAAGAACAATAAGTGAAAAACTATTTATTAACTTCCCTCAGGGTACACAGCAACAAGAGGTGTTAGTCATGCTAGCAACTTGACTACCGACCAAAATCTCTCATAGTGAGTTTTTGGAAAACAAGGTTGTTTTGGCTTTTTTGTTTGTTTGTTTTTAACACAAAATTGTGATTCATCTATTGGAGAAGTCCCTGGATATGGAATATCCTACTGATACATAAGAGCAACCTTCCTGTAATTTAAGTCTTAGAAAATTATTGGAGCACTGAAAGGTTACATGAACGGCCCACAATACGTATCAGAGGCAGGACTTGAAACAGGAGTGTGCTGGTAAATGTTTAACAACCAACCAGCTGGTGGTAGGAAAAATGTATGTAGGATGTGCTTCTAAGTTTAATGCATTATTAGCATTTCCTCCATTACTCTCAAGTAGTAGGCACTTAAATTTTCACTGACTGACAATCTACAAAACAGTAAATCAAGCCCTTATTTGCAGCTGGTTCCTGAGAAGCAAATGCTCACTGAAAATTTAACAATCAATAGTACCTGAGCTGGCTCCAGCACACCCCACCTTGAACCTGACTCTTTCTGACTCCAAGGTCAGTCCTCGATCCACACCACCATCCTATCTCTCTGAGGCAATCTACTAACCAAAGGTAGTTGATTCTTCTGTCTTGTGGGTAAGAAAGCTCATTACCTAGGTGTAATATCGATATTGAAAGTACATATGATGAAGATAATGAAATTATTATTGTTAGGAAACTGCTAGTAAAAATCGTGACTGATATTCCTTTCAGGGGAAGGAACATCTTCTTTCTTTTTTCTGTTGGTATTTTCACCACGAAAATATCTTGTAAAAATGATCCTTTCGTGATTTGAAGACATTTTACCTCCAACAGAGATTTCCTAAGTGTACACTTGGTCTAGTACAGTCACTCTTTCCCACTTTGCCTTCTTAAGTCTCATTTCGACTTCCTTTTATGAAAGACTAAGGTGCTGGGATCCAAATGTGGCAGGCAGTTCCACTGTCTTTGATGATGAAAATATATTGCTATAGGAATGTTGACAAATTCATTTCATTTTTGGTCATGAGAAAAATCTTGAGTAGACACTCTGTTTTTCCTTCCTTTCTTAACCAAACTCCTTGAAAAAAGCTGATGTTAGTTTCTCAAACATAAGAAACTATTTTAGAACCTATTTTCTGCCACCCTCATAATATTTAGCTAACAAGGGCCTCACAGATTTAGGATCGTTTAGTCAATCACAGTTCTCCATGTTACAGATAAGGAAATGACTCCCAATAAAGGGAACTGACTTTCCTAAGGATACCAAAATACTAAGTAGTGACCAACAGGTAAGTTAGACTTTGTAACTGGTCTAAAAGCTGTGTGATTTCCAGGAAATTCTGCTCTACTTTGGGCCACTAAAAAGGAAGCAAAAAGGGGGACTCTTTAAGACCAAGCGGTATTTAATTTTTTATCTGTTTCATTAGTTGTCAATATTCTTTCTAAAACACTGCACCAAGACCTGAAAAAAAAATACTCCAGTTGCAAACTGAGCTGGGCCAAAGGACTACCAATTCTTTCATTCTTTACTGTGATGGATGAAAACAGCAGGACTAATATTAAGGAATTCAGACTGAATCCAAGTTTTGCATGAGTTTCTGAGTCCATTTAAAAATGATCTTTCAAAAAGCTATTTATTTCAGTTCTTCAGCAAAGAGTACAAAAATAAAATCTTTGGATCTGAAAAGGATGTTAAAAATGAGAGAAGCACATATGTGCTTGGGGCTGTCAGGCTTTGATTTTGCAAGGGAACAATAAACATCATACCATAATGTTTGATCTCTATAGAGAGCTTATAACTATAAAATTAAAGGTTGCACTCCTGGAGAAAAAAAAATGGGAATTTCAAGGGCAAACCTTGCTACTATTCAACTTAGCAGATGCCAAGTTTTACAGGTACCGATGATTTGAGAGCATTGTTATTAATAACCATCATTATTGGCGGCAAACAGGGAAAACTACACATTAAACTCCCAGGGTTCAAAGCAGAAACATCTGTTTGAAGCCGCAATGAATTGTTGGTGGACCCTTAACAGCTGGAGGTCCCTGTGGATCCTGTGGATCATTCATCTTTGCACCAAAATGTTGCAGATGCTGCTGAGAATCAAATCAGGAAATTCATGGCCTCTATTCAATTGAGGTTGGAAGATGAGCTAGCTGATGACCGTACAGGCAAGGCATACCCCTCGCTTCAGCAGGATAAAGTTAGGGTTGATCTTAAATGTATTAGTGTTGAATGAAGAGCTACTTTTCTTGGCTTCTATTGTTACATTCCCACCAGGCCATGGTATTTGGCAATGTAGAACTGGACACAGAGTATTTATTTAATATTTAAAAGATAGCTTCATTATTTGAAGGTAGATAAAAGAAAATCTTGGGAAGATGATGCTCTGGGGTTTTGTTTTGTTTTTTAATAATTCAGTTTCATGCAAACCTTTCATAGCAGAAAGAATATCTGTCTGAAAATCATGTTGTTATTTTGTTGTTGTTCGGTCATTTCAGTTGTGCCTATCTCTTTTTTTTTTTTACCCCATTTGAGGTTTTCTTGGCAAGATACTAGAGTGGTTTGCCATTTCTTTCTCCAACTCATTTGATAGATGAGAAAACTGAGGCAATCAGGTTAAGGCACTTGCCCAGGGTCACACACTAGTAAGTGTCTGAGGCCAGATGAACTCAGGTCTTCCTGACTCCAGGCCCGGTGCTTTATCCACTGAGCCACCTAGTTGCCCCTAGTAACAACACTGCCACATGGTACAACTGTGTGGCCCTAACCCCATCATTTGTACCCTGCATTTCAGTTTCCTCATCTGTTAAACTAGTGAAAGAGTAATCATATATGCTCTATATATCTCAGATTGTTGTTATAAGGAAAACCTTTTGTAAATATATGTTATTTACTATGATGATTGAACCTTCAAACATCACCATCTGAATCATGATCATTAACTAATTTTTTTTAATGATCTGTCAGTGTCTCTTCAATTATATTCTCATCAAACAAGAATCAGTACCTAAAAGGTGATTCACATGCAGGCTGCACCTAAACTTTGCCTAAGATCCAAGATCTTCCATCAACACCTGAGTATAACACAAACATATGATCTTTACCAAATCATAGGATCACAGATTTAGACTGGGAAGGGACCCTGCAGGTAATTAAAGCCAACCCCCATATCTTAAAGACTAAGACTTCTGATTTTAAGAAGCATCTTCATTTTTCAATTGGAACAGGATTCAAAGAGGCCAGAATGATTCAGTTGTATTAGGGATACCAGAACTGAAAACATCTAGATCCTCTGCAGATCATTAAATAAATCTGCATGACTATACATTCCTGGAAGTAGTTCCTTGCTAATACAAATGTAAATTCATATATGTGGCACAGATAATCATGAACAGGGACAGGTACTGGGCCTATGATTTCACTGGTATAGGAAACTCTCAGGTAAGGAAATTCTAATTCAGAGTAAGAGAATGCTCTAGATCACAGATATCCTCTCAGGCTCACAACATAGGTGTCATTCTGGATTCCTCACTACCTCACACTCCACATATTCAAGCTGTTGCCAAGGCCTGCTGATTGCACCTTTGCAGCATCTCTAGAATAAGCCCCATTCTCTCCTCTGACATTCCACTGACACCACTCTACTCATCACCCCATGCCTGGGCTATTGCAACAGCCTGCTGGTGGGTGTGCCTGCCTCAACTCTCTGCCTACTCCAACCCATTCTCAATTTAGCCACTGAAGTGATTTTTCCTAAAAAGCAGGTCTGATAATGCCATTGCTACCCTGCCCTCCTACTAAATAAGCTCCAGTGGCTTCCTCTGGCCTCTGGAGCAAATATGAAATGCTCTCTTGGGCATTCAAAGCCCTTCATAACCTAGTCCCCTCCTAACTTTCCAATTTTCTGACATCTTACTCCCCAAAATGTACTCCGATACAGTGACATGAGCCTCTTGGCTGTTCCACAAATGTGTGTTTTCTCTAAATAATCCAAAAAGGAGTATATATTTTATATTACATACATTGAGCTTTAGACTGAAATATTTTGGCTAATTCACTTAACTGCAAACATTATGAGGCAGGGACTAAGAATTGTTCTAGCTTGTACTCTTCATACTAACTAGAACAGTGTCTTACACATATTCTATAACTGGCACTCAATAAACATTTATTGAATGAGTAAATTCATTAGTCAGTTATTCAATCCAGTATCCTCAGTAATGGGAGTTGCCATTTATACTACCTATATTAAGACAACGCTATGTAGTAAAAAAGGGCACTAAACTTGGACTCAAAAGATCGGGATTCTAAAAGTCTTCATTTATTAGTTAATTACCAACTAATCAATAATGTTGATTGATAACTAATGTGATCTTGGGAAAGGCATTTCTCCTTTCAAAACTTCGCTTTTTTTTCTGTAAGTTGGCACAATAATATATGAGGATCAGACAAGACGATGCATGTAAAACAACTGTCAATATAGAGCTATGTTAACATGTTATTCCTGATTAGCAATTGTCAAACAGAATAAAATAAAATGCACTTAATGCTAAAACTATACTAAACAAAACAATGTTTCTTTCATGATTAAGATGATGCTCCCATATCTTCCCATGACCCTCAAGGTCATCATTAACATCACTTAATTATCACTGTATTATGGATGTGTCAGTTAATAGATAACTTCATTTGAGACAATGCTGCCCATATCAATTTTTAATGTATTTAAAAAATGGATGTCTGGGAGATCATGACCCTCAAGTAAAATGATAACACTACATTTTGAAGACTAATTTAGAAGACAGAAATCTGCCCATATTCTCCATCCTGTCCTCAAGTTTAAATACTTCCTACTCCTTAATCCTAAATATTAATAAGAACATTGTTTGGCACATAGTAGGCACTTAATAAATACTAGATGAATGACCGCTCATCTGCTACCTTTTATTGATCATGATGTCACATCCATTCCGGCAGTAAGAAGACGGTAAGGTTAATGCTGGACAACTTCTCATTCCAAGATTCTGGTAAATGTGATATGGCCTCCATCATAGATATTAAGTAGACTCTGTGTTTAAAGTATTACATGTTTAACATGATTGCACATGTATAACCTACATCAGATTGCTTGCTGTCTCACAGGGGGGAGGGAAGGAGGGAGAAAAATTTGGAACTCAAAATCTCATAAAAATGAATGTTGAAAACTATCTTTACATGTAATGAAAAAAAATAAAATACTATTTACTAAAAAAAATTTTCTTCTGGCTTAAAAAAAAATTCAAAGTCACTCAGCCATCTACGTTTAACTTTTTTTTTAATAAAGAGACTGATTTTCCCCATAAAGCAAATAAGAGAGATTCCTGAACAGAGAGATCCTATGCTTCTAGAAGTCTGTGGGGTCCAAATATCACAAAATATGCCAGAATTTGATTTGGAAGAGACCTTGGGGATCATACCTGAAGACTAACAAGACTAACCTAGCCCCTGCTTGCAGACTTTCAAAGAGGGTGAAGCAATTACTTTCTGAGTCCGCCCGTTCCACTTTAGGATAGTCCCAATTATTAGTAATTCATTTCTCTTACAAAAAAATCTAAATTTGCCTCTTTGAAACTTCTACCTACTGCTCCTAGTTCAGCCATGTGGAGTCAAAGAGAACATATCTAATACCTCTTTCACTATAAAGCCCTTCATTTACCTGAAGACAACTATCATTCCCCCACCACCACCACCAAGTCTTATATTCTCAATTCTATTTTAACCGAGTATTTATCATGTTCCAGGTCATAGGGATAACAAAGACAAAAACAGAACATTCTAACTTGGGGTATAGAGAATTCTGAAAGACCTTAGCATAAAAAGGCCAAGGTCTCCCACTGCATCCTGGAACATCTCCAGTTGTCCTGATCTATATCTGGCCACTGGATCCAGATGGCTCGAGAGGAGAAAGTGAGTGGTGACTTTGCACAGCCCTCCCTCACTTAAATCCAATTTACTTGCAAGTCACAACATCATCTTCCTCATGTCATGGTCCTCTTCAAGAAGGGAGGGCAAACACAGACCACGAGTAGTCGGAACTGCCCCTCTGGGGACCCAATTGGCCAGTTCCATTTGGGCAACTCAGTTCTCCTCTCCTCTTCCTTTCCCTACCTTTCCTTCCCCTCTCTTCTCTTCTCCTCATGAGGAATCATACCCTTACCTGGGGGTGTTCAGCCCAAAGGAAGATACATTTTGAAGGCTGACACCTACCTACATATCTTGGGGTTTATTGGCTAGATTTTTTTCTTAAAGACCAAGCCTTAAACCCAATTCACTCTGGCTCTCATAGATTGGCCAACAATAGGTTCCTACCTGAACAAAACTTAATGGTTAGTTTCTGGGCCTTGATGGCTCAAAGTGAATGTAAATAGCAATTGTTTCTCTTTTGGCCAGAAACCCTGAGGGTCTTCTCCTCCCACTTTGATTTCTTCTTCTTTTTTTTTTATCAAAGGGGCCAAGCCTTGGCTCCTTTTTTAAACAACCCTAATCACTGAATGGGAGTTGCCCATGAGAACTCTGAAAGACCTTAGCTTAAAAAGGCCAAAATCTCCCACTGCATCCTGGGCCATCTCCAGTTGTCTTGATCTAGTCACTCGATCTAGATAGCTGCTGACTTTGCACAGCCTTCCCTCACTTAAATCCCAATTCACTTGCAAGTCATGGCATTATCTTCCTGTTGTCATGGTCCTCTTTGAGAATGGACAAACCACAAGTAAATACGAAGTAATTTAGGAGAAGCTTGAAAAATAGGAGAAAAATAGGAGGAAGGGAGATCAACAAAAACCTTGTTTGGAATTAGGACCTATGAATTCCAGGGCAAGGAGGTAAGTAAGCAGGGAGATCATTTCCAGGCAGCCTGTGCAAAGCCTTTCAACCAGTCCTCAGAGGGGTTATATTTGAGACCCTTTACTGTTCTGGTTGCTCTCCTTGGATAATCTGGAACTTCTAATTATCCTCATAAAATGACATCTTAAGCTTAACATGATATTCCAAATGTGGTCTAACTGGAGCAGAGTACAGGACTCTTGGAAGCTAGGAATCCCTTAATGCAACTAAAAATTACATACTCCACAAGACTTAACCCCTGTCATGCTTCACCTAAATGAGCTTAAAGAGTTACTTAATGTGAGATTAGGCAACATGGTATAAAGGATATAGTAATGGATGAGAGCGTCAGGAAAACCAAAGGAGCTGGGCACTCTGAGAGAGAAACCCAAAATGGCATGGGCCTGGAAAAGTCAAACCATTATCACTCTGACCTCCATCTCTCTTTGGATCCTGAGGAAGACAGCTCAGGACCAACAACCCAAGAGCCTCAGGAACAGCAGTAGCTCTAAAACCATTATTGCCTTGCTTCTAGCCCACCTCCCATAATCATCATTTAAAGAAGAAAACATTTTGAAGAAGGGGCCCCCACTTTCCTTACCACCACAACTAATAACTGTTTATCAACTGCCACTAAAAGGCAGATAGTCACAAGAGTCCTGCCAGTCTTATTTCCAGCCCAGCTCTCAGAGCCATCATAGAGAGAAACACTTCCTGTGGAGAAGGGAGCAAGTCATCTTCATCAGCTGTCAACCAACTGCCACTCACAGGGCAGGTAAACCAGCCTAGCTGAAGCAATAAGCAATAAGGCACCATGAGGAAGAGGCAAGACAATGCAGGACTCTGAACCCCAAAGCCTTTGTGGAATAGTAATACTGTCCAGCTTAGTCCCCTTAGCCATTGTCCTTGGAAGTAACTCTTATGGAGGTACAGCCTGGCAATTGCCCCAACAACTATTACAGCCACAGCTACTGAAGACCCAGAAAAAAAGTTCTTGTTACCAAAGCCTGTGGCATTGTCAAGTGGCTCAATCAAGAGGATATTACCAGTGGAAACAGCCTAAATACCACCTGACCTTCCTATCTAACTTGCATCTGATTGGTTCCATATTTGTTGTCTCCCTCATTAGAATGTGAGCTCCTTCAGAGCAGACTGTCTCGCTTTTCCATTTGTATCCTTAGTGTTTAACTTAGTGTTTTGAACATGGTAAGCAATTTAAAAAATACTTTATTAGTTCATTCATTCAAATCCTGTCTCTTGCACCTTTTACTTAACCTTTCTAAGCCTCAATTCCCTCATCTTTAAAGTGTGTACTACATGGTCTTTAAGGTTCCTTCCAGCTCAAAAGCTACAAATCTGTGATCTGAAGGATGTCTTAACATCATCAATTATCAAATATATCACCTGGAATCAACAACCTGGATGAGGCATTATTGCTTACTCTACTGAGCCACTAAACCGTCACTAGAAAAGGGTTTTCCATGGCATTACACTTGCTAACATTGGTCTGTTTTCTAGAATGCCAAACCATCTCTTACTTCTTAACAATAAGAACAACAATTTATCATTACCATTTATATAGCACCTACTATGTGTCACACAATGTGTTAGATACTTTACAAATATTGCCTCATTTGATTTTATGTTACACAAGGAACATGAACCATAGACTGCTTTTTAACTCTGAGCCTTCTTACAAGGTAGGGACCGATTTTACAAAATTTAAGACTGCCTCATTCTATTTACCTTAAATAATTGATATTACAAGCTATTTGATAACAATGTCATCTATAGACTGGTACCACACACAAATTAATGAAGAAGCCTGTGTACTGTACTGGTTTTGCCTTTATATATTTTTCCTCATTTTATATCTTTTTTTAAAGAAACCTACACCTCTTGTTATATAATCAAAACTAGAGTGCATCCCATTCTAGTCTTCTAACTGTATATTTGTCAACAAGGAGGCCAATAGCTAATATTATTGCCCTGGACCATCTGCCACTACAGAATCCAGATTAGAAAGAAATCTTAACAAAATCGTCAGTATAACTACTTATTCCAAAGGATCAGACAAATAGGATAGAGCAAACTGCTATCCTAAAGACAACTTTTGAAGAGACTGACAAACAAAATGTGCCAAGAATTCTCATGATTCAACATATCATGATGTGTTCAGCCACAGAAACCAGTTCTGATAATTTACTAATGGAATGAGAAAACAAAAATTGTATCTCTAGGTACAGTGACATGAACACTTACAAGGCAAATGGTAACATGTTTTAGATACTGCTCTGTCTCCTACTCTTCAAGGCACAAGACAGAGCCTTTGAGGTATACTGTGAGCCAGCTGTAACCAACTTGTTAGAGATTATTATTAAATTTTCAGTGTGAGCATTTATACCTCAGAAATCTGCAATATGAAGACCTGATTTGGCTTGTTGACTGTCTGGATTTAAGGAAGTGTTAATAATGCAGATTTAACTTAAAAGTATGTGTGCATACACCTTACTCTCCCAGCCTAGTTGTTAAACATTTACCAGTATACTTCTGCATAAACAGTTGTTAAACATTTACCAGTACATGCCTATAAACAACAGGAGTGTAGTAGAAGGCTTAGGGAATGAAATCATCAGCAGACTGTAGGACAGTAATAATATTAACAACCAACAACAACAATTGGCATTTATATAATGCTTAAGATTTGCAAAATGCTTTACAGAACTTTCGAGCTTTACAGGATCCCTGGGTGAACCCGCAGAGAAGGGCAGCAAAAAAGACTCAGAGCAAGTGATCACATAAATAAAAGAACAAGGAGACAGTGGTGTCACTAAAGCCCAAAGACAGAATATCCAGGAAGAAAGAACAGTCAACAGTAGTAAATGCTACTGATAGGTCAAGAAGGATGAGGTCTGAGAAAAGACAATCAGAATTTGCCCCACTAGGGATCCAACTGGCCCTCTCCAGTTAAGCAACAGCAGCTCCCTCCCTCCTTCCCTCCCACCTTCCTTCTTCCCTTCCTTCCTTCCTTCCTTCTTTCCTTCCTTCCTTTCCTCTTTCCTTCTCTCTTTTCTTCCTTCCTTTCTTCCTCCCTGCCTCCCTTCTTTCCTTCCTTCCTCTTCCTCTCTCCCTCTTTCTCTCCTTCCTTCCTCTCCCTCTGTCCACATAGTGTATCAACCCTTACCAGCAGGTGCTCTTCTCAAAGGAATATAAACTTTAATTACTGAAACCCTGCAAGATATCTTGGGGTTTACAGCACAGATTTCTTTCTTAAGGACCAGGCCTTAAACCCAGATCACTCTAGCTTTAACTGACTGGCCAACAATAGGTCTCAGCCGAAACCTCACTTGGTCACTGTTTGGGTCTTGATGGCTCAGAGTGAGTGTAAATAGCAATTGTTTCTGTTTTGGGCAAAAACCCCCGAGGGTCTTTTCCCCTGCTAGATTGATTTTTTTTTTAAACTAGGTAAAAGAGGCCATTCTTTGCCTTATTTCTTACTCACTAAATGGGCATTGCCTCAGTCAAACTGGGACCTGGGAAAGATCTTAACTTAAAAAGGCCAAGGACTCTCACTGCATCTGGGGCCACAATAGTCATCCTGGTCTATATCTTGCCACTGGACCCAGATGGCTCCAGAGGACAAAGTGAGGCTGGTGACTTTGCACAGCCCTCCATCACTTAAATGCAAATCACTTTCAAGTCATGGTATCACCTTCCTGATGTCATGGTCCTCTTTGAGAATAAAAAACAAACAACAATCACCACTAGCATAATCGTTTATTTTTTGAATATTTATTTAATATTTTATTTTCATCAATTACATGTAAAACTAATTTTAACATTCATTTCTTAAAACTTTTGAGTTCCAAATTCTCTCACTCCCTCTCTCCCCTCCCCCCTCATCGAGAAGACAAACAATTTGACATAAGGTATACATGTATAGTCATGCAAAACATATTTCCATGCTAGTCAATCATGATCTTTTAATCAGGAAGAATAAAGCCATAGATGGATGGCATTTAGTCCAAAAATGATCTATTTATTCAATTCTGGTCTCTCTCCTGAGCTCCAGTCCTTCAATACCAATTGTTGACAAGGCCTATAGATTATAACTTCATAGCATCTCTCACAGATATCCCCTATTCTTTTCTGACACTGCCACTACCCCGGTACAAGGCCTTATCACATTATACTTGAACTACTGCAACAGCCTGTTAGAGGATCTCCCTGCCACAAATTTCTCCCTGCTCCAGTCCATACTCCACTCAGTTGTCAAAGTAATTTTCCTAAAGTATAGGTCTGGGGGGAGCTAGGTAGCAAAGTGAGTAGACCACCAGCCCTGGAGTCAGGAGGATCTGAGTTCAAATCCGGCCTCAGAAACTTGACACATTTACTAGCTCTAATGACCTTGGGCAAGTCACTTAACCCCAATTGCCCTGCCTTCCTCCTTAAAAAAAAAAAAAAAAAAACAAGAAAACATAAAATACCCAAGAACTGACAGAAGCCCAAATGAAGTTCTTAAATAACTCAATCTCAGAAAAGGAGACAGAACCAGCTACAAAGGAATTATTAAACAAAACACAAACAAACAAAAAGAAAAGTACAGGTCTGACTATGCAACCTTCTCCACATAATAAATTCCAGTGGCTCCCTATAATCTCCAGGATGAAATATAAAATCCTTTGCTTTATGTTTCAAGTTTTTCACAACCTCTCTTTCCCCTGGCCAACTGTAATAGCAATTTAGATTTCAAGTTCTTTCCTACCCATTAACAGGCCATGTGACCTGCCTACATCACAGGAAGCCTAAGTCACATGTGGCTGGAGGAGCTTACTGAGAGGAAAAGGAAGTTGTGTCACAGAAAATGCTGAGAGAGAGAGAGAGAGAGAGAGAGAGAGAGAGAGAGAGAGAGAGAGGAAGAGAGAAAGAGAGAGCGAGAGAGAGCGCTGTTAATGGCCGTTGTGACTGTTGGAGCAGAGGTAACACAAGTCAACCTCTGATAGCTGAACAGACTGTGACAGCTGTACTGTGAGTTTGTTTTTGGGAAGACTCCAGGAGGAGGTCAGAGAGGTTTTGGGATGGCGAGGCTCCAGGTTGTGATATTATGTATGGAATGCTTCACTGCTGTGATGGATTGGGTATATGGCTTATGGGATATGGTTCTCTGGTTTCTGAATAAATGATTTACTTCTTCTACATTCTATGTGGAGAGTCTTGTATACTTTGAGATACAGAATCACACAGGCATTTTGACAATTATCATCTACACTGCTATTATTGCCTTACTGATACACCAACTTTCCAGTCTTCTTATACTTTTACAGAAGCAGCAGCACCACCACCACCACTCTCCACACACACATACACCCTTACTCTTTGATTTAGTAACACTGGCCTCCCTGCTGCTCCTTACACAAGACCCTTCATCTGTGGACTCTAGGCATTTTCACTGGATTGCTCCTATAAACTGAAATATTCTTTTTCCTCATCTTCACTTCCTAGCTCTCTTGGCTTCCTTCAAGTCCCAACTAAAATCCCACCTTCTGCAGAAAGGCTTTCCTGATCTTCCAGAATTCTAATGTCTTCTCTCTGCTAATTACCTCCAATTTATCCTGTATATGATTGGTTTGTACATAGTTGTTTGCATGTTACCTCCCCCATTAGATTGTGAGCTCCTTGAGAGCAGGATTTGTCTGTTACCTTTCTTTGTATCCCCAGCACTTAGCACAGTGCCTGGTACAAAGTAGGCACTTAATAAAAATTTACTGGACATTTAACATTTCAAATAGGATGTCCCAAAGATGTCCCCAACTAAACATGTCAAAAATAGAATTCATTTTATTTTCACCAAAACTACCTCTCTACAGAAATTCCCAAACTCTGTCGAGAGAACCACCAGTCTCCCAGGCTCTCAATTTTATTACCTCTTCATCATCTTCAACTCCTTTCTCTCTTTCATCACACATAGACAAACTTTACCCTTATAAGTGTCAGCAGTGTTTTGCATCTTTTTAGCTTTCACAGCTGATACTCCAATTGTGAAGGGGAAGATAGTGCCTGATCTTGGAGGCAAAGAGACAGGTTCAAATTTGGCCTGAGACACTTCCTAGCTCTGTGATCACAGATAACTCACTTAACCTCTCTCAGCTTCATTTTTCTGATGTGTAAAATATAAATAATGCTAATCTGCAGCACCTACCCCAGAGGATTGATGTGAGAATTAAATTAGATAATGTATATAAAGTATAAGCCTTAAAGCACATGGAATATGAGCTCCTGGAAGGCACAAGACAGTTTAATTTCTGTCTTTTTATTCAGTGTCTGGCACCTAGTCGGCACTTAATAAATGCTTCTACATTGATTGAGTGTTCTATAGCAATTAAGTTTGGCCAGTTGACAGTTTGCTGTTCCTTTGCTTCTTATCTATATGGCTGAGGCCCACCCCTATGCTCAAGATATCTCTCTCTCTCTCTCTCTCTCTCTCTTTCTCTCTCTCTCTCTCTCTCTCTCTCTTTCTTTCTCTCTCTCTTTCTCCCCCCTCCCTCCCCCAAGAAGTCCCCACCCACCTTTCTCTTACTGGTGTCATTTCATCTGACATTTTCTTTAGGGTAGAGACAGTAACTAGGTGTTTAGCACTCAACCTCCTTCCCTTCCAGTTCCAAATGAGATTCATGCTACTCAGTGAAGTAACAGTAAACAGAGAAAATGCCAGTGTCAAAAGCAGCTTTAATTAAACAGAATTAACAATAACATCACCAAGAGCCTGAAAACAAGATTTACCGTGGATAAGTTGAAATGCTAATAACTACACTAACATAATAATGGAAAGCCGATTTTATAAATGATTCAATCTGAAACTCTAGGGCACTTTCTGCTCCTCTCAAAGGTGGCTGACAGTGATTTACACTTTAGGTTTTATTTTTATTACATTCCTTGAATCCATTCTGCCTGGATAGCATCTTCACCTAATTGCCCAATCAATCGGCCAATCGTTATTTGACCAATAAACATGAATATGTATCTTGCTACAAAATGAAAGTTTTAAAGGATGCTCAATGAAAATGGAATATTGTGAACATTTGCCCATCTTTCTTCTCATTTGCACTTCCTAGCTCTCTTGCCCAGCTGTAATTTCTCCAATTCTTCTTATGTGTCTTGCTTCACAGTACAAAATAAACTTTCGTATAGAGGATGTTTATTGAGGAGACTGTAAGCAAAATGAATATGTAACAAAGATGGTTAAAGAGATTCTATCTTTCTATTTTTTCTTCTCATTTGCAATATTAATTTTTTTTATATCTTGCCAACAACTTCAATCTTTTTGTATGACTATCTTTGTGACCGGCTTTGAAGCTTTCAAAAAGATCTTATCAGAAATTTGGCTCAGACATGCACTTTGCTAACTATTCTTTGACTGGAAAGGTTCATCACTGAAGTCATCTGTCTGGGAACTGTAGTTTCAAAACCTATGTGACATACATGTTTGCATGTTTAAAATTACGGTACATGAAAGTAATGGAATATTACCATTCTGTAAGTAATGAAGAATTCAAAGAAACATGGAAAGATAAAGTAAGCAGAACAATGAAAACAAAAATAGAATGACTCTATACCTAGTGTTGGTGCAGTCTATCTTCTCAAAGCACTAGCTTTCCAATTTTATTTTAAAATGGATCAATCATCTTCAAAATCGAAACTCCTCTTGTTTTTTCCCCTATGCCTGTAGGGAAACTTTAGGAAACGAGGAAGAAAATGAACATGTTAACTAACAATTATGAATGTGACAGATAATTAAAAATTTAGACAGTTTTGTGGTTGGTTGGATTTTCCTTCCCCATGCTTATTTGAAGATCCTCTGTCAGCAAAAATTCTTCCATGAATGTCTTTCAAGCAATATGATTAGAGAATAGTAAAGAATATACTAGATGTGAGTCACATACAGGTTCCAATTTTATTTCAGGTAGGATCCCAAACACCCAAACAAACGTTATAGTCTTAGGAATACTAAAGTCTGATCTTCACCAAAGAGCTATGGGAGGAAGAGGAAGGAAGAAAAAGAAGAAAAAGGAAAGAGAGGGAGGAGGAGGGCTGAAAAATGTTCTTGGTCTATGCTACTTCTTACGGAATCTAAATTTTTATGATGCCAAAACTGATTAGAAGAACTCTCTTGTAGTTCACTTCCATGAAAATAAAAACCAGCCATATCTACAGGCAAAGCATCTAAAGCCATAATTATAGTGGGGTGACCTGGGCTTTGTCCTAGGGCATTGAATTAAGATATTACCAAAATCTGAAGGCATTGACAGTACTCCCAGTCCTTCAGCAATGCATACAAAAGCTTACCATCTTGTTAGCAAAAACAATTAGTTAAAATAAGAAACTACCAAATGTTAGGCTGGGGATCAGTGTGTTGATAAGCAAAATGGGCTCCTTAGCACTTAGTTCAACAAGTGCCCTTGAAGAGTTTGGCTTTTGTTTCCTTTGAGTAATTCAGTGTATTTCATTGAGCCTTACTAGGTGCTAAGCCCCAGGCCCAAACTCCTATTAGGTGTGGAACCTATGTGGGTGTGGATTGGTGACTGGGGTGGGACCCAAGGTGGGGCTGGCTAAGGGGAGGTGCTAACTCCAGAGTCACGCCCTATTAGGTGTTAACCTAACCTATGTGGATGTCAACCTCCCAGGGTCCTAAGGGGAGGGGCTAACTCAAGAACCAATCATAGCAGCCTAAATTCCGGTCACTCAGATGACGTTTGATGACATCTGAAGCCCTATAAGAAGGGACAGACAGAGCCATGTGTGCAGGGCTCTCTAGACGGTGTTGATGAGGAGACTCGGGCAGCTGTAGCCAAGGAGCCCTCTAGCTTGTAAACCCAGATGCTAAGACTTTGTTGAACTCTGGTAACTATGTATTGGGATTTAAATCAGACAAGGTCTGTCTGTTGATGTTTGTATTTTGTTCTGAAGTTCAGGGTGCTGGTCTTTTTCACCTGAAATAAGAGAATGATATTTGTATGCTGAATTAAAGTAAGCTTGTCAACCCCTTCACCTTGCTTTGCTTAGTTAAGCAGATCAAAAGAACATGTTCTGTTGGCAGCTTTCTGGGTGCTGGCTGTGGGTGGATCTTACACTCCCACAGAAGCTGCTAGCCAGATTATTGAAACAATCAGCCATTCTCAGGCTCCATAAGCACTCTCCCTAATCTCTCATCCCTTTTGAATGAACACACACTTTGTGCTGATTACTTCCCCTATTATGAAAATTCCTACTTATAACCTCTAGGAACCCTTTGCTTTTAGGTTGAGCCATGACTATGAAGACCAGCACAGGAATCTGTTACCCTTGAGGGTGTTGTGTGTGTGTTCATTTTCTTCTTGTCCAGTGCCTTATCCTTTGGGTTTCTAAAAGAGCAGAGAGCTCCACTAAGGCACCACTTGTTTCTATGTGCTAGTGTAAGGGCAGAAAGGATTCAGATGTGTCCCAGAACCTTTGCAATTACCAGGTTCTGTGGCTGTTGATTAGATTTTGAGTTCACATCTAGGTTTTAATTTGTGCTTCCCATATGACAGTCAATTCCCCTCTGTGTGTCTGTTTCATTATCTGTAATATGAGAGGGTTTGACTATATGACTTCTTTCCTAGCTCTAACCTATGATGTTATGATCACGAATTCAGATGAACTTAAGTCCGTGAATGTACTTCTCAGGCCCCAATAAGCAGCTAAATATATCAGGTGATACCTCCCACCTCTCCAGACTTCTTGTTAAACCATGGTCCAGGGGGTGGAGCCAAGATGGGGGCAGGAAAGCAGGGACTTGCTTAAGCTCCCCTCCAAATCCCTCCAAACACTTGTAAAAAAATGGCTCTAAACAAATTCTAGAGCTGCAGAACCCACAAAATAGCGGAAGAAAACAGATCTCCAGCCCAAGGGAGCCTGGATGGTCACCAGGAAGGGTCTATCACATGGTACTGAGAGCAGAAGGCAGCCCACCATGGACCTTGCTGAAACAGACAGGACCAGAGTCAGCCAGCCAGAAGAGGCCTTGGGGCCATGAAACAGTGAACTGTGGCAGTTACCAGACTTCTCTCCCACAAATGCCAAAGAGCAGATGAGGGGGAAACTGCAGGATCGAGTTCAGAGCTGTCTAGTGGCCAGGTCTGGAGGTAGAGGAGGTCATGCAGCAGTGGTGTTAGCAGCAGCAGGAAGCTCCTGAGGCTGCCTCCAGAGTGCCAGCGTCAGCGGCTTCATGAGTCCCCAGGCTCGTAGTGGGAGGAATCTAGCAGCAGATAGGAGCGGGAATTCAAGGAGTGCTTTGTGAGCACAAAGGCAGATTCTCTTGCTGTGCCCTGCTTGGATCTGAATTGCAGTCCTGGTTGGTGGTTCTTGGGGGAAGAGGAGTGCTGCTGTGACAGAGCCTGGGTTGACAGTGGAGTAGAAGTAGCTCTGAAAACAGCAGTGCTTGGACCCTAAAGCTTGGGTACTCTCTACTCTAGAAGCTGTCATATCCTGACAAAAAGCTCAAGGGTCAAGTAGTTGGCTGGGAACATGAACAGGCAGCGAAAATGAACTCAGAGTCAACTCAAACTCTAGATTCCTTTTTTGGTGACAAAGACGATCAAATCATACAGCCAGAAGAAGTCAATAAAGTCAAAGAGCCTACATCAAAAGCCTCCAAGAAAGATATGAATTGGGCTCAGGCCATGGAAGAGCTCAAAAAGCATTTGGAAAAGCAAGTAAGAGAAGTAGAGAAAAAATTGGGAAAAGAAATGAGAGTGATGCAAGAAAATCATAAAAAACAAGTCAATGACTTACTAAAGGAGACCTCAAAAAATACTGAAGAAAATAACCTTAAAGAACAGACTAACCCAAATGGCAAAAGAGCGCCAAAAAGCCAATGAGGAGAAGAATGCCTTGAAAGGCAGAATTAGCCAAATGGAAAAGGAGGTCCAAGAGACCACTGAAGAAAATACTACCTTAAAAATTAGATTGGAGCAAGTGGAAGCTAGTGACTTGATGAGAAAGCAAGATATTATAAAACAGAACCAAAGGAATGAAAAAATGGAAGACTCATTGGAAAAACCATTGACCCGGAGAATAGATTGAGGAGAGATAATCAATTATTGGACTACCTGAAAGCCATGATCAAAAAAAGAGTCCAGACATCACATTTCAAGAAATTATCAAGGAAAACTGCCCTGATGTTCTAGGACCAGAGGGTAAAGTAGCAATTGAAAGAATCCACTGATTGCCTCCTGAAAAAGATCCCAAAAAGAAAACTCCTAGGAATATTGTTGCCAAATTCCAGAGTTTCCAGGTCAAGGAGAAAATACTGCAAGCAGCCAGAAAGAAACAATTTGAATATTGTGGAAACAAAATCAGAATAAAACAAGATCTAGCAGCTTCTATGTTAAGGGATAGAAGGGCTTGGAATATGATATCCCAGAGGTCAAAGGAGTTAGGATTAAAACCAAGAATCACTTACCCAGCAAAAGTGAGTATAATGCTCCAAGGCAAAATATGGACTTTCAATGAAATGGAGGACTTTCAAGCTTTCTCAATGAAAAGACCGGAGCTGAATAGAAAATTAGACTTTCAAATACAATAATCAAGAGAAGCATGAAAAGGTAAACAAGAAAGAAAAATCACAAGGGACTTACTAAAGTTGAACGGTTACGTTTACATTCCTAAATGGAAAGATGATGTGTGTAATTCAGTAGACCTTTCTCAGTATTAGGGGAGTTGAAGGGAATATAGACAGAGGGCACAGGATGAGTTGAATATGAAGGGATGATATCTAAAAAAATGAAATAAATTTAAGGAGTGAGAGAGGAATATATCGACAGAGGAAGAAAGGGAGAGATAGAATGGGTAAATTATCTCACATAAAAGTGGCAAGAAAAAGCAGTTCTTTTGGAAGGGAAGAGGGAGCAGGTGAGGGGGAATGAGCAAACCTTACTCTCATCGGATTCAACTTGAGGAAGAAATAACATACACACTCAATTGGGTATCTTACCCCACAGGAAAGTAAGAGGAAGGGGATTAAAAAGGGAGGATGATAGAAGGGAGGGCAGATTGGGGGAGGAGGTAATCAAAAGCAAACACATTTGAAAAGGGACAGGGTCAAGGCAGAAAACTGAATAAAGGGGGACAGGATAAGATGGAAGGAAATATAGTTAGCCTTTCACAACATGAGCGTTGTTGGAAGTGTTTTACATAATGATACATGTGTGATCTATGTGTAATTGCTTCCCTTCCTAGGAAGGGTAGATGGGAAGGGAAGAGGGGAGAGAGATTGGAACTCAAAGTTTTAAAAGCAGATGCTTAAAAAAATTTAAAAAAAAAATTGCATGCAGCTGGGAAACAAAATATATAGCGAATGGGGCATAGAAATCTATCCTGCACTACAAGAAAGTAAGGGGAAAGGTGATGGGGCAGGGGAGGAAATGGGGTGGAAGAGGGGAGAGCTGACTAGGGAAAAAGGCAATCAGAATATATGCCATCTTGGAATGGGGGGAGGGTAGAAATGCAGAGGAAATTTGTAACTCAAAATCTTGTGGAAATCAATGTTGAAAACTAAAATATTAAATAAAATATATGCAGAAAAAAATTAAAAAACCATGGTTCACCAGCATTTTCAACCTGTAAAACTACTTCATTTCCATCCTTTGAAGGGGTCAGTTCTTCCAGGAACTTCCATTTTAAGGAAAGTAGAAAGGCCAGTCATGTTCCCTCCTTTATTCCTTTCTGGACTGCACTCTTGACTCTCTGGGCTTCTTTCTCCACTGTGACCATATGCAGGTTCTGTTTCTCCTTCCCTGCCTCATTTTTTTAGCCTTTTTTGGGGGGAGGGATGTATTGCCTTCCCCACCACCACTCCCTTTCTATGTAATATAAGTTCCTTTGAAGGCAGGGGCTGTTTTCCTTTTTGTTTGTACTTATACTCTCAGCTTTGCACAGTGCTTGAAACATAATAACCATTTAATAAATGATCGACTCACACAATGGTTCAAAAGAAGCAGAGAAAAGAGCTGGCCCTCAGCAAAATCCTGCAAGAGTGATTGTTCTACATTTCACACAATTTGCTTTAGCTTACCCTGTTCCCTTCAAGAGGCATCTGTCCCCACTAATATTTAAGAACAACTATTCAGCTGTACTAACTCTATGCCTAAGGAGACAATGTTGTTGTTTTCTTTTTAAACTCCAAATGACAGTCACTATCACCAAACAATATATAAAGCTCCAGAGAGAGCTGTCAAAACCACTCAGCAACACTGACTTGCTTAGCTAATAAAACTTTTGCTTAATAGAGAAGAGGCCTGTTCAATAAGAGAAATCTGAGATACCACTGAAAAGCACAAAAGAACACTACTTAAACGATATGTATTCATTTTTCATTTCAGAGAATGAAGCAACTGATTTAACAAATTTTTTTTTGAGCACCAACTATCTACAAACCACTGGGGTCAGTACTAGGGTGGAAAAAAGATGCACAAGGCATAGTTCCTGTTTCATGGAGCTTACTAGCCTAGTAAGGGAAATGAGACATACACAGATAACTATAACATAGGCCAAATGTGCAAATGAAAAAGGAAGTGAAAAAAATACAAGGTTGAAAACTGCAGAGGGTATTTTATGGCTGGAGGATCAGAGAAATAATCATAATAATAATAATGAGGAAGAGGAGGAGGACAGTGATGATGATAGCAGTTTTATAGTGATTTAAAATTTGCAACATATTTTTACAAATGTTATCTTATTTGATTCTCACAACAACCCTGAGAGCTAGGTCCTATTATCAGTCCTATTTTTATAGGTGAGAAAACTGAGGCAGATATAGGTTAAGTGACTTGTCTGGATCACACAGTGTTTGAGGCATTGTTTGAACTCAGTTCTTTCTGACTCTAAGTCAAGTGTGCAATATATTACAACACAACTGGCTCAAAAATAAAGCTTCATGAAGTGAATTTGTTCTGAGACTTAAAAGGTGGTTAAGAATTCGCCAGATGCAAGGAAGATGAACTGGAAGAGATCTAATTTCTAAAGCGAAGCAGCACATGCTGGCCCTTCCTGACCAAGACATTCGAAATCAGCTCCTCTTCTGTTCTTCAGACTGAGCTGGATATTCTGAGGAATTATATTGCTGGTACTCCATCGTAAGGACATTTTGACCTGGATGTCCCATAAGCATCTCAATCTCAATATGTCTAAAAGAAAGTTCATTTTCTTTTCCCCAAAACCTATTCCTCTTACAAACTTCTCTGTTTTACTCAAGGGTGCCAGCATCCTTCCAGTTGTCTAAATCTGTAAGCTAGATATCATCTTTGACTAATAGCTAAAAGCTAAAACTTATATAGTACTTTAAGGTTTGCAGTGCACTTGACAGAGATAAATGACTTGTCCCAGGTCACAAAGCTAGGGTCTGAGGATAGATTTGAACTCAAATCTTCCTAACTCCAGGATCAGCATTCTATTCATTGTACCACCAAACTGTCTAATTACTCTCCCTCACCCCACATATCTATTCAGTTGCCAAATCTCACCCTTTTTATCTTTCACATTCGGTCCTATATTTCTATTCCAGGGGTTCTTAAACTGGGATCCATAAACTTTAAAAAAAAACATTCTGATAACTATAGTTCAGTATAATTGGTTTCTTTTATAACTATATATTTTATTTTATGCATTTTAAAACATTCTGAGAAAGGGTCCATGTATTTCACTGGATTGCCAAAGGGATCCAAGACACAAAAAAGTTAAGAACCTCTACTCATACAGTCAGCCCCCTATTTCAGACTCTTTTCACCTCTCACCTGAATCTCTCCCCTCTCTAATCCATGTGTCATACAGAGGTCAAAGTGATTATCCTAAAGTACATTCTCGACCATGATACAACCCCTGTTCAATAAATGCCAGTGGTTCCTTACTAGCTCTAGGTTTAAATAGATCCTATGACATTTAAAGCCCTTCACAAACTGGTTCAAACCTATGGTTCAGTCAGACTGTCTTTTCTTTACCTTAGAAATGACACTCCATATCCCACTTCCATGCCATTGCACTGTCTGTCCCTCATGTTTGGAATTCACTTCCTCCTAACCACTTCTTGGAATTCTTAGTTTCTTCCAAAATTCAGGTCAAGTGTCATCTTCTACATTATGCCTTTTATAAGATCCTGAGCTGCTATGTACTTCCTGTCAAAACTACCTTGCATTTACTTGGATATTCCCCAATACCCTGAACGTAACCTCCTTGAAGGCAAGGACCAGTGCCTGACACACAATAGCCATTTAATAAATGCTTGCTGATAGACTCACGCAATGGTTCAAAAGACTCTTCGTTTTTATCTTCAGAACTTAGTACAATGTTTAGCAAATTAGGAACTTAATAAATGTCTGTTGCTTACTTGGAGAGCTTCTTGTACATCTTACCATTTGCTAATGGGGGCTCATTATTAGTTACTGAAAAAAGTTAATCCTTCAAAATGAGTGCCCTAAAGGCCAAAAATTCAGTGCTCTATTGCCAGCACTGTCATTGAAGGGTGGAGGAAAGACAGCTTATTTTTCTTACAAAATCCATGCTTGTGCAGGCAAGCTTGGATCCACAGGCACATGCTGGTTGCACATGCATTCCATTAACTGCCAAGGTCTGCATTTGCAATCTGCTGCTTTGCAAGGGCACATAGAAAGACTCCTCAGAGAGCACAAAGATGTCATCTCTCTGGCCTACTGAGAATGGAACACAAGACTTGTCTGGTCACAATGTAATCTTCAGAGTTTTCTGGTTCGTTTGTTTTGACCTCCATTTTCAGTGCCATGTATAGGAGAAGAATACACATTTGAATATAAGCCCAAACTTACTCTATGCCAGTTGCTGCATAGCCAGTACCAAAGAATCACAGAATCACAAAATTTAAATCCATTTAAATCCAATATCTCCATTTCACAGACGAAGGAACTGAGACTCAAAGAGGTAAAGTGACTTGTCCAAAGCCCTATAACTAATTATTAGGAGAGTCCAGACCAGAATCAAGATTTTTTGACATTTATTCTAAGGTTCTGTCCTCTACACGAGGCTATCTCCAATGTTTTTTCTATGTTGAAGGGAAAAAAAAGACAATCCTGTCTGGTATCAAGAAATGCAAGAAAGTTGTGAAAAAGTAAGTCTGTCTCAGACTGCCAACAAGCAAAGATCATTAAGAAAGACAAAAAGAAAAACGTTTTAAAATAAGAAGAGAAAAAGAAGGCTACACACCTACTCATTACTTATAAGTTTTTGAATGGAATTGCACAGGGACAATCCATATTTGACAATTACCCCTCAATTCTCTAAAATCAGACCACGTATAAAACCATGATGGATATGATAATGATATGATGGTCAAAAATCCTCAAAAGGCATCCTGACATCTCTAAATACAGACAAGATACCAATAGCTATGGAATATTTTTCTAAGAAAATAGTTCACATGTGGTAGACTTCAAACATTCTTCCCAGAAATGACAAAAGATTCCTTCAAAAAGAGGTATGTAAAGACATATGTTAATCTTTTAATATCCAGCCTTTGGCTTCCCAAAATTATGCTGACAGAGTCTAAGCATCAGCTGCATTAGTTCCCACTTTAAGATAACTGGAATGATGGCACTTGGCCACTGCTGGCATGTTGCCACTTCCAAGTCCAATTAAATAAATATAATGGGTACAAGAAGATGTTATATTTGAGGTTCTGTGCTCATGACTGAAATAAAGACTGAATTAATATTTCCATTTGGTATGGATAATAACTGTCTTTTCTGGAAAGGGAAAAGTTTCTATTTTTGAACTATTTTGCATATTCTTATTTCTGCATATATCATCTCTTCCAAAAGAATGACAGCTCCTTAAGAGCAAGGTCTATTCATGTTTGTTTTTGTATTCTAAGTACCTCTGACAATGCCTGGCATATAGCAGCTACTTAATAAAAGATCAATGACTGAAAACTGCAGAGTTAACATCACTGTCACTGCTACTCTCCTTCTATTGTCACAGGTAATGTTATCAGCTGTTGTTTTTTGTCCTATGTTCTCGAAGAGAACCATGACATCAGGAATATGATGCCATGACATGCAAGTGAACTGGATTTAGGTGAGGGAGGACTGTGCAAATTCACCAGTCTCACTTTCTCCTCCAAAGCCAGCTGGGTCCATTGGCAAGATATATAGATCAAGATGACTAGAGATGGCCTTATTTTAGCAGAAGACAGTGTAAACAGAACTGTATATCATTTCTCCCTCCACTATCAAGAAACATGATCTTCAAATTGGAAATTATCAAAGAAATGTAGTTAGGATGGTGCCAAAGTATATCCAGAGATAGATGAGAAGACAGGAAAGGGACAGCTAACTGTTTTAAATAGGTACAAATCTCCAGGTTCAGATACTGAAAGAACTTATGTATGTGATCCCAGAACCAATGTCACCAATATCAGATGCCAGAAGACAAATATCCTGATTCAAAAGGGGAGTCTGGAAGCTACAAACTACTGCACTGCATTCAACACCCAGTTAATTTCTACACCACATGATTAAATAGATGATCTGTGAACATTTATTGTAAAAAAAAAAAAAGATCTGGAAGTTTCAGTTGGTTCAGTAAGTTCAATAAGAGGCAACAGTGTGGCACTGCTACCAACAAAATTATGGGAATACCAGGCTACATTAAAAGAAGCAAAGTATCCATGTAAAGGGAAGTCACAGTTTCTTTATATTCTGTCGTGGTTAGAATGCAAATGAGATATCCTCTTCAGAAACTAGAGTACACCTAGAGAAAAAAAAATCAGAATGGTGAAGAGTCTAAAAGACATGTCCTGTAAGGAATGGCTGAAGGAATTGGGTACGTTTAATTTAGAAAACAGAAGCCTTAACAGCGATAGGATATCTACCTGTCTGTGTGACCTTGGGCAAGTCAGTTTACTTCTTTGACACAAAATTTCCCTACCTGTAAAATTAATATATAATACTTATATTACATACCTCACAGTGTTGTTATTTTTCTAATTTCTTTAGTTGCATGTTCAATTAATTGATCTATTATTTCTATCTTTTGTTGATGAAATGTTTAGAAATGATGAAATTGTACCCTAATGACTTTTGTAAGTCAGTCAACAAGAATCTATTAAGTGCTTTCCCTCAACTAAGCATCCTCAGGTTTTAGTATATTGTCTCACTGTTGTCATTTTGTTTGAACAAATTATTTATTATTTCTATAATTTGTTCTTTGACCCACATATTCCTTAGGCTCTTGTATGTCTCTATTTAAATTTGAATCCTCCTTTCTTCAAGTGTACTTTATTGATCATATTGTGTTGTGGTCTGGGCAGGATATGTTTAATTTTTCAGCTTTTCTGCATTGGTTTATGAGGTTTTTGTGTCCTAACACATGATCAAAATTTGGAAAAGTTCCATATGTAGCTAAAGATATTTTTAGACTCTTTTTTATTCCCATTTAATAATTACCAAAAATATATCATACCTAATGTCTTAAAATTCTATTTATCTCCACCATTTCTTTCTTGTTTATCTTTTTTTTAAAGATTCATTAGATCTTAAAGGGCCCACTGAGGTATCTAACAGTTATAATATTACTGTCTGTTTCTCTATATAGTTTGATAAGATTTTCCTTTAAGTACTTAGATGTTATCCCACTATATGTATACACATACACACAAACATCCATAACCAAAATTATAAAGTTTTGCCTTTAAGAAAAAAAAATGTAGCCTTACTTATTTCTTTAAATGATATTTATTTTTACTGTTGTCTCAGATTATGACTGAAAAATCCTTGATTTTTAAAATTAGCCTAAGGCATAATAAATTCTTCTCCAATCCCTCATTTTAATTCTGCCTGGATCTTTGTTTCAAGAGTGTTTCCTGTAAACAAAACTTTGGTTGATTCTCATTCTAATACATTTTTCTATACTTCTCCAGTTTATGGGTGAGTTCATTCCATTCACATTCGCAGGTGACTGTTAAGAATGTTTTCCCTTGATCACATTCTCTTATAATTTCCCTCTTTCCAAAAGGAGGTGGGAAGCAAAGGAAGGTAGGTAAAGAAAATGAATGGGTTAAACAATGAATGGGCATCTCCAACAGAAAAGGTCTGATCATATTCCTTTGCACCTCTTCACCCAGAACACAGTTAGATTACTAGTTGTTACACTTCTTCATCTTTTACTCTTTATGATCTACCCTCAGAAGCTACAATGACTTTTGCTTTTGACCACTGCCCTCCTAACTTTACTCTCCCTCTTAAATCCCTTTTTTGGCCTGTTTACCTGCTAAATTTAGTGCATTTTTACGTGGGTGTGGGTGTGGGTGTGTGTGCACGCGCGCACACGAGTGAGCATGCACACCCAAGAAGGAATGAGGTTCATTAGATAACCAATTCCACCACATTTTTTTTATCCTTCTGGCACAATCTAATGATGAAAAATAGTAGGTTTCTCCCTTCTTCCTCATTTGTACCCTAGCATATTTGCTTTTCTTTCTCTTTCCTTTATTTTCTTAAAGCCAACAAAACAGATCTAAATCTGTAATGTGATACTATGAAGTTGCGCTATAAACATATATATGGCCAAAAGGTTCTGACTACACATTTAATTATTGTGGGTGTATAATTCTGCAGCACCAATACCTCCTCTACCCATCAGGTATATGACTAAGGGGATTCCTTCTATTGGATGAGAGATTAGATTAAATGATTTCTAAAGTGCCTTCTAATTCTTAAGATTCTGTAAGGACTTGTGAAATAGAAACGAGATAACCTGATTCAGAAAGCCTACAGACATACTTTTAATTGTGGAAGCCATACTCTACATCATCACTGGAAGTAATGTGCAAATACAGAGAAAAAAAAAGACAAATACTAAATGTATGTGACACTAGTTCTGGAGTCAGGAAGACCTGGATTCAAGTCCTAATTCAGATACTTACTGGATATGTGACCGTAAGCAAATCATTTATAGCCTCTCTGGGTCTCAATTTCTTAATCTGTAAAATGAGTAGGTTGAACACAGTATCTGCTAAGGATCTTTCCAACTCTAAATCTATAATCCTATGACCTAGGCAGAGTTTTGCAAAGAAGCACTGCATTTTGTATAACAAGTCTGGCATTGGACACTGCAATTAATTCCTTGCTGATATATTTAACAACAGGTGGAAATATAAAGTGGAGGAAGACAGAACTTGGGTCCCAAGCCCAAGATGTGTCCTCATCTCTGTTCCAACTCTATAATCCACCCAGAGAAGATACAGTCTTTAATTCAATTCAATAAAAATTTACTAAGTACCTATTATGTTCCAGACAATGTGCTAAGTGCTAGGGATACAGAAAGAGGCAAAAGATAGTCCTTGCCTTCAAACTGCTTTTAATCTAATGGGAGAGACAACATGCAAACACATATATACAAAGCAAGCTATATACAAGATAAGTAAGAAATAATTGGGACAGAGAAAACACTGGAATTAAGAGGTGTTAGCAAAGCCTTCCTAAAGAAGGTTAGATTTTATAATCTGTGAATTGCATTTAATTGCCCTATTATACTGCAAGCTCCATGAGGATAAGGACATGTACCTTACAAAACTTTGTATTTCCCCTAAAGTTGAGCATATAGTGTTTTATGTATAGTAGGTATTTACCTACTGATGGGCAGCTAGGCAGCACAGTGCATAGAATACTGGGCCTAGAGTCTGAAAGACTCATTTTCCTGAGTTCAAATCTGGCCTCAAATATTTACTCGCTGTATGACCCTGGGCAAGTCATTTAAACCTATTTGACTCGGTTTCCTCATCTGTAAATTGAGCTGGAGAAGAAAATGGTAAACTGCTCCATTATCTCTGCCAAGAAAACCGCAAAAGGAGTCATGAAGAGTCAGACACAATGGAAACAACTGAACCACAAGAATAACTTACCTAATGTTTGTCTGAACTTATGTTTAATTGAGTTCAAGTTTTTGCAGCTAAGACTTCACATTATCTGGGGCAAGAGTTATCACAAAATATTTTTGCATAGTTAAAACAACTGAGCAGATGCAGATGGGCAAAAAACCAAAATAATTCCAGGTGAAATTTATAGAGATGGAAAATTTATATGGCAGAAACATAACTTGAATGCAAAAACTTGCTGGACCAACTTGTCTTTGGAAAACAGGTTAGTCCTTCCCCCCACCCCCAACCCCTCAAGGACAGAGTATGCACCTGCAAATTCACTGGTTTTCAGTAAGATGGGAATTTTCTCTATAATCTCCAGAATTGCCATCCTGCCTGCCAGAAACATTTTCCCTTCAATTATCATATTTCACATTAGACTTCATGTTACAACAACCTGATCACTGCTAATATATTCTGGAGAGACAGCAGAGCATTACACTGGGAGAGTGCTGGCCCTGGAGTCAGAAAAACCTGGGTTTAAATCCCACCTCTGATATTTATTAGCTGTGAGACTCTAGACAAATCACTTATTTTCTGGGAACCTTAGGCAACTCTCAAAGATTATAAATGACAGTTGGGGTACGATGGGCAACAGAAGCTCCCATACTGAAAGGTAATGATTTCCTAAGCAGGTTCTTTCATTCACAAACTACTATAAACTTGTGCATAGAAAAATGACTTTTATAGTTTATTATAACTTTTATAGTTGGAGGAGATCTCGTCTTTTTTCCATATCAAAATCTTTTAGCATGATTTCAGGGGATCATAGCATCACAGGAATAAAGCAGGAAAGGATACATCATAGGTCACCTAGTCCCACCCCCTCATATCTGAAATGAGAAAACTGAGGTCCTTATTAATTGAGAGGAAGGTATCTTCCTTTTCAACTTACAAGATGCTACACTACCATATATTTTCCCCTCCAAAGAGGAAAATGTGAACCACTATTTTTCTAAACTCTCTCTGAATATGTAAACTAGGTTATGAGTTATCTATTAAAAATTAGTGATGAAGCAGTGGCATACAGGCATATTAATGAAGGACAATGGAAAAGGAAAACCTGGGCCTTCTTAAGCATTCTGTCCTACCCATTATGGTATAAAGTAATGCCTGAGTTCCTACCTGAGAATCTGATGTGCCCTTTGAAGAAACTGGAAATACCTAGGGAAAATCAATCATATCTTGAGGGGGAAATTGCAACCACCATGAAAGTGATGGAACAAAGCAGTATACATTTTCTTATGAATATGAAATGTAAAACATACGACTGAGACTGATAGCAGCAGCATACTTGATGATTTTGCAATGTTTCTGCCCTCTCCCATGACAGTTCTTCATGCTGCCCAGGGGAAAAGCTGGGAATGTGATGTTTCTAAACTGCAAAACTCATGAGATTTTCCCTTTCCCAAGAGGATGAAAAGAGAGTACATTCTGCATCCACGTAGCTTTAAGGTCAGTGGAGTCATGTTATTCCCATAAAAACGATACACTGCTATTCACCAACACAGATAAACACAAGTTCAATCTAGTAAGACATGTTAAAACCACCATAAAACCCCCAGCATAGCCAAACTGATAATATATCATCACTGCCCTAAAGGCTATGTTGGCATGCATCTCACAGGTAAGGACTTAAGCACAGAAACAACATATCAAAGGCAAGACTATATGTGTCAGTCTGAAGGAAAAGGTGGCACAGTGAAATAGCCCAGCTTCCACTAGGCAGTAAGTACTTTGTCAGGGTTGATAATATTTAAATGCATAAAATATCAAATGTTCCTTTTCCTAAATTTAACCAACCACGTCCACAACTAAGATAAAAGAAATTAAAGAGAAAACTGAGTGTGATAAAATTTATAAGAAAAGTATTGCTTTACATTCAGGATCTTTTTGGCTATTCCACCCACATGATCTCATTTTAAAGGGCATATCAGCCAACCCGATACCCTCTAACCACTTTTGGAGACAACAGGGATCCCAAGGGAAAAAAAGGCTGTTTTGAAGTGGCAGCTACAGTTAAATGATATCATGAAGAATATTCAGGGAAGAGCCAAGATGGCGGCGTGAAAACAGAGACTCCCTTGAGCTCTCACCCAAATCCCTCTAAACACCTGTAAAAAATTGACTCTAAACAAATTCTAGAGATACAGAACAAACAAAATGACAGAGTGAAACAAGTCTCCAGCCCAAGACAGCCTGGATGATCGCTGGGAAGGGTCTATCACACCATGCTGGGAGCAGAGGGCAGCCCAGCACGGGCCGCACCAGAACAGACCAGGCCACGGCAGATCAAGCAAAGCAGGCCTGAGGGCACTGAATCACTGACAGCTGTGGTGGTTACCAGACTTTTCAACCCACAAACGCCAAAGAGAACTTAGCAGGTCAGTGGGAAAACTGTTGGACCTGGGGGTGACAGGGGCGAGGTCAGGCCCCGGCCCAGGGTGGAGGAGGTGGCTGCAGTGGCAGGGGCTGTGTCTAGAGCTCCAGGCCCACAGATGGTGGTGGGAATAGGGTGGCTGATCAGAGTGGGAGTGCAGAGATCTCTTTGCTGGTGCTGAGGCAGCATTCTCTCGCTTTGCCCTGCTTGGATCTCAGTTGCAGTCCTGGTTGGTGGTCCTTAGGGGAGAAGGAGGAGCACTGGGGTGGCAGAGCTTGTGGTGGCTGTGGAGAGGGAATCTTGATAGTTGCATGGCAGAAAGGAGTGCTTGCTCTCAAAGACTTGAGCACAGGCCAGGAGAGGAGTATCATACTACTTCAGAATAGAAGTAGCTCTGAAAGCAACAGCACAAAACCCTTGAAGCTTGGGACAGAGCACTCTCCACTCTGAAAGCATTCATACCCTGACAAAGAGCTCAAAATTCAAGTAACTGGCTGCAAAAATGAGCAGGCAGCATAAAAGGACTTAGACTATAGAATCTTACTCTGGTGACACAGATCAAAACATACAGCCAGAAGATGTCAGCAAAGTCAAAGATCCTACATCAAAAGCCTCCAAGAAAAATATGAATTGGTCTCAGGCCATGGAGCTGCAGCTCAAAAAGGATTTGGAAAATCAAGGAAGAGAAGTAGAGGAAAAATTGAGAAGAGAAATGAGAGTGATACAAGAAAACCATGAAAAACAAGTCAATGACTTGCTAAAGGATACACAAAACAATACTGAAGAAAATAACACCTTAAAAAATAGAGTAAATCAAATGGCAAAAAAGGTCTAAAAAGCCAATGAGGAGAAGAATTCCTTAAAAGGAAGAATTAACCAAATGGCAAAGGAGGTCCAAAAGATCACTGAAGAAAATAATGCCTTAAAAATTACAATGGAGCAAGTGGAAGCTGGTAACTTTATGAGAAACCAATAAATTGTAAAACAGAGCCAAAAGAATGAAAAAACTGCAGGCAACGTGAAAATATCTCATTGGAAAAACACTGACTTGGAGAATAGATCCAGGAGAGATAATTTAAAAATTACTGGACTACCTGAAAGCTATGAGCAAAAATAAAGAGCCTAGACATCATCTTTCAAGAAACGATCAAGGAAAACTGCCCTGATGTTCTAGAATCAGAACGTAAAATAGAAACTGAAAGAGTTCCCTGATCGCCTCTTGAAAAATATCCAAAAAGGAAAACTCCTAGAAATATTGTAGCCAAATTCCAGAGTTCCCAGGTCAAGGAAAAAATATTGCAAGCAGCCAGAAAGAAACTGTTTGAGTACTGGGGAAACACAATCAGAATAATACAAGATCTAGCAGCTTCTACATTAAGGGCTTGGAATATGATACTCCAGAGGTCAAAGGAGCTAGGATTAAAACCAAGAATCACCTACCCATCAAAAATGAGTATAATACTTTAGGGCAAAGTATGGACTTTCAATGAAATAGAGGACTTTCAGGTATTCTTGATAAAAAGACCACAGATAAATAGAAAATTTGACTTTCAAATACAAGAATCAAGAGAAGCATGAAAAGATAAACAGGAAAGAGAAATCATAAGGGACTTACCAAAGTTGAACTGTTTGCATTCCTACATGGAAAGATGATATTTGTAACTCATGAGACCTTTCTCAGTATTAGGGTATTTGAAGGCAATATGCATATATATATTGGGAGGGGGTGGAACTACATTATAACTATTATATTTCAAAGGAATAGCAAGTTGTACCTAATAGACTTGCAGTTTCATGTACAATGATCTTATTTTTTCCTGTTCTATTATGTTATGGAAATGTTTGTTTTATTTAAGTTTGGAATAAAGTAAAATTCTAAAAAGAGTGAAGGATGACTACTAGGTTTTGAACATAGGTGATTGGAAAAGTCGTTATGTCCTCAAAAAAATAGAGAATTAGGTCAAGGGGAGGGTTCAGAAAGAAAGAGAAATTCATTTTAGCTATGTTTGAGATACTTATGGAATATACATGTAGATATGTCAGAGAAGAAGCTGGAGATATACAACTGGAGATCAGGTTGACAGAGTTGAGGAGGATACATAAATTTGGAAATCATCTGCATACAGATGATAGTTGAATCTATGAAAGTTATGAGATGAACAAGAGAAAGTATAGAGAGAAAAAAGGAGAGGGTACAGGAGAGAGCACTAGGTACACATTAGGGGTGGAACATGGATGATGATCTTGCTGACTGTACAAAAGGAAGAGAAAAGAAGGAAGACCAAAAGTAGTCAAAGATAAACAGTTCAACTTTGAAAGTTACATGTTGAATTATATGCTCAGAAAAAAGCAAACTCCATGTAATTAAGCATGTCTGTGTACAATCCTCTCCTGTTTTGCAATAAAGAACATTTTATTAATGTTTATTAAGTTCAGAATAAAAATAAAATAAAAAAGAGAAGAACTGAGGACTGCCTAGACAAGTAGAGAGAGAAAGAACCAGAAGAGAGCAGTGTCATGAGAAGTCAGAAGAGAATAATCAGCAGGAGGAGGGTAGTTAATATTAAGTGTTGAATCATGCAAGCTCCACCTATAAAATACAGCATAATATAATCAGGCAGTCTAATTTGTTTGCATTCTCCTGTTCCTATTCTCTATTATAGCACTAAATATTTCAAAAGAAGCTATGAAGGAAACTCAGAAAGTCAAAGGTAATGAAAGGCAAAGAAAGGAGGTGGCAAAATTTTATTTGGAGAAAAACCACAGGACAACTGCTATCTCTGCTACTGCTGGGACCACTTCAAAGTTACCAACCAACCCATGTTCTTAAAAATGGTGTTATTCCTCTTTTCTTTGCCAACTTGTTTTTACCCTATGATTACTGTACAATCCTAAAGTTTGTGTCAGGAAATTGAGAGGTGGGAGATAAAGTAGAAATCCTCTAGGAAGAGTGTAGACAAGAAAGAGCAGGAATAAAAATTATTGTTCGACCTTTGCTAAAAATACTGCAAGTTTTTTTTTGAACATCATTAGTCCCAGTCTCGAATAGATGGTTAAGTGGTTCATAAGATTTCCAATGAAATCCTCTATTTGCATTAGCAAAAGAGAACAGCAAAAATAGTAAGAAAGAGATTAGAAAGTTAATAATGCCCTCCCCTCTTATCTGAGAAGGTTGTCTAATCAATTTCAACAAGCATTTATTATTATGTGGCCATGCCCCAGGAACTGGGATGCAAACTGAAAACATAAAATTTGTTGTCATTTTCTGAAACCAGCTTGGCTGATTTTATTTTATATTTTGAGACAATTAGGATTAAATGACTTTCTCTGGGTCAGAGAGATACGAAATGTCTGAGGCTGCACTTGAACTTGGACCAGCCTGACTCCAGGGCCAGTGTTCTATCTATTGTGCCACCTAGCTGCCCCCAGCTTGACTAATTTTAAATTCATAATGACAAAATGCTGAATTCCAATACTGCTCAGGGATTCTTTTCCCTTCATTTTACTTTCCATTTATATCTAATTCTTATCCACAAGGCTATTGTGATTTCCCTGCTATAGAAAACTCCTGGATAAGGAAACTCTACTAATGCAGACTGGCCTCTTCCTTGCAATTTACAGACTTAATGGCCTAGAGCTATGGTGTCAAACTCATATAGCAACAGATCCTTGCAGGCCATGTATTGACTTAGGAAACCAAAAATTAATATTGCATGTCATATGGTATTTTTACTTATTTTCTTAAATATTTCCCAATTGTATTTTAATCTGGTTCAGTGACACTTGGGAGTTTTTCTCAGAACTTTGTCAGAGTGAGAGTTTTACAGACTGCTAGAGGGCCTTGACTTTGGTATCTCTGGCCCAGAGCACTGAGAGACTAAGTAATTTGCCCATGAACATAGAGCCAAGAAGACCCTGAACCTAAGCCTTCTTTGTCCTATGGCCAGCTCTATCCACTTCCATCATGGTCTTTTGCCAAACAATTTAACTTTAAAACTTATGGACAGTTGTGATAGACCTTATCCATGAAGGTGATAATACCAGTGTCACTACAAAATGGAAAGGAATTCAGAGGAAACAAGAATGGAAATTCTTTTAAAGGTGTACATTTTCTCTTTTCATAGAAATCAGAGATGTGACCAGTCAGGAAGGTAAATCTTATTCATCTTATTCTAAAATGATAATTATTTTTCATTTTTCCACATAAGAGGCAACAAAAAATGTGTGCCTGCAAATATGGACTCATGTTTATACAGTAACACACACACACACACACACATATCCACTCACCGTCTCTGTTAATCAAGTCAGAAGAAACTGCTAGAAGCAACTTGTATTGTGAATTGCTGCTAAGGTCTTTACAATTTATGTAATTTGTGGAAGAAAATGCAATTTCTGTGTGCACACTGTAGGTATTGCAGATTCTCAATTTATGGGTTGGGGTATAGGAGTCTATATCAGTAACTTCATGAATCTACTCAATCATTCTTGTGCATTATTACTCCTATAAAATCTGTAGAAGTTAAAGATTTATGATTCAAATACAATGTAGTTTCTGGGCAATTTATGTAATTAAAATTCCAAATTATTAACAAACCTAGGTCAGAGGATGGAAAAAAATCCTCTGATTGGTGAATTTCTTCCCAGAACCTTCATTTGAAGATGTATCCACACTAGCCATGCTCACTTCTAACCCTGCTTAGCCACCAACACTCTGGACCACTTTTCTATCTAAGACCTCTCCCTCTCCCTTCTCCCCTCCCCGCAACTTTTAACTTTCTTTGTATTGTGCTATTCCCCACACCCCTTAGAATGTAATCTTGACAGCAAGGATTGTCTTTCTTTTTGTATATTTTTATTCCCAGTGCCTACCCAATGCCTGATACCAGAGTAAGCTTAAAAAAAATGCTTTATCTAATCTCATTTGATTCTGATGGCATACAAACTTATTTTTTTAATCATACAATACCAAATATCTGCTGAATTAGCACAATTTCGCAGTGGCTAGGACTAATGCATTAATGTTTACAGAAACAACATAAGATTTCAAAAGCAGTCAGGATTAATATTTTAATATCTAATTAGTAGTAATAATTAGTATGTTAGTTCCCTAGTCTCCATTTAAACAAAGCTAAGAGCTTACTTATTTCCCTAAGATACCTCCTATAAACTAATGAATGCATATGTGTTTGTCCAGGCTAATATCCCTTACTTGGACATTAGCCATAAGAAACCTTACGTTACAGGTGGTAAAAGTTCTTAGGTCTTTAAAATGTGTTTTCAGCAAAATGAAGAAGGCAATTTTCAATTAAATAAACAACAAGCAATTAGATTAAGAACTAATATGGTACCATAGACAGAATTTACTCACTGATATTCCATCTTGGGCTCTCAAAGCACTCCTTAAGTTAAGGAATGGAGTCTTGCACTGGGCACCAGACATGCAGTCCTAGGTTCTCTCAGCGAAACCCTACCAATCAACACAGACTAGACCCAGGGGTGGGGAACCTGAGGTCTGGAGTGGTGTTTCACAAATAACACACGTGCGGCACCAGAGGTTTTGGACCCCAGCCTCTAACATGTTCACTCTTGATCTGGTTAGACAGGAAGGACAGGAAGACAGCTTCAGAGGGGTTAATAATCTTACTTTATTCTAGTCTACTCTTCTCAAAAGAGTTGCTGATAATGGCAGCACCAATTCCTACAGCATTTCCTAATCACCCTTCTCGCAGGGGCCAGTGAGAATATAGTAGGATCTACAATTCCTATGGGATCCCCTAAGCCTCACTGGGAACTGGTTGAGGCAAATACAGATTCCCCCCAAGCCTTGATGGGGGTCAATCAAGGCACACACAATATTACACTATTATATTCCCTTATGGGTTCCCCACTCACTGACCAATGCCCTCTTGCTTTATAGGACAACAGACAAAGAAGGCACATTGCCAGCAATAGCCTCACAGGTTAACATTAGCAATATTGTCATTCACCACAAATGTAGTTAAGTATCACATTATGTCACGCCTACATCTCACTGCAAAAATGTGGTGGAGATGTTTACAAGTCATATGCCTGGGAAATATTACCTTGTCCTAATTTAATAAGATTAAATTTGGTTAAGAGTAAATGTAAAGTCTTATAGTTAGAGTTAAGAAATTGACTTCCTAAGAACCATAGAGGGAAGCTTGGTTAGGTGTAGATCTAGGGGTTTTAGTGAGTAATAAGCATAAAAGAAGTTGTCAGTGTACTATGATAGCCAAAAAATAAAGAAAAATAAAGAAACCCAAATGTGGTATTGGTATACATCAAGGAAGACATAGCTTCCATGATAGTACTGAAGAAATGCTGCCCTAGGAGTCACAGGACCAAAGTTCAAATGCCAGCCCCACTATTTTCCTTGGACAAATCATTTAATTTCTATAGGCCTCATATGTAAAATGAATGGTTTAGAGCAGAAGATCTCTCTAGTGTGATGCAGAGAAAAGTAGCACAGTTTAGTGGATATAGTGCTAGAAATGATGTAAGAAAGATCTGAGTTCAAAAGAATCTTGGCAGAGAGAGTATCTTGTGTGAATGAATCACAGCAAGGAGGCCAGTATTACTGGATCCCAGAATATGTGTAAGGAAGGAGGAAAGAGGGGAAAGGAATGAGAGAACTGGAAAGGTAGGAAGAAGTCAAGTTATGAGGGGTTTTGAACACCAAACAGAATGTTTTATATTTGATCTGAAGATGACAGGGAACCACTGGAGGTTATTGAATATTTAATAAGATGAACTTGACGGATGAATGTAGACTGGTCTGGAATAGGGAGATACTTGAGGCAGAAAGACAAAGCAGCAAACTACTGCAATAGTTCAGGAGTGAGAAGTGATGGTTTGCACCAGGGTAGTGGCAGTGTCACAGTAGAAATGGGGAGAGTATACATGAGAGGAAATCAACAGAGCTTGATAACTGAAGGGACATGGAGGTAAGAATAAGAGAAGTCATTGTTTTTCTTCATTTAATTTTATTTTTTATTTATGGAATAAAACAAGCATTTCCATAAAATAGTATAATTAAAGAAGATGATTATACATGAAACTGCAAATTACTTGCTAAAACTTGCTATTGCTTTTAAATACATAATAAAACTATCATGTAAATTTCTTTTTTTCCTTTTTTCTTCCTTCCCCCTGCTCCCACACTAGAGATAGCTACCATTACACGCAAATATATATACATACACATATATGCATGTATGTATATAAAATTATTCTATACATCTATTTATCAGTTCTTTCTCTGGATGCAGATAGTGTCCTTCCTCATATATCTCCTTTATAGTTAATTTAGGTATTTATAATAGTCAAAATAACTTATTCACTCAAAGTTGTCTTTAAGACAATATTGCCATTACTGTACACAACATTCTCTTGGTTCTGATCTTTTTGTTCATTATTTCACACAAGTCTCTCCATGTTTTTCTAAGATCAGTGAGCTCATTATTTCCTGTAGCACAATAATATTCCATCAGAATCATATATCACAACTTGTTCAGCCATTCTCCAGTTGATGGGCATGCTGGCAATTTCTAGTTCTTTGCCACCACAAAGAGAACAACTATAAACATTTTAGAACATACAGATGATTTTCCTTTTTCCTTAATTATCTTTGGAAATAGACTTAGCAGTGGCATTATTGGGTCAAAGAGTATAGGTAATATACTCTTTGGGCATAATTCTAGACTGCTCTCCAAAATGATTGGATCAATTCACAATTCCACCAACAATAAAATGGTGTCCTAATTTTTCCATATCTCCTCCAACATTTGTCACTTTCCCTATCACTTTAGCCAATCTGGTAGGCATAAAATGATACTTCAAGTTTGTTTTAATTTGCATTTCTCTAATCAACAATGATTTAGAGCATTTTTTCATATGTTGTTTTGATTTACTCAATGAATAACTGCCTGTTCATATCCTTTGACCATTGTCAATTGGGGAATGACTCATATTCTTACAAATTTGACAAAGTTTTTAATGTATTTGAGATATCAGACTTTTATTTCAGAAATTATCCATAAAATTTTTTCCCTAATTTTCTCCTTTCCATCTGATCTTGGCTATTTTTGTTTTATTTGTACAAAACCTTTTTAATTTAACGTAATGAATGTTATCTACTTTATACCTCTATCTCTTGTTTATTCATAAATTATTTACTTATCCATAAGTTTAATAAGTAATATGATCTACATTCTTCTGATTTTCTTGTAATGTCTCTCTTTATATCTAGGTCACATATTCATTTTGACCTTATCTTGGTAAATGGTGTACATTCAGTTGTTGCCATATCATTTTCCAGTTTTCTGAACAATTTTTACCAAATAATGAATTCTCACCCTTGAATCTTAAGTCTTTGCACTTGTCAAATACAAGGTTACCATGTTTGCTTGCTGCTGTAAATTGTATGTCTTCTGTATTCCACTGATCTACATTTCTACTTCTTAGCCAGTACCAGATAGTATTGATAATTACTGCCTTATAATAATATTGCCTATATAATAACTGCTTAAGAGAAGTCATCATTTTGAGTAAGAAGATGGTGATGCCCCTGAGAGTGATAGGAAGTTAGGAACAGAGGGGCATTTTGGGTGGGAAAGATGAGTTTGGTTTAGAAATGTTAAGTATAAGCTCCAACTGGAGATATTCAATAAGTAGCTGAAGATATGAATCTGAAGGTTTAGGGTTGGAAAAAGCAAACTTGAGAATCATCAGCATAGAGATAATAATTTAATCCATGGAAGGTGATGAAATCCAAGGAAAATATTATAAAGGAAGAGGAGATGGCCCAGGACAAACCCCTGGGGGATACAGATGCTTAATGGGCATGGTCTGAATAAAGATTCAGCAAAGAAAACTGAGAAGAACCAGTTTGACATAGAAAGAGAACCAAGAGAAACAAGTGTACCCTAGAGAAGAGAATATCAGAGAGAAGAAGGTACTGACAGTATCAAAGGCTGCAGAGAGAACAAGACGGACAAGAACTGAGAAGAGGGCATTAGATTTGGCAATTAGGAAACAGATCATTGACAACTTTGGAGAGAGTAGTTTTTGTTGAATGATGAAGTCAGACTACAGAATTAAGAAAATAGTGACAGGAAAGGAAGTGAAAGCATCATTGTGGATGACTTTCCCAAAAAGGCTGGCCAAGGTAGTGCAGTGGATACAGCATTACTGTGGCCCTGGAGTCAGGAAGAACTGAGTTCAAATCCAGCCTCTGACATTTACTAGCTGTGTGACCTTGGGCAAGTTGCTTAACCTCAACTGCCTCTTTAAAAACAAAGATTAGCCCAAAAATGAGAGAAGAGATATGGGGCAATAGCAAATAGGAATGGGTGGATCAAGAGAAGGATTTTTGAATATGGAAGTCATTGGCGTGTTTGTAGATAGTAGACAGGGAGAGATTGAAGACAAATGAGAGTGTAGATGATAGAGGGGTCAATTTGCTAGAGAAGAAGGGATGCAACTGCATCATTTGTGCACATAGAGGAGTTTGCCTTGGGGAGGAGAAGGGCCACTCTTCATGTGACATGGGGTGAGCAAGGAATAGTTGCAGAAGGGACCTTGGTGATGTGAAATGAGGAAGAGAGAAGGAACTCTTAGAGAATGGAGTCAATTTTTTCAGAGAAATATGAAGTGAAGTTGTCAAGTGAAAGGGCCGTGGTGGGGTATTTTAAGATATTTGAAAATTAATGAAAAGTTCTGGAAAAATTATGATAAGTAGAGATGTGAGTCGATTAAGGAGGCATGGATTACCTTGCTGAAGTGAAGGCAGAGTTGAAACTAGGTAATGCAAATTGGTAATGGATCTATTCTATGTCCTTTCAGCATTTTCTCCAGTTTTCTTTAGCAGCATATAAGTAGAGTGAAGGCAGTGGATGGTGGGAATAATCTAAGGTCATGGCTTAGCAGGGTAATAATGGCAATAGGATAAGGGGGCAAAGGACTTGAAATTGGATACTACAAGGTTTAGGGTGCAAAGCAGAGGAAGAGGTAGAATCAGAACAGAATGCAACCAGATAAAGAAATTTCAGAGTTCATGAACATGGAGTGATGAATTAGTGGGTGATACCAAGATCAAGGGTATGATCATCTCTGTGTGTAGCTGAGGTGGAATGGAGGTCATGAGAAATAAGTAAATTAAGGAACTAGGAAGTTCAGGTGTTTGAGGGAGCATCAATGTGTATTCAAGAAGAACTCCAGTGTGAGGGCAAGAGTAAGAGAGGAGAGAAAGATTGTGATTCAAGTACTGAATTCATAAAAAAGAAGGAAAAGGAAGAAGAGGAGGAGGAATATCCTGCACGTTGGTAGATAACAGATACTAGAATTTTGATTGAGTAGTAAATATGGATTGAGCGAACCTCAAAAGAAGTTAGGTTACCAAGTGATGGTGGTAGGGGGAGCACTTGGAAGGAAGAGTCAAAGTACAGCTAGTATTAGAAAGTGTGGCCAGAGAAGCTGAAGGATCCGGGCCTCAGTAAGACCCAGAAGATGGAAGAAGTGGGGAAAAAAAAAAGATTTAGGATGTTATCTATGGAGCAAGCATTCCAGAGAACACAATGGAAGGGGCAATAGCTTTAGAATGGGACACCGAGGGAAGGTGGGGCTTGAAGGATGACAATAAAAAAGCAGGAAGTAGAGAATAGAGAATGGAGTCTGAATATCAGTTGGGAGGGATAGGGGTGGTTCATAATCACTGGAGCAGAGAGGTAATGACCAGGCAATAGTTTGTTAAGTATTGAGGAAGGAGGTCGGGTTATTAGCACCCTGAGGGGTTCAGCTTAAGGACAGAGTCCTCTCAGGGCATGAGAGCTCAGGTGAGGGAACCAGTGGAAGGAGCAAATGAAATTTCTCTCCTTACCTTCCAGGCAGGCTAGGCCATGCCAGGAGACCAGCACAGGGAGTGTGACAGAATTATGGTTTTTCTCCTTCCCCTTCAGACAGGAAAAAACAAGGCCAAGAGATCTGCACCCACAATGGAACGGCACAGACTACAGAGGAACTTTACCTGCTAGATTCTCCCTCGGCTAGGGAGAGAAACTAGACCTGTCATTTCACTGATGTAGGAAACTCCCTAATGAGAAAACCCCTTCTAGCAAGGCACAATAGCACCTACTTTGCAACATACAGTCTTAGAGAGCTGCCTAAAGCATTGGGAAGGGTGTGTGTGTGTGTGTGTGTTTATATTAAGGCCGGATTTGAACCCAGAGTTGCCTTTCTATCCACTATGCAACACAGCCTTTTTTCATGCAGCCTAAGATAACATTAGCTCTTCTGGCTGCTAGGTCACCCTGCTGACTGTGGGTCACACTTGGGTGGAAAGGAGTCAGGCAAGCACTTGAATGTAGGAGCCAGAGAAAGAATTAACAATTGATATGAATTTGGTTGTGAGAGGGGCAGAACAGGAACAAATACAGAGTCAGACTTAGTAGCAGGGATAGGAAACCCAGGTAATAGGTCTTAGCAATGGTGCCAGCAGCAAGCAGGGAATTAAATGACAGCCTGTGCCCAAGACTGAAAATCCCTAGATGTTCCCTGTTAAGGCAGCCAACTTCTAAGGGAGAGAGACTGAGAGCAAGCAGGCAAACGTAAACAGGAACATCTGGCTGGAGAGTTATTCAAAAGGGCAATGAATTGGGAAATTAACAATCTCTGAAGACAAAGGATAAATTTGAAATATAAGGATGGGGCAATTAATCTTCAACAAGAGGTTAATGTGAGCTTCTTTAAAGAAACAAACAAAAAAAAAGATGGTAAAAACAGTATAATGATGTACATAAAAACTGAAGCTAAGGTCTTCTAAGGATCTGAGCAATTTTTGGTGAGATGAGTTTACCAGAGAGGTGAAGAGAGCACCTAGTTTAACATCTTGAAACTTGTACCATAAGAGAACATTAAATGAGATTTGGGGCCAAATTCTAAGTCAACACCTGGGGGGGGGGGTATTTCTTCAAAATACTTGGCTAGATCTCTAGAGGCCAAAGACTTGCAAGACCAACTCTTTCCTGTACAGACATTGTTCCTTGCCAGAGAATACTTAGCATCCAGTTTCTACCATGAGCCAAACTCCACTCTGAAAGCACAAGCAGGGTTGGGGAGGGGTAGACAAGGAGGGAAAAGAGGGAAGGAGTGATTAATAAGTACTAAGAATAAAAGTACAAATACTTATAAACTGCATTAAAGGCAGTTATTACTATCACTGGTAGTACTATGAGAATCTGCTTGTGAAGAAATAAAAGATTATTACATAATCTTAAAACCTTTTTTTGAGAAAATAATACATTTTTTCAAGACTCCCCATTATTTAAATAAGGTCATTCTTATCCATTGGCTGCATAATTTAAAGGGTCCACTTTGCTGGGCTTCCTATACTGCCCCATATGACCTGGTCTCTTAGCTGTACCCAGCTGAGGCTCAGGTAAGAATTACGCCTAGGGAGGATCTTTATGGATCAAACCTAACTTTTATTAGCAACTGAAAGTTCTAGCAAAAAAAGTTTAAGCACAGAGAACAACTGTCCATTGATGGCCAGAGGTAGAAGGCATTGTCAGAGATTAGTAACAAGAATCCTAAGCGAAGCTGGCAAGAAGCAACGTCAAGATTTCAGACAGTAAGAGTTTAGTGCCAGGAGACAGACAAAGAGGTAGGACTAGACAAAACATGACTGAAATTTGTTGCAATCGAACTCTGCATGCACACATTCAAGTCATCATTTGTGTAATGTAAAATGTGTGGTATTGGAAATCAGAGGTACCTGAGATTGCCAGTTTGTGTGACCTTGAATGTATCATTTAAATTCTTTGGACCTCATTTTCCTCATCTGCAAAACGGGAGTTTTGGATTAAATGAGCTCTAAAGACTCTGCCAACTCTAAATCTCTGACTCTATGAAGTTTTAAGCCCACCTCTAGCTTAGTTACCCAACTCTCTCAATTTGCTCAAACCCACCTAGATCCAATGGCCTCACTGGGTTCCATGTCTCCAGTCTTTTCAGATCAATCCTCTTCCCATCAGCTCTCCCTCTACCACTTACTTATCAACCAACTCACACCAGAATTTATGAGTCAATAGACATTCCACCTTCCCCCAACACCATTTTTCTGAAAAAGTCTTCACGTTGAAAAACTTAAGTTTCTGCTTCAGGGGTCTTTCTGTAAGTGATCACAGAGCCATAATTAACTTCTCCCAGAAACCAAATGTTAGCAAGTGCCTTTAGGATTATGAAATAGTGATAAAACACACATCTGCAGAACCTGAAAGAATATTAAGTTTTATCAAGCCCTGTGAATCACTAAAGTAAATTAGGGAAATGGGGTTCCACAGTTATTTTTTCAGTCAGCATGTGTATATGCTTTTAACACTAAAAACAAGTCTGTTGGCCCCAAAGCGTCAATTGTCAGCTTTATAATTGACCTGGAAATAACAGTAGCAAAGTGCTTTAAGTAGTTCATATTAGAAACCCTTATTAATTCTGCTATGAGTGGCTTGGGGGCACACAAGCTTCATTTTTATTAGGTTTGCTATATTTTCACCAAAGCTTGAAGGTTCTTTCTAAAACTATAACCCAGACCAGCCTATATCCTTATTTTTCATTGTACTGCTTTACTATTTTCAGGAAAAAAATAATTAAATAGAAATGTCGAAGGAAGATATGGACATAAATATGTGCATCTTTGAACACAAGACTATATTTTAAAAGGTGCAATATTCCCGAAATTTGACAGGTCTCTTATAGGCTCTGGAGTAGATTTTTGGTAGACTCTTAGGTTACTATATCACAGCTAAAAGAGACCTCAGAGGTCAGTTAGTCCGACCCTTTTATTTTACGTTACATTACAAATTTTAAGAGGCATCTAGGTGGTGAAGTGGATAGAACACTGGGTCTAGAATCAAGAAAACCTGAGTTGAAATCTGTCCTTAAACACTTACTAGCTGTGTGACTCTGGACAGGTCACTTAACCTCTCTCTGCTTCCTCAACTGTGAAATGGGACCATAACAACAACCACTCCCAGGGTTTTGAGGATTAAATGAGATAATAGATGTTTAGTACAATGCCTGGCACATAGTTGGCACTTAATAAATGCTTATTCCTTTCCCCTTACAGACAAGATAACTGGGAATCGGGGAAGTGAGGTCACATAAGTAATGAGCACCATATTCTAGGGATAACTGGAATATATGACTTGCAAAGAATAGGTACTTAAATATTTGTTGAGACTGAATTGAATCTGATAGGGTATTTTTTTAATCTTTAAAACTTTTTTCTTAAAAAAAATACAAAAAATACTCATTTGACCTTCACTGAAACTGCACACATGGAACTGATTTAACTATCTGTCTCACCTCGTTAATTGAAGTGTTTTTCCCACTGGCACCAATCCCCTTAGTTTCCCATGTAGCAGACCATGAGTCAAAATTCAAATATTTAAGACTTAATAAGTAAGTAACAGAGCCCTGGCTAGCATCTATCCCTCAAGGACTCCATCAATTACTGTTAGAAAGACACTGAACTTTTTCTTTCCTCTATATGTGTGTCTCTGTATACATACATGTATAATGTGTGTGAGACTCTGTGTGTGTGTGTGTGTGTGTGTATGAATTGGGCAGTCAGTTAGTAAGCATTTATTAAGTGCCTACTCAGTGCTAGGCACTATGCTAAGAGCTGGGGATACAAAGGAAAGTGAGACAATTCTTGTGCTCACAGATCTCACAGTCTAATAAGGGAGATAACATGCTAACAACTATGTACAACATAAACGAAATACACACAGGATAAACTACAGATAATCCATACTGGGAAGACCCTAAGGAAGAATCAAGAAAAGCTTCTTATTGAAGATGGAATTTTACCTAGGACATGACAAAAACCAGGACATGGAAATGAGAAGGGAGAGTATTCCAGACATGTGGAACAGCCAATGAACATGTCTTGAGTCTGGAGATGGAGTATCAAAGAGTCCAGTGTCACTGCATTATAGAGCATGTAGGAAGAGAGTAAGGTATAAAAAGATTGGGAAGGTAGGAGGGAGCCAGATTGTGAAGTACTTACTTTGAATTACAAACAGAGGATTTTATATTTGATCTTGGAGGTGATAGGGAGCAACAGGAATTTATTGAGGAGGGTATCCTAGTCAGACTGCTGCTTCAAGATCAGTGAGTGGAGGATGGACTGGAGTGGGGAGAGACTAGAGGCAAGGAGACCAACCAGCAGGCTGTCACAATACTTCAAGTGTGAGGGAACAAGTGCCTTCAACAGGGTAGTGGTAGTGAGAGAGGAGAGAAGGTAGTACGCACAACGGACGTACAAATATAGAATCAATAGGCTTTGGCAACAGATTGGATGGGGGTGAAAATAAGGGAAAGTGAGGAGTTCAGACTGGGAGGATGATGGTGTCCTTGATAGTAATAGGGAAGTTAAGAAGGGTGGAGAGCTTTGGGGAAAAGATAATGAGTTCAGTTTTAGAGATGCTGAGTTTAAGGTGCCTGGGGGACATCCAATTTGATATGGTAGGGATTCAAGTCTGGAGATTAGCACAGAGGTTAGGGCTGGATAAGTACATCTGAGAATCATCGGCATGGAGATGATAATCGAAACCTTGGGAATATCACTGGCAGAGAGTTTACTTAAGAGGGATACCCTGAATCAATTAAAAGTCTGGAAAAATGACAACAAATCTAGCAAACTAGCTAGATTTAGGCAAACATGATTCAATGAATGTTTTAAAATATTTGTTGAACTATTAGGATAAACCAAGAACTTTAAAGTTTTTTATTCTAGCTTAATGGAAATTAGTGACTAGATTGGTTAGATAAATTAATTAGAACATGGAGTTAAGGAGGTAAAGTGATAGTTCCAATTTCCATATGGGATGGTTAGCTTCATTTAGCTTCATATCTTGCCTTGGATCCGTTGTCTCAGAAATAAGTGCCACCATAAACAAGAAATACTTAGTAATTTTGAACTGTTCAGTACAAATATAAAATAACTTCTGGGGAGGGGTGGGGACGGGGAACCCAACAACAACAACTCAAAGCCCATTTCCTACTGACATGTGATACAGAACCACAATTCTTAACTCTGCTTAGTGAAAATACAGGAGAATCTGCAACTATTTCCAGGTGCAAAATTCTGAATATGATATACGTTTTAACTTATTTTAATTAAAATAAGTATACTATACAGCAAGTTTAAAAGGGTTATAAAAATCAAGCAATCAACAGGAATATAAAAAGAAAAACCATGACTGTTTTGGATCCATCCAACAGTCTATTAAATCTTACCATGCTGTCTCTGACAAAAGCATCAAGGATAGTATTTTTTTGGTGCCAAGCACAGAGATCATAAATACACAATCAAATATCCTAATTTCCCTTACTAGTCCATTACAAATCTGTCAGCCATAAACTTGGCTAAAACTTTTTGTCAAGCTTTTCATTTTTTCAAACTGTACAGTCTCAAGGAGGATGACTCAATTCAACTTAGCAAATATTTCCATTGGGCTGGAGCCAATTGCTATATTTTACATAATTATAACTCTAAATAGAAGTCCAAATATATGGATGCATCATTCACACTAATCAGGACCTAGTTATACTTCTATAGGTAAGAGGCACTATATTAACTGTTAAGGGAAAAAACTAAATAGTTGTCCCTGCCCTAATGCAGGTTACAGTCTAGTAAAGCACTTAAATAAATGCTTATTAACTGATGATCATATGAATTGCTATGGTGACTTTTTCCTCAAATTTCACTTTCCTTCACCTTTCTGAGTTTTTTAACACTGTCCATCAAACCCTCATAAACAATGTCACCTACTCTGAGAAGGGCTGAGAATACTCAGCCCTCCTCAGATTAAGTGACACTGCTTTCTCTTGGTTCTGCTACCTATATGATTGTTCCTTCTCTGTTTCTTTTGCCATATTATCAGCTACTTTCCACCCGTAAGGCTCTAATCTGGGCCCTCTTCTATCTCCCTTGGTAATTTCATCAGCTCCAATAGGTTTAATTATTATTTCTAAACAAATGACTCAGAGGTAGAGACAAGTTGCTGGAGTAAAGGAAGGGACTCACCTGAGCTCTCTCCCAAACCCTTCAAAAACCTTTAAAAAATGACTCTAAACAAATTCTAGAGCAGCAGAATCCACAAAAAAAAGAGAGTGAAACAAATTTCTAGCCCAAGACAACTTGGAAGGTTGGCAGGAAAGGTCTGCGGCACCAGGGAGAGAAAAGCACACAGTCCAGCACAGGCTGTGCTACCACAGACCGTTCCCCATCCCCAGCAAACCCAGAGCAGTCCTTAGGGCAACTGAATCACTGGCACCAGTGGTAGTTTCTAGACCTCTCAGCCCACAGATGCCAAAGACAACTTAGAAGTTTCAGCAGGAAAGGTCTATTGCACCTGGGTGAGCGTGGAGCACAATCCAGCACAGGCTCTGCCAGCACAACCTTGGCCCCATCAAATCAGGAGGAGACCTTGGGAGTGCCCGAATCAGCAGCAGCGGCAGCTGCTTCTGGAACTCTCAGCCCACAGATGCTGAGTGGGTCAAACAACTGGTCAGAAAGAGATTATAGGGATCTTTTTGCTAGTACTGAGGCAGGACTCTACTGCTTTGCCAATACTCAGAACCAGGCAACACTCCTGGGTGGCAGTCCCAGGACAAGAAGAAGCACTAGCACAGCAAAGCCTGTGGCTGCAGTGGAGGGGGGACCCTCCTTGCAGTTCCAGGGCAGAAAAGAGTGCCTATGGTCACAGACCACAACACAGGCCAGGAGAGTAATAAACACCTCTCCTTATATCATACTACATTGGAAGAACTGAAAACTTACAGGTCCCTAGAAGTATCTCTGAAAACAACTGCACAAAACCTCTGAAGCTTGGTTTAGTGAGCCCTCTACCCTGGAAGCAGATCCTTACTTTAACAAAGAGTTAAAAATCAAATAATAAGCTGGGAAAATGAGCAAAGGGAAAAAACATGAGACAGAAAATAACTATGGTGACAAAGAAGATCAAAACACACCTCTGAAGAAGATAACAAAATCAAAGCTCCTACATCCAAAGCCTCCAAGAAAAACATGAATTGGTCTCAGAGGAAGAGCTCAAAAAAGATTCTGGAAATCAGATAACAGAGGTGGAGTAAAAATTGTGAAAAAAAAATGAGTGATACAGAAAAATTATGGAAAAAGAGTCAATAGCTTGATAAAGGAGACAAAAAAAAAAACTACTAAAGAAAGTAGCACCCTAAGCCAAATGGTAAAAGAGGTCCAAAAAGCCAATGAAGACAAAAATCTGCTTAAAAAGAAGAATTGGCCAAATGGAAAAGGAGGTCCAAAAACTGACTGAAGAAAATAATTCCTTAAAATTAGAATGGAGCAAATGGAAGCTAATGATTTTATGAGAAATCAAGAAACAATAAAACAAAACCAAAAGAATGAAAAAATAAAAGAGAATGTGAAATATCTCATTGGAAAAACAATTGACCTCAAAAGTAAATCCAGGAGAGATTATTTTAAAATTATTGGACTACTTGCAAGCCATGATCAAAAAAACAGCCTAGACACTATCTTTCAAGAGACTATCAAGAAAAACTGCCCTGATATTCTAGAATCAGAGGGTAAAGTAGAAATTGAAAGAATCCACCAATCACCTCCTGAAAGAGATCTCCAAATGAAAACTCATAGGAATGTTATAGCCAAATTCCAGACCTCCCAGATTAAGGAGAAAATTTTGCAAGCTGCCAGAAATAAACAATTCACATATGGTGGAGCCACAGTCAGGATTAACACAAGATTTAGCATTTTCTACATTAAAAGATTAGAGAGCTTGAAACATGATATTCCAGAGGGCAAAGGAGCTAGGATTACAGCCAAGAATCACCTACCCAGCATAACTGAGTATAATCCTTCGGGAGAAAAAAAAAAATAGACATTCAATGAGAATAGAGGACTTTTAAGCATTCTTGATGAAGAGCTGAATAGAAAATTTGATTTTCAAATACAAGACTCAAGAGAAGCATAAAAAGATAAAACAGGAAAGGGACTTAATCAGGTTAAACTGTTTACAGTCCTACATGGGAAGATGATATTTGTAACTAATAAGATCTTTCTCATTATTAGGGTAGTTAAAAGGAGTATATATACAAAGAGGGCAGAGGTGTGACTAGAATATGAAAGGATGTCTAAAAAAATAAAATTAAGAGGTGAGAGAGGAATGTACTAGGAGATAGGGAAAGGGAGAAGTAGAATGGGGTAAATTATCTCACATAAAAGAGCCAAGAAAAAGGTTTTACAGTGAAGGGAAAGAGGAGGGAAGTGAGGGGGAGCGAGTGAACCTTACTCTCATCATAACTGGCTCAAAGAGGGAATAACATATACACTCAGTTGGGTATAGAAATCTATCTTATTTACCCTACAGGAAACTAGGAGGATAAGGGGATAAGAGAAGGGGGGTGGTGACGGAAGGGAGGGCAGATTGAGAAAGGGGTAGTCAGAAGTAAAATACTTTTGAGAAGGAACAAGGTGAAAGGAGAGAGAAAATAGAATAAACAGGGAGGAAATAGAATGGAAGGAAATACAGTTAGCAATAGTAACTGTGAAAAAATTCTGAAGCAAGTTTCTCTGATAAACACCTAATTTCTCAAACATGTAGAAAATCGAGTCAAATTTATAAAAATAAGAGCCATTCCCCAACCGACAAATGATCAAAAGTTAAGAATAGTTTTCAGATGAAGTAATCAAAGCTATCCAAAGCCATATGAAAAAATACTCTAACTCATTACTGATTGGAGAAATAAAAATTAAAATAATTCTGAGCTACTACTTCATACCTATTAGATTGGCTAATAAAACAGAAAAAGCAAATGACAAATCTTGGAGGGGATGTGGGTAAAATGAGACATTAAAGCACTATTGGCAGAGTTATGAACTGATTCAACCATTCTGTAGAGCACTTTGGAACTATGGCCAAAGGGCTACAAAACCATGCATACCCTTTGACCCACTAGGTCTGTATCCAAAAAGAGATGTTAAAAAAGGAAAAGGACCTATATATACAAACATGTTTATAGCAGTTCACTTTGGGGGGCAAAAAATTGGAAACTGAGGGGATGCCCATCAATTGGGTAACGGCTGAAAAGTCGTGGAATGTGATTTTGATGGAATACTATTGTACTATAAGAAATGATGAGCAAGACATTCTCAGAAAAACCTGTAAAGATTTGCCGGGTTGATGTAAAGTGGAACGTACTATGTACAAAGTAACAGCAATATTGTGAAGCTGATCAGCTGTGAATGACTTTGTTATTGTTAGAAATACAATGACCAGCTCAGATTCAATCTAGCTCAGATTAAATCTGGCCCACTTGTGAAAATAGGCATCACAAAGGGTGGGATTTCTTAAGATGACCCATTATGGCAAACCCTAAATAAACTGTGTCTTTTTCCTTGAAAAAAAAATACAATTATCCAAGGCAACAGTGAAGGACTTATGATGAAAAATGCTATCCATTCCCAGAAAAAGAAATGATGGTGTTTGCATACAGACTGAACATATTTTTTTTTAATTTCTTTATTTTTCTTGAGGTTTTTTGTCTATATTTTCTTTCACAACATGACTATTGTGGAAATACTTTGCATGATAAAAACAAATGACTCCCAAGCTGTCTGGCCATAATATCACTCCATATGGAAGTTCAGTTCCACATCTCTAACTGCTCTCTAGACATTTCTGTATGGTAGACATCCCAAACTCAACATGACCCCAACTGGGCTCATCTTCTCTACTTAATCTGACCTTTCTCCAAACTCCCTATCTCTGTTCAAAATATTGCCATCCTCCTACCTCATAACCTTGGAGACATCTTTGACACTTTCTTCTCCCTTACTTTCTATGTTAGATCAATTATTAAATCCTCTTAATTCTACCTTCAAAACATCTTGCACATCTGTCTTCTCTCCATTCACAGTACCACCACCTTAGTTCAGATCTTCATCACCTTCAGACTGGGTAATTATAATAGCACTCTGGTCTTTATGAATAAGTATTTGCTTTCCTTAATCCGTCTATCACATAGCTGCCATAGTATAGGTTCATACATGTTACTCCTCTGCTCAAAAATTTTCAGTTGTTCCTTACTGCCTCTAGGATAAAAAAGCCTGGCACTTAAGTGTCTACAATCTGGTTCCAATCTTTCCAACCCTCTGTATTATTCCTGTTCAAGCATTCTCTATTCCAACCAAACTGGTTATTTTGCTTCTCCCCCAATTCTTGCTGAGGGCACCATGTGCCTGTATTTGTACAGCCTGTCCCCAATCCCTGGAATTCACTCTCTCCCTATCTTTGTCTTTCAGAATTCTCCTCCAAGATTCTAATTGTTAATGTTTACTGCCTCCTCACATATTCCTAGAGTTCTTTGTGTTCTTCTTTAACCCTCTCACTATTATCCTTTATAATAATTTGTACTCATGAGGCACCCTCCCATTTATGACTGATGGCAGGGACTATTTCATTTTAGCCCATGGATTTCCATCATTTAAGGTAATGTCTTATGCATCACAGTTGCACATTAAATACTTGTGGAAATGAACTGAGCTATATGCAAAATGGAGCCACTGAAGACTTTTGAGCAATGGAATGTCATAAACAGATTAAGAAAGATTGATCTGGTGGGGTTATTAGAATGAATAGAGCAAAGGCAAGAATAATGTTATAAAGACATATATACTAATTAGGGAGACAGTAGGTAAGGATAACTGAAAACACATTAAGTTCACATATACTATATGCAATAATGTCTGATATTTATATAACACTTCAAAATTTGCAACGTACTCTGCATTTTTTGACCCTCAGAACTTTATGAGGTAGGTATTTCAGATATTCCATTATTTCAGTTTTACAGATGAGAAGACTGAGACTCAAGAGAAGTCAAATGCCTTGCCCATGGTCACAAAGCTAATAAGTGTCAGAGACAGTACTTGAACCTATGTCTTTCTAACTAAATCTAACCCTGTGACACACTGGTAGACATCTCCACCTATTCTTACCTCAAACTAAAAACACCCAAAATTGAACTCATCGTTTAACTTTCTCATTAAACATGCCTCCTTCTCTAACATCCCCTATTTTTGTTGAGGGCACCTCTACTGCTACTTTTACACACACACACACACACACACACACACACACACGGAGTAAAGACATGCAAACATTAAAAGGTAATTAAGGAAGATAATTACAAGGAAGATTAAGTTGTATCAGTGATGAGTCAAGTTTTGTATGAGATCAGAAAAGAGATCTTTTGATAAAGTATTCAATCAATCTCTGATTCTTCACCATGGGTTGGAGTGTTTAGGGAATAAAACAATCACAGAGGAAGAGAAACCTAAGCAATGTCTTAAAGAATTGGAATGGTTCTTATATGTAGGTAAGAAAGTATTTCAGCCAGGCAGACCAGTGGAAGCAAAGGCAGGAATGGAAATGCTTATGGAAACTTCAGCAGACAGTGATTCAAAAGTGAGTAAGCAAATTTGCCTAAAACTAGTTTATTATGTAAGAAGCAATGGGATCTAAGTATGGCAAGATAGGGCATTGAATGTAAAGGGCATTGAATACTAGGCTAATGATTTTAGACATCATAAGGAAAGAGGATTTGGGAAGAGGGAAGACTAGATCTCAGAAGAAACTCCTACCAATGCAGATCTACAAATGTTCTGTGACTTAAGAGTCTTAGCATTACTTCAGAGCACTCAATGATCAGGCACTTCTAGGACCACACATCTAGTGCATGAAATCAGGTCTTCCTGACCTTGAGAATGTCTCTCTATTTTGCCAGGCTGCCTCTCACTTGAACTTTACAACTGGTGTGTGACAGGAAGCTTAGTTAATTGAACCTTTAATCAGAGTTCTAAAAAGTAGTAAATTGACTCCAGTCTCTTCTCTTCTCCCTGCCCCTCCTTTTCCTCCCAAAGATGTTAACGAGCAGTAAGTTGACACCTTGCATATATATAGAGACACTTTCTGATCTGATAAGTCCCATAATGATTACTGCAAAACCAGATGGCCTGTACAGCTGGCATATGTATGCTAACTCTACAGGGTCAATTTTGCTTTGAGTAGGCACCTGAACGAATATGAACCCTCCTTCCCCTCAGGGAAAGAAAGTCCCCTAATGAAACAAGCTTGGAGTGGGAGGGGGTCTTCCAGATCTCTGGGGCCAATACAGAAACATATCATATATCCTACAGCTTGGACGAAACTGATCAGTCTGTCCCTAGAGGAACAAGAGTGTTTAGGAAGTCAAACAAAGCTCATGAAGTGTGAGGTGGAGTAATTTCAAGAGTTATCACAGCCTGGGTAAACTAGGTTGAGCCCTGGATTGATATTTTTGCACATTTGTGTCCCTATCCCCAGTAACTAACCAATGATTTTACACAAATGATGTTGACAACAAGTATAGTGACAAAGACAAAGGAATGCCATACATTCTAATCTGGTCTCCAGGTGCTGTTGTTACACAGGTGCATTTGACAAAACTAAGACAAAAATATGGACTTTGTAACTAGACCTATCACAAGTTAATTGAGTACACTGCCAAAAGATCCTTTTAAATACTCTGCTCTTTTAGCACAGTTCTCTAATTGTGCTAAAAGAACAGACTACTTAAAGGGTGCTAAAAATTCTATTTACACAGTTTTCAGGAAAACATGTTCACTAATCAACCGGAAAGCTCTAATTAATCAACAAACATTTATTAAGCAAGTAGTTTCAGTTTGCAAAACATGTGCAGGGGAAAGAGAAGTATATATATATACACACATATATGTACTCAATTTTTATCATGAATGTTACACATGCTATACAGGTCACAAACTCCAAGTACGAGAAAGCCTAGCTGTCAGAATAAATTAGATCTGCTCTGCCTCACATGCCCAAACTCAACTCCCATACGCTATATGACCAAAAACAGAGGGAACAGTGTTTCCTGGAAGAATATGAATTCTGAAGTGCAAAGGTTGTTTTTCATGTCTTGTAATACAAAAAGTAATTCATTAATGCTCAGCAAATTACTGAGCTGAATTGACTAATTCCAAAATTGTGTTTTGGTACTATCCAAGTGTTTAGTAAAATTAGGGTCTCCAGACTAGCTGTTTTAATTCCTTACCTCAATTTGTGGGTTTTAATGCTACCGTTGCTAGTTAAAAGCTGATAATAATTTTATTTTTGAAGCACTAATGTTTTTAACCTCTGGCTTCCACATAATATGAAGTATCCAATTACACCTTTCAGCTGGTACAACTTGTCACCTGAGATAAAGACCTATTATTATTACACAGAACAGGTAATAGTGATCTCAGTGCAGGTAAGGACAGCCAGCAATTTGCCTTGCTATATAGGCCAAACTCTGTCTTTCATGTGGTTTGTGTCTCTATCATCCTTCTTTTCCTGTTTCCTACCACACTTGACTATGGATCCCCCGTACCCCTTTGTCAGATGTCATGCAAAGAAGTTAGGCCAATTAGTCGCATATTGTTATACTGGGTGGTTATTTAACATTGTTTTCATTCTACTCCATAGATAACCAAATACAGGTGAGGAGTTGGAATCCAAACTTCACAGAACAAATTCCCTTAATAAAAAGGCTTGTTCTATAAAACTTGGAATCAGTCAAAAAACTGGACCCAAGGACCTAGAAGGCCATGAGTTCCCTACTCCTGCCTTTAACAAATACTTTGATTCTCTGGGTACTGATTTCTTCATTTGCAAATTAGGAGGTTGGCCTAGATGCTTTCCAATTCCAAATCGATGATCTTATGATCCAGATCTGAATCTATGATCCTATGATCCTATCCTAAAAACAAAAAGTAGATCCAGGTAACAGACTAGGTAAGCAAGAAACTGACGCACTTAAAATTAGAACCCAGTTTTTGACAGATTCGAACCATCAATTACTGAGAGACTCCTAATTTGACAAGAAGCTTTGGTAAACTAGGAAGCAATTTGGCAGAAATTAGGCAGAAATAATCATCATCTTAGATTACACCACACAAAGCTCAAAAAAATGGATACAGGACATGAATATAAAAAGTCACAACAAAAAAATAGAAGAAAATAAAATCAGATACCTTCCACAACTTTACCTGGGAGAGAATTTTTAACTAAATAAGTTAAGTGATAGAGGAGATCATAAATGCTAAAATAGACAAGAAACTGAGGCAGCAGTTATGTGATTTGCCCAGAGTCACACAGGCTTTGAGGTCATATTTGAACTTGTCTTCCTGACTCCAGGCCAAGCATTCTATCCACTGTATCAATGAGCTGCCTTAGTTCTGAGTGGGAAAAAATATTTGCACTATATATCTTCAAAAAAACCAAGGCATACAAAATATATAGCAAACTGTCACAAATGTATCTGAGCTCAAGAGCAATCACCTAATAGATAAGGAAGTTTTCAAAAGAGCTACACAGGAAGTTCAATGTCCATATACAAAACGTGTTCCAATTTACTGACAACAGAAATGCAAATTAAAATAATTCTAAGGTTTTATTTCACTCCATGAAAATTGGCAAAGACAGTAAGAGATAACAACAGTCATTACTGAAAGGACTTAGGGATAATGGAAAGAAGGAAGGAAGGAGAAGAAAGGAAGGGAAAAAAGTCAGTCAAGTCAATAAACATTTATTAAGCACCTACTATGTACTAGACACTATGCTAAGTGCTGAAAGAAGAAAGATGGTAAAGGAACACTAATATTTATAACTTTGAAAGTGCTTTACATATATTTCATTTCATCTTTAAAACAATTCTATGAAATGTATGCTATTATTATAACTATTCTAAGGATAAGGAAAGTGAAGCTGACAGAGATTAAATGACTTTCCCAGGCTCACACAGCTAACAAGTATCTAAGGCAGGATTTAACTCAGGGCTTCTTTATTCCAAGTCTTTTACTCTACCTCGTATGGCACCTAGCTATTAAAAACCTCAGTACTGGGAAAATAAGACATTTTGCACACAAAAAGAGGACTAAGATCCTTGTTTGGAAATGAGATACACAAATAATTTCCGTAGACCCTCCCAAATTTCATAGAATTTTTGTTCAAACTATTCCTGTCCCACGGGAGAATTTCTTCAGATGAAAACAGACAATTCTGTGGGAAAGCACTAAAAATAAGATTGTCTACAGAAATTACAAAAGCTAAATATATTTCAAGATGTTTCTTAAATATTAGCTTGTTGTCTTCTGGGAGATTTCAGACGATCAAGTGTGTGGCAAAATATCAACTGTCTCCTAACACTTAGCCTCAACCTACAATAATAATGGCTCACATTTGTATATGCCTTTAAGGATTACAAAGTGATTTCTTCATATCTGTGTGAGGCAGGTAGTCCAAATATTACAAATTATACATTTTATAAATACAGACATTGAGGTTCAGAGAAATTAAGTGACCTGCCCATTGTTTCAAAGCTTGTAAGTCCCTGAGTTGGGACTTGCCTGATATGGAACTAGTCATACCGTCCAGGTAGTATATTATGATTGCCTTTAGTCTTGAAGTAAGACATTCTGCCATAGTACCTTAATCAGGGCTAAAAATGCATTAAGCATCCTAAAGTTAAGACTTCATACTCAATTACAATGCCTAGAAAATTTTTCCTTTTTTTCAATGGAATGGAAAAAATGCAGGCTCATTGCTGCTATCATCTAAACATCTTATCCTTCCCCCTAGTATCTTCTTGCATATTGGCTTCAAGGACATCTCCTCTGGGACATTAAGACTAACCAACTTCATCTCAGATTTCACCCCAGGACCATCAGGAAAATCATCACCAAATGAACAAAGACTGAAGGGGTAAAAATTGTCCTTTGGGCTTGGATGGGATAATGCAATTCTATCACACATATTCTTTGCACCTTAGGCAAGCTATTTCAATTCTCTGGTCTTCATTTTGCTCATCTGTAAAATGAACAGGTTGGATTAGACCAAGAGTTCTTAACTTGAGGTCAATAAATTCATGTAAAAAATATTTTGACAACTGTATTTCAATATCACTGATTTCCTTTGTGATCCTATGCATTTTATTTTATGCCTCCAAAAACACTATTGGGAGAAAGCGTTCATAGGTTTCACCAGACTGACAAAAGGGACCATAATAGAAAAAAATTTAAGAATCTCTGGATCTAGTGAACATTCTAATCCATTTCAACTCTATCCTTCTATGATCTCTGATTCTCAAAGAAATTGGTATGGAAGAAAAGTACAATTACTTATTGGGAAAGCCTTGTTTTTCTCCTCATCTTTCTCAGAGGTTCAGATCTACAGCATTATCTCGTCATCTAACAGAAAACCAAGCAACCCCGTCTCTCTAATTTCATCTCATTAAAACTAAACAGACATAGGACTGTGAAAAGGTTTTCCCTTTCTATTATTCTATCTTAGTCATTATCACTGAAGGATGTTAAACTGTGATACTTTTCTGAAGAGGAAGCAGTTTCTGTTTTTGAAGTCATTGCTAGATTGGGAAATTTGATCTGTTGTTCCGTTATTTGTTTGTTTGTTTTTTGTTTTTTTTTTGTGACAGATGCATTTGTTAGCTTCTTAACAAAGCAAGGACAGGGAGAAAGAATGAAGAAGACTGCAAATAAGGAGGAAGTGACATCCATATGATATACTCTCATTTAAGAAAAAAGATTTCAGCCCAAAATAAAGTCTACTATATTTTATTTTACTTTAATATATGAGCTAATCGAAGCTTTCTTTTCCCCTATGTTTCAGCAACAGAAATCAACAACTGTTTATATGCTTTAATGCTTACGTAGGAAGATTTATACAAAGCAAAGACCATTTGTCATGTGTTTTCCTTTTCCATTTTGCATAGAGAAAAATTAGGCCTGAGCCTGTCTCAGTTCTCAGGAAGCAGCAAAGAAAAATTCCTTGGATTTAATGCTGCCATTCTTAATATGACTTCCATATTCTCATTAACCAATCATCTCTTTGATGAGTGCTCCCTTTTTACATGATCCTCTCTAGACATCAGAATAATTTCCATGACAATGGCTCACAATGACAGCCCAAAGATCAAGAGAAAGAAAAGCAAGCTGGAATTTGAAAAGGAAGAAAAGAATACTGTGAGAATATTTCTTCTAAAAAATAAGCTAAGAAAAGATGAGAGCAAGTAATAATGGTATTTTGGGAGATAATAGGTTGACATTGATGCACCACTTGGCCATGAAACACCTCCAGGCTCAAAAATGCTAGTCCCAGAATTTGTGGGCATGGAACATTCAGGATAAAGGGGACTCTTGGGAATTCTGGGACTAAGTTAAAAAAGCTAAGCTTATTTTTATATAGGAAAAAAAATTTGTCCCATAGTAAGTTTTTTGGTACAGAATATCATAGCATATGTCATATTTTAAAGGGAGAAATACTGCTAGCCTTGAAATATTCTCTCCAAATCCCTTTCACATAATGGAAGACATGAGAATTCTCTAGGAAAAAGATTGGGAAAGACTAGTTTCTAGCACTAGTAATTATATTGGTTATTTTTCTTTAATGAAACCTTGCATCTTGAGAAAATGCAACAGAAAAAATTAAACCGTAATGAAGAAGGGGATAGGAAAACACAAAGCTTTTCACCCTGCAAAACAGGACAAAAACAACAGAGAAAACCAAACCCTGTTGAGGAAAGGAATAAGAAATACATAGGAAAGATGATAAATTCAGAAACTTTTTAAACTTTGCTTTAAAGGTTGAGCCATGCATGTGTTGGTGCTGAGGAAACTACTATTTAATGGTTGGGTTGGCGAATGAACCTAGGCAATGAACAGCACAGCATAAACTATGGACAGATTCATTTTAGGTCTCTCTTTTGAAAAGGCATAATGGGTATTCAACAGAATGGGGGTGGTGATTAGATCGCCTCCTCACCTCCCTCCTCCAACTGAGAATAAGTACTATGTCTCTGCTGATACAGAAGAAACAATCAAAATAACACTACTTCATTCTCAATGCATGAGCCCTGGAGATCCAGAACTCGATTTAATGGTACAATAATGAACAGCTCTGGTTGTTTTGTCTTTTCTTTTCAATAGCAATAAGGTGGTGGAGGAAAGGCTGGATATCCAGTTCTTTATTTCTCCAGAATGCTGACTTACTGATCTTTTTCACTGCTACACAGACCACCAGAATGCAATACTTGGCAAGAAGTACTGACAGGATAATAAATATAATAGCAGCAAATGAACTGCAACTAACAGATCAACAAAGAAGTGAACAGGGCTAAATGGCTGTAATTTAAAAAAAAGGATCAAGCCTCTAGGAAGCTTGAGACATCAAATCTAACATTGCACCATTGCTATTCAGTATGTAAAATAATATCTAGGGGGGGCAGAGCCAAGATGGTGACTGGAAAGCAGTAACTGGCGTGAGCTCCCCACCAAGTCCCTCCAAAAACCTATGAAAAAATGGCTCTGAACCAATTCTAGAACTACAGAACCCACAAAGGGGCAGAGGGAAGCAGGACTCCA
>CM053624.1:230397866-230415033 GCA_028646595.1 Phalanger gymnotis | reverse complement strand
AAGCAGGATGATTTCAGAAAAATCTGAAATGATGCAAAGTAAAATAAGCAGAACCAGGACAATGTTGTACACAGTTAACAGCAAGCAATATCATACAATGAAGAACTGAATAATTTAGGTAATCTCAGCAATATAATGATCCAAACAATTCTGAAGGACTTATTATGAAAAATATTACCTATCTTCAGACAAAGAACTGATATTGTCTGAATACACACTGAAGCATGCTATTTTTATCCTGTTATTATTTTTGTGGTCTTCTTATACAAAATGACTAATATGGAAAGTTTTTACATGATTGCACATGTATAACCTCTATCAGGTGGCTCACCATCTCAAGGAAGGGGAAAAGAATGGAGGGAGGGATAGAATTTGCAGCTCAAAACTGAAAAAAAAATGTAAAAAATTGTTTTAACATGTAATTGGGGAAAAATAAAATATTTTTAAAAAAGGAAAAAAAATAATATCTAGGAACTGCAGTAATATTTCAGAGCAGTGGAATAAGGGAGCACTCTAACCACAGTGTCACCTGAGACACCACACTTGGACTTACCTACACTGGTCGGAAATATATCTTCATTATTGATCTGTACTTCAATCCAGTCCATGAGAAGGTTCATATACTGAGGGGCTGGCAATGCAGTAGGTTTCTTGTACTTAAGGTCATCCTGCCACCGGTACTCATATTTTGGGCCCCCTGACATCACAGGACAGGTCCTCTCAGTGCAGAACTCACAGATGGTGCCATAGATCAAGTTGATACGGTTAAAGAAGTCTACCACATGAACAGCAACCCAGTCATTCTGGTCTTCCCCACTGGGCAGCTGCACTGCTGCCTTCAGGTCCACCCCAGAGTTCAGAGAGGCTTGTGCCCTTTTGTGGAGCTCAAACCTTTGTGTGCCAGGTTCAAATTTGCGTTTGGGCCGAAAGGTCTTGTCTTTATTAAAAACCTGCTTCAGGGCTATTGACATTGTCTTGTTGTCCTCTCCTCTTCTTTTGCAGGAGGCAAAAAGGCACCAAGAGCTTTTTGGTGATATATCACAGCTCAGGAAGGTTTTCCACTGCCAGCCCTCGGGCCCCAGTCTTGCAGCCACGGTTTCCAGTCTCTTTTAAATGGTCCCCTCACTCTTCCTTTTGAATGTTTTCCCAAGAGACCTCATGTTCCCGAAGCTAGAAAGGAAAAATATATATGTGATTGCCTGGTTTGAATTCAATCTGCTTCACTATTATGTGGTCACATTCCTAGATGACTAGACCTTCATCTACCAGATGAAGGATATTAGTAGGTTGAATCTCTGTTATTTGTTCAAACTGGTAAAACAAAACAAAACAAAAACAAACAAAAAAATCCAAATAAAAAAACCTCACATGTTCATAGACTAATATACTTGAATATGTGTCAAAAGTCTCTGCTAGAGTTAACCAACATAGACGCAATCTGAAGACATTTCTCAAAATAATGTCTATCAATGAATGGTCTGTTTACTTCATACAACTCATAAGTAGGGCATTCAACTTGAACTGTCCTTTCTGTATTAGGAATGCAGGAATTGCGCCCCTAGCATTTTCCTACATGGTCTACCCTTGTGACCAGCGGCACATTTTATTGAGTCAGCAGTGCAGTCTGTAACCATTAAGCAGGAAGAACATAACTGATTTGCTTAGGGAATCAAACTTTTGCCATATTAACATTAACATATAACATATTTGGGGTTAAAACCCCCAAAAGCCAACAAGTTCCAGGTTCCTGTGCATGTCATTGATCCTATAGTAGAGTAGGGCACATAAAGTGCACTGGAAAAAACATGGACTTAATAGAAAGAAAAATTACAACAAAACAACTGAAAGTAAATTATTTGTGGGGGCAGCTAGGTGGCACAGTGAGTAGAGCACCGGCCCTGGAATCAGGAGGACCTGAGTTCAAATCCAGCCTTAGACACTTGACGCATGTACTAGCTGTGTGACCTTGGGCAAAGTCACTTAACCCCAACTGCCCTCCTAAAAACAAAAAAAGAGTAAATATTTGTAAAAATTACAAAGAAGAAAGCATGACCCAGAGAAGAGATAAAAAAAGGAACCACCCCCAACTTATTTGCAGAGATGAGATAACTAGGGGTGTAGAACACTAAATTTATTTTCAGCTTTTTTTTTTTGATGTGTTGACTTCACAGACTTTTTTTTCTTTTTTGTCTTTTAAAAAAATTCTTTGTTGTATGAGATGACTCTCTAGGAAGAGGAACTGGAGGAATACAGGGAGATAGTTAAGTAAGAGGAAAAGATATAACAAAATTTTGTTTTTTCAAAGAATCACTAGCTAAGACAGATGACCTAGATTCATATTCTACCTTTCATATCCACTCTATCCATGTGGTCTTGGGCAACTCATCTTCCATCATCCTTAATTTCTTTATTTATAAAATAAGGAGGTAGGAGTAGAGATAGCTTTGGAGGTCCCTTCCAGCTCAGATCTCTGACGTTACTGTACTATTCTTAACAATATGTGAAAAAGATTGTGTCAGTACAATATCTAAATAGTTTTAAAAATTTTTTGCCTGTTAGAATATTAACTGCTGGACTGCATTTTTTTTTTACTTCTATCTTTCTATGCCTAATGCTAGAACAGTCTTACACATAGTAAGGCCTTATAAAGGCTTGTTGAAATGAATTAAAGTTAAGATGAAATCATGATGTTTACTTTTTGTTTCACTGAATAACATTACAGGGGAAAGGGCTCTAAAGTGGTTGCATGAAATTGAAAAGCTTTTACACAAACAAAATCAATGTAGCTTGAAAAAGAGGGGAAACTATTGATAGAGAAAAAAATCTTTCATCAAAAATCTCTGACAAGGGTCTGATACCCACACTACATAAGGAATTAACGAAAACTATGTAACACCAAGTTTCATTCTCCAGTGATATACTGGTCAGATATGAACAGTTTCAAAAAAAGAATTGCAAATAATTCACAATAAATATGAAAGAATTCTAGAAATTACTAATCGAAACAGAAATGTAGCAATTCGGAAGTCTTATTTCACAATGAGTATACTGGCAAAGATAAGAAAAGATGAAAAGTCAATGCAGGTGATTATGGAAAGACAGGTATATTATTAAATTGTTGGTTATTGATTGATCTGTGTATTAGTCTAAGCATTCTGGAAAGCAATTTGGAATGATGCTTTAAAAAATGGAGGAAGTGGAAATAAGCATTTATATAGCACATATCATATGCCAAGCACTGACTAAACTATTTACAGATATCTCATTTGATCTGCACAACAACCCTGGGAGGCAGCTGTTATTATCCCCATTTTTCAGTTTAAGAAATTGAGGCAGACAGAGGTTAAATGATTTACCCAAGATGATAGAACTAAATTTGAAAGGCTAAATTTGAAGTCTGGTCTCTCTGACTCCAGGCCTGGTGCTCTATTCAGTGTGCTACCTAGCTGCCAATATAAAATTATTATAATTTAAGACCAAGAGATTCCCACTAGGCATATACTCCAAGGAGTTCAAAGGCAGAAGGAAAGGTCCCACTTACATTTAAATATACATAACTGTACTTTTCCTAGTAAGAAAGAAGTAGAAATGAAGTAGGTGCCCATCAATTAGGAAATGACTAAGGGTACAAGACTGCAATGGAATATTATGCCATAAAACACTATGAGAATTCAGAAAACCATGGAAAGACATATGAACTGATGCAGAGTGGAGTAAGCAGAGCAAGGAAAACAATATACACAATGACTACAGTAATGGAATAGAATGAATGAGAACACAAAACTAAATGCTGTGTAGTTAGTAGTAGATGTAGTAGATGATCAGACTTGACTTCAGAGAAGAGTTGAGAAAATACACCTCACTGTAGAGATAGGGGACTATGAGTATAGAATATCGCATATTCTGTCAGCCTTAATAGTTGCGGTGGTTAATTTTGATAAGGTGTTTTTTGTTATTGTTGTTATAAGGGATGTCTTGCTGAGTATAGGAGGGGAAGGAATATAATCTAAATGTAATATAAAAAAGGTATCAATAAAAAATATAAAATGAATTAAAAGAAAAGTAGCATGTCTTAGTGGATAGAAAGCCAATCTCTTTGCCAGACAGACCTGGGTTCAAATGCTGTCTGGCTGAAGCCACATATTTATTAAGCATCGACTATGTACCAGGAACTGTGGATACAAAGACAAAAGCTGAGCTTGGCTAATACATGTGGCTTACTCCTGGAAGACCCGCACTTTGGAACAATGAAGCAACCTCTTCATTGGTCCCATGGTTCCTGTGTTCCTTCTATCACTGCTGTAATAGTGTCATGTCAAGACCACCAAGCTGGAAGGAATGGTGGTTGATAGCCTAACAGATAAAGCACTTGCCTGGACTCAATTAGACCTGAATTCAAATCCACCCTCAGACATTTATTAGCTATGCAACCCTGGGCAAGTCCCGAACCTCAGTTTCCTATACTGTAAAACAGAGTTAATAATAGCACCTGCCTACCAGGGTTGCTGGAGGATAAAATAAGTTAATTATTAAAAAAAAAAACACCAACCACATAGGACAGTACCTGGCATGTAGAAGGTATGATACAAATGCTTTTCCTGGTCTCCTTCCCTCACAGACATGGCCATCTCATACAGTGATTTCATCCTCTGTTACTCCTTTAGTCTGCAGAGCTTGTGGGGTCTGTTCAAGCCTCTCTCAGACCTCTATTGTGGAAGAGGGGATCCTTACCCTGCTGCTTGCTCCTCTACTTCATGAGTTCCTCCCTAGAACCTGCATTTGAGGAAGCACCCACACCAGCCATATTCACTTCTACTCAGGCTCAGCTCTTCCCCCCACTGTAGGTGGGGGGAAATATAAGTTCCTAGAGGACAAGTATTTGTGGTAACTGTATTTCCATTTTAGTAGGGTGCCTGACACATACTAAGCCTTACTCAATGCTAACCTAATCTAATCTAATTCTAAACTCAACAGGAGGAAATTTCTGCAACTGTATACTTCTTGAAAAAAAGATAATCAACAGCCCTGTGACAGAGTCGATTGGAAAGTGCAGAGTCTAGGTGAAGGGAACAATACTTGACAATGTTTCATATTTTAAGTATTAGACTTTTGTGATAGTATAATAGGTTTCTTGATCTTGTTTTAAATTTCTGTCAATGACAGCTTAGGAGTTTTAAGTTTAAGCATTTCTTTCTGTAGTGGAAGAAATTAATGGCTGCCCTACACCTTATCTACCTTATACACTGTGGACCTTTCAAATAATCTTTTTTGGGAAACTAAACCTAAATTTTGAGTGTCTCCTGTGGGCACCGGGGGAGGGGCATAGAGAGCCAGTGACAAGAAGGAGCCAATCTGATCCCTATCATTAGAAGCCAAGCTTCCTCTGGAAAGAATCTGGTTCACTTGAGCCAAGAGCCCTGGGGCCCCAGGATGAAAGAGGGCCTTACTTCTCCCTAGGCGCAATCTGATCATTTGCTACTTATAGTTACCGCAGGTGGAGTATTAACAATTAGGGGAATCCAGAAAAGCCTGTACAAGGGAGCACTCCCAGGACCTAAGGACATTTTTTTTTCCTTGGCAAGGTTTTTCACCGTTAGGAAGAGATGAAGTGTTAGACAACACCTTTTCACCTATGAATTATGACAGCAACTTTAAAATGGTATTTTGTGGGTGCTGGTAATTATAGTCTATAGATGCTTCCTATTTCAGCTGTGTGACAGCTGAAAAAGCAAATATCTAAATTAACCAAACTTGGAACCAGACTTCTAAATCACTATACCAATGTCGAAGCAGGATTTTCAAAAAATATTAAGTTTTTGGTCATGCTGCTTTCACTAAAAATATGATTAATAACTTGTCTGAACTGTACCCAGTTTCCTCTTCCACCTAGGCAGTTAGGGAGGTACAGTACATGGAGCACTAGGCCAGAAGTTACAATGACCTGAGTTCAAAATCTAGACTCAGGTATTTACTAGCTGCATGACCCTGGTAAGTCACTTCGCTTGTTTGCCTCAGTTTTCACAAATGCAAAAATGGATATAATTAATACTATCATACAGGTTTGTGAGACTCAAATGAGATAATATTTATAAAGCACCTGACACATAATAGATGCTATATAAATATTCTCTTCCTGAATTTTATATTTGAAATAACACCAATGCTTATGACTATCATTGGTTGGTAGGTTGTTGTCCTTTGTTCTTGAAAAGGGCCAAAATGACACCACTATGCTAGAGTCAAGATTCAATGTGTCCAACTGAGGCTGATCAGGCCAATATGAGCTTGGAATGCTCTACCGCAGGTCAGGCACAAATAGTCTATGTGAACATTTGGGGTGGATACTCCAAAAATGTGCCTCCTGCATTTCCCTTGAGCTGCTTCAATTCCGCCTTACTCATGGAGCACAGTACCTTCTCTGATGTGGGAACACCATGCTGAGCGGTCCTGTGCCAATGTCTTCCACGTCACACAATCAGTTCCAAAGTTTTTGAGAGAGACCTTGAGAGCATCCTTGTATGGCTTCTTCTGACCACCATGTGAACACTTGCCCTGTGTGAGATCTCCATAAAACAGTCTTTTTGGCAAGCATATATTTTGCATTCAAACAACATGGCCAGCCCATCAGAGTTGCGCTCTCTGAGCAGAGTTTGAATGCTTGGCAGTTTAGTTCAAGTAAGGACCTCAGTGTCTGGTACCTTATCCTTCCAGGTGGTCTTCAGAATCTTCCTAAAACAATTCAAATGGAAGTGATTCAGTTTCCTGGCATGGTGCTGGTAGACTGTCCAGGTTTCACAGGCATACAACAATGAGATCAGCACAACGGCTCTGTACACCTTCAGTTTGGTAGTCAGTCTAATACCTCTTCTCTCCCATACTTTCCTTCAGTGTCTCCCAAACACTGAGCTAGCTCTGGCAATGCGTGTGTCAACCTCATTATCAATGTGTACATCCCTAGAAAGTACACTACCAAGGTAAATGAACTTATCCACGGCATTCAAAACTTCTCCATTTGATGTAACTAATGGTTCCACGTATGGATGATGTGGTAGTGGCTGATGGAGCACCTGTGTTTTCTTGGTGTTAATTCTTAGGCCAAAATTAGCAGAAACAGCAGAGAGTTGATCCACACTTCGTTGCATCTCAGCTTCAGAGGTTATGTTGAGTACACAATCATCTACAAACAGAAAATCATGTACCTACACTCCTTCCACTTTGGTCTTGGCTTGTAGCCTTTTCAAGTTGAAGAATTTACCATCAGTGTGGTAACTGACCTTGATGCAGTGTTCATCGTCATTGAAAGCATCTGACAACATGGCTGAAAACATGATGCTGGGAAGGCAGGAGGGCATTGTCCATTAACTAGAACCCAGGCAAGCATGTTGTCATGAAATTGATGTACGATGCTGATGAACTTCTCTGGCATTGACATAATTTTCCATAAGCCCTCACAACTAATAGTATCAAAGGCCTTGGTCAGATTTACAAACATTGTACATAGACTTTTATTCTGCTCCTGGCATTTCTCCTGGAGCTGTCAGGCAGCAAACACCGTATTGACCATTCCTCGGCCCTTTCTGAAGCCCCACTGGCTCTCAGGTAGATAACTAGCTTCCAGGTGAAGGATCAGGAGGACTCTGGCAAGAAGCTTGCCAGCAACGACTTACAGAGAGATCTCCCTGTGATTGTCCCAGGACAATCAACTTCACGGATGCACCTTTGCAGCAAACACTGCTATTTAATAGAGTATGTGATTATAAGGAGAAGAGACAGACAGGATATGAGAATGACGAAGGCAACATGTGGTGCAGAGTGCTGGACTGATCACATCTTTTCCAAGCTAAATATTCACAATCAGCAAAAGTGGTGCCCCAAGGCAAAATGACTACCAGAAGTATTAAAGTCAACAAATTAGAGCTCTTCTATGAGTGGGAAAAGTTTGTTGCTAATTGAAGGGAAAATTGAGCCAATACACAGCTGGCAACAGTGGGGCAGAAAAGGAGTGGGCAGCTTTCAGACACTTGGTGTATAGCCCTGCATTCGCTCATTTGGGTCAGATCACTCACAAACACCAAAACTGGTTTGATGAAAATGATGGGGAAATTCAGAAGCTGCTAAATGAAAAACGGGAACTCCATGGGGTTTAACAGCGGGATAGCTTATCCATCTCTAAGAAGGCAACATTTAATTCCACCAAAAGTAAAGCACAAGCAAAGCTTAGAGAGATGCAGGATTCTTGGCTCAGTAAGAAGGCAGACGAAATTCAGCTTTATGCTGATAGTAATAATCCAAAGCACTTTTATGATGTCTTGAAGACTATTTATGGGCCAAAGACCTATGGTGTAGCTCAACTACTCAGTGCTGATGGGGCCACATTGATTAGTGATAAGCACATGATCCTAGAGAGATGGGCTGAACACTTCCATAGTGTTCTCAATAGACCATCATCAATCAATGCTGAAGCCACTGATGACTGATGCTTACCTCAGGTTGAAGTCAATCCCTCCCTAGCTGAAGCTCCAACTGAAGAAGAGATTTTGAATGCCATTAGGCTCCTTTCATGTGGCATAGCACCCAGTGCTGATTCTATTCCAGCTGAGATTTACAAGGTAGGAGGTCCATTGATCATACAAAAGCTGACTGAAATTTTCCAGGATATATGGCAAGAGTTCAAGGATGCCTCCATTGTCCATCTCTAAAGGTAAAGGAAATGACTATCATACTACTATTCTCCACCCCCTAAACACAGTCCTTTAGTTTTAAACAGGAATAGAAAACAATTGGTTTTTTTTCAGCTGTACTAAGATTTCCTCCCTCTTCCAAATAATAATAATGATGATGATGATGATGTTAGCAATAATTTTATAAGGGCAAATAAGGGGTTTGTACTGTTTTAATATAATAAAAAATAAAACTTAAATCATTTATATCTCATCCTCTTAAATTTATATTTTTGTGTATATTTTATACCACATATTATAGATCTGTATGCAAAATTTCTTACCACAGGGGTACACAATCAAAAATATTTGGAGATTACTGTCCTAAACCAATGAAATCACAGTTCTTTAAAAAAAAATACAAGAAAAAAATATAATTTTTAAAAGAACATCTGGTCAGAATGTTTGGGTTCAGATCCTAGCTCAGATCCTTATAGTACTAGCTGCCTGATTAGGCAAGTCACTTAACTTCTCAGAGGCTCAGTGTATTTCCACGTAAACTGAATTTAAGCAAGTCACTTATTAGTCTCCTCACCCACACTTCCCCCTCCACAAAATGATATTGCTGTGCTAGAATCAAAGCTTCTTAAACTGTGGGCCATGACTCCGTATGGGGTTGCATAACTGAATGGGAGGGTCATGAAAAATTTGGCAACAGTAAAAGGTTTCTAAATGCATAACAATCAAAAATTAATTCAAAATCAAACACACAATGAATCCAATGTGTTTCTGGCAGTGCTTATCCATGTTGAATTGTGCAACTTCACTGCAGCCTTAGTTCTGAACACATAACATGTGCACTTGCACTGTGCATGCAATCACACCACGCAATGCCAACAAATACTGCCAGAAACATGTTGCTTCATATTTGAGACTATTGTATGTTATGAACTGCAGTGTTTTTACTGTACATACAAAGTTTTCTGCTCTTATAGAAACTTAATAGTTCAATTACAGAAAATAAACTTTTAATATTTTCCTACAGTCATTCCTCAGCATGTAAGTATCAAATTAGTATATCTTTGGATTGTATTGTGTTAGAATGTTTGATTTTTAAAATTGCTGTTATCGCCTTCTTTTATGGAAACATAAGGGTTTAGCTGCAGCAAGACAAAAGCCCTTTAATAATATTTTTCCACCATCACCACTGTATGTTCACACTGTATATAAGTGTGAACACTGATTTTTAAAATCAAGTACAAACATAAACTAAAGCTAGTATTTTTTGAGAAATTATTAGTAATATTTGTTTATATTTTTTGATAAAAACATTTTTTGGTTATGGACAAGTGGCTAAATTTAGACAGAGGAGGTAAAAATACTGATGACAATGCAGCAGAGTTCTACCAGGCTGCAGTATACCTAAATTGACAAGAAAAAGAAATTATGTTGAATCATTTTTGCCATATGGATTTGCTTCCAATAATGATGATGGTGTAGAAAAACCTCTTTGCTTAATTTGTAACAAAGTTTTGGCTATGGAGAGCACGAAACCAACCAACTTTAAATGACATCTTAATACCAAGCATGCAGCATACAACAATAAACCAAAGGAATACTTTGAACGACTTTAAAATCTTCAAATAAAGAAAAACAATGCTTTTGAGAAATTTGTTGCTGTCAACGAAAAGTATTTACTTGCAGCTTACAAAAAAATCTTATTCAATAGGAGATCACTTGTTACCTGCTACTATCAAATATATATAATATAATATAATTACATATACTATAATATGTAATTATATATAATATATAATTATATGTAATATAATATTATAGTATAAAATACAATTATATAAATATAATATGATAATATGTAAAATACATATATATCTTAAAGTCAATGAAATTTTCACAAATGAGGGTTTACAGTGGAAAAATTGTATTGAAATATATACAGATGAAAATGATGGGAAAGAATGTTATCACTTTTACTCACTGCATGATCCATCGGGAGGCACTCTTAGCCAAAAGAATGTCACCAGAATTAGATGTTTTGCTTCAAGATAATATCAAAATCATTAACTTCGTTAAAAGCTGTACCCTTAACAGTTGTTTTCAAACCTTTGGAACAACCTGGACTCCAATTACAAAAACTTATTAACTACATGCAGAAGTTGTTGTGTTTGTGCTTCATTTTTGAAGAAGACCATGAAATCAGGGAAATGATGACATGACTTGCAGTTGACTTTGATTTGAGTGAGGAGGGCTGTGTAAGATTGTAACAACAATGTTATTAGCAGCTGCTGTGAAAGTATAAGACCAATAACACCAGCACACAGGCGGTCTGCTAGCACAGGGTCTTTGATCTGCTTTTCTAATGAAAGCAACTTTAAGGGGTTTATAATTTCATCTTAATTAAACATAATTATATCATTCACTTAGTTGAGGGGAAAAAGTCAGCACCTGGAACTTCACAGAAAACACAAACAGAAATTACAAGCAGAAATTATATAAACAGAGCAAATAACATTTTTAGGCCAAAGCCTTTTCAGGTTCTCACTTTGAGTGAGGTAATGCCCATTCAGTGAATAGGCCTCTTTAAGAAGTGAGTCAAAGGATGGCCCCTTAAAAATCAAACTGGGAGAAGACCCTCAGGGTTGCTGGTCAAAAGAGAAACAGTTACTTCAAAAATGAAGGACAAACACAACCTGTGAGTAGTCTGAGCTGCTTGAATGGGGACCTAGCCAGCTGGATAGCTCAGCTCTTCCTCTCCTCCCTCTCCAAAGGAAGGTAAATTTTGATGCCCAGAAGCTTCTCAGTTAACTTGAGGCTTATTGGCTAGATTTCTTCCTTCCTTCCTGTTTTCCTGTCTTTCTTTCTTCCTGCCTGCCTTTTCTCTTCCTCTCTGTCTGTCTGTCTCTTTTCTCAAAGACCAAACCTTAAACCCATTTCACTCTGGAGATCACGGATTGGACCACAATAGTTCCCAACCCAAGAATGGCTACATTTTGGGCCCTCCTGGCTCAGAGTGAATGCCAATAGTAACTGTTTCTCTTTTGACCAGCAACATGCAGAGGTTAGGTGGCTCTCAAGAGGGTGAAGTTTAGGGAGATTATTAAAACTATTTGAGTAGAAATCAGATTTTGTTAATTTTTTTTCATAATAACTTATGGCTTTCAAAAGTATGTTATTTGTTGGATATTTTCAAAAAACTCAATGATTTAAACATATTGCTTCAAGAAAACAACATATTTATGATAAAAAAATCAAACTTAAAGTTTTATTTAAAAAGTTAACATATGTCAGAAGGCTTGGAGTATGATATTCTGGAGGTCAAAGGAGTTAAGACTAAAACCAAAAATCACCTGCCCAGCAAAACTGAGTGTAACCCATGAGGAGAAAAAATTGACATTCAATGACAAAGAGGAATTTAATGCATTCTTGACAAAAACCAGAGCTAAATAGAATATTGACTTTCAAATACAAGACTCAAGAGAGGCATGAAAAGGTAAACAGGAAAGAGAAATCATAAGGCACTTATTAAAGTTAAACTGCTTACATTCCTACATGGAAAGATGATATAACTCATGAGACTTTTCTCAGTATTAGGGTAGTTGGAGGGAATATATTCCATATATATATATCTCAAAGAGGGCACACGGCGAATTGAATATGAAGAGATGATACCTAAAAAGTAAAATTAACAGGTGAGACAGGATTGTACTGAGAGAAGAAGAAAGAGAGAGGCAGAATGGGATAAATTATCTCACATAAAAGAGGCAAGAAAAAGCTTTTACAGTGGAAGGGAAGAGGAGGAGGTGAGAAGGAATGAGTGAACCTTACTCTCATCAGAATTGCCTTAAGGAGGGAATAACATATACACTTAATTGGGTACGGAAATCTATCTTACCCTACTGGGAAGTAGGAGGGGAAAGGGATAAGGGAGGAGAGTGACAGAAGGGAGGGCAGATTCGAGGAGGAGGGGGTAATCAGAAGCAAACATTTTCGAGGAGGGACAGGATGAAAGGAAACATGACTATTATGAAAGTATTTTGCATGACTACACATGATTAACCTATATTGAAATTCCTTGCCTTCTTAATGAGTGTGGGTAGGGAGGAAGGAAGAGTGAGAATTTGGAACGCAAAGTTGTAAAAAATGAATGTTAAAAATTGTTGCTACATGTAACTGGGAAATAAGATACACAGGAAATGGGGTATAGAAATCTATCTTACCCTATAGGAAAATAGAAGAAGTGGATAAGAGAAGGAGGGGGTTGATAGAAGGGAGAATGGTGGAAGGGGAAATCGGAAGCAAAACGCTTTTGAGGAGGGACAGGGTGAAAGGAGAGAGAGAATAGAATAACGGAGGGTAGAGGGAATAGGCTTTCACAACATGACTATGGATATGTTTTGCATCACTACACATATATAACCTATACGGAATTACTTGTCTTAATGAGTGAGTAGGAAGGGAGGAAGGGAGAGAATTTGGAACTCAAAATTTTAAAAACAAATATTAAAAATTATTGTTTACATGTAACAGGGGGGAAATTAAATACTAAATAAATACAAAAAATTTAATTTAGAAAAGTTAACATATAGAAGAATAGGATGGGATATGGTTCTTAAAAATGTTTACAGCTACAGATGATTTTATAATTGAAAACAGACTTCACAAACATTTAATTGTAAGAGTTATAATTGATCATCTGAAGTGTCTGGAGACACAGTTTTAGAAATACTTCCCTTCAAATTTTGATTCTAAAAAAATTAAGTAGGGCTCATAAACCATGCTCAATTGAAATAAAAAAATGTCAGTCATTTGCCTTTAAAAGTTCAAAAAGAATTGGCAGAGTTATCAAGTGACACAGGCAACTTGAGTTTCCTAAAAAAATCATTAAATGAATTTTGGCTTGGGATTAGTACAGAATTTCCAACAATCTCTGCAATGACCTTAAACATACTTCTGCCATTTCATACTATGTATTTATGCAAAGTGGCATTCTCAGCATTGATGATTATAAAATCAAAATATTCATCAACTCTGAAAAACACTGAAGATGCTCTACATCCTGCAGTATCAAATATTTCTCCAAGATTTAATTTTTAGGTAAAAATGAACAAACACCTTCATCTCATCAGTATACAAATTTACTTTCATCTTTAATAAATGGTAAAATTATATGTACACCAAAGAATTGTGTTAAAATCCATTTCTTTATGATTTATTGTCAGTAAATGTTTGATTTGTATACCTATTTTATATACCTATATACCCCTGGGTCATGTAAAAACTTCTCGGGTGAACAGGGGTAACCAGTGGAAAAAGTTTAAAAAGCCCTGGGCTAGATGACCTCTAAGATCCCTTCCAGCTCTAAATAGATACTGTTTATTATCTTAAAAGAGGGGAATTGAACCAGGTGATAATTACTAGTAAGATCCCTTTCAGGACTAACACTAAATGAGCTCTACTGTTCATCAGTTAGCTTTTGCTTAAATAAGAAACTACTTCTTTATTTTTTCTTCTATCAGCAATGCTATCAATGCCTACTTAATTCCACCATACCCGAATTAGTTTTCACAAAGATACAAAATACTTGAAATAGTTTCACATTTTTTTGGACACAAAATTTTGCATATACATCCACCCAGTCCTACCTTCCACTAAAGTCTTTTTCTTATAGCTTTAATTGCCTGGAATTGATCATAGTTATTCAAAGGCAAAACGTACACTGTGGAGAATGTTAATCAAATTACAGCCTTGCTGAATATAGAGAGGATTGTAACCCAAAGTTTGGCCAACTTGGTAATGACTTTTATAACAACTAATGAAACCATCTATTAGGGTAAGGACAGGCTGCTATCTTGGGGCTCTTGGTAAAAGGAGTATTCACATTTTTAAAAATCCCATATCATTTAAAGTTTTGAAATACACCCAAAATGCAGATTTTTCTTAAAATTACTTAAAGCCTCTGGTTTTATAAATTCATAATATTTTTAAAAACATTATCTCCCTTAATGAAAAACAAATCACTTTCTCCACTGTTCCCGCTTTTTCCATCCCTCTTCTCACTTCAAAAGTTTGTGGTAATGTATACCCAGTTTCAAAGAAGGAAAATAACAATTGTATTCTGAACTATGCACTGGGACTCATCCTTGCAGGTGAGACACTCAAGGGCATTTTTGTGGCTTTACCGAAATTTGATTCTGGGACCACGAGATGTGAAAATGATGAAATGTAATGGAATGGTTTCCGTAACGCTGAAAATGGACTACAGTCTCTTATTCATCTTCAAATACTTTACCATGGAACTGACTTCTCAAGTCTCAAAATGGGGCTCAATTCTCATTCCTTCTGATAATGAGATTACCAGAAATTAATACTCTTCTTAGGACCATCATTTTTCACTACCTTATGTGACCTTTCATTTTACTAAAGCCATTGTTTGCTTTCTGTCCTAGAGGCTTTTAATGGTAAACCACAAAATGAAATCATTCTTTCAGAGCAATGCTGAAATTCCCCTGGACTCAACTAACAAGTCTACCTGGCATCACTTAGAATGGTAGATGAATAAAATAAAAAAAAGCAATAACAAATGTTCCCACTATTTCATCCAGGCACTGATACAGCTGGCACCCTCAAATGTCTTTATTTGAAGTCTTGGTAGAGATGCCCTCTTTTTTCAAGCGTTCACTTAATGATTTGAAAAATCATGCTCTATTTATGTTCCAACTTAAGTCTCACCTTATAGAAGTCATCCTGACTGCCACATCTGATGATGTTACTAATATGTGTATATGTGTAATATTGCTATTATTTCAAATTTGTATAATTTTAAATATTTTATAGAAAGCAGTACTGTATCAAGGTGGATAGAGATACAGGGTCTGAGTCAGGAAGAATTGGGTTGAAGTTCTGTCTCTGACACATATTGTCTGTGTCATCCAACTCAAGTCGTCTTTCTAATTTTTCCAAGCCCCAAGCACATCTCTAAAATGATAAATTTCAGAACACTTACTAACAAGAATTTCATGTGTGATGATGATAATGATAATGATAACTAACACTAACATAGCACTTACTATGTGCCAGACACTCTGCTAAGTGCTTTACAAATATTATCTCAGTTGATCTTCACAATAACCCTGAGCAGTAGGTGCTATTATTATGTCCACTTTACAGATGAGAAAATCAAGGCGGAGTTAAAAGTACTTGCCTACAGTCACCCAGTTAACAGAGTGTCTGAAACTACATTTGAATACAGATCTTCCTGACTCTATCCACTGCACCACCAACATCAATGGAGTCACAGGTCCAATATATGGTAAACTGTAATTATTGTGACCATCAAACTACCTCTAACGAGGAATTCTCAAATATATTAACCTACTGGAAGAAGTCAAAACCATGTGGGAAAAAGACGAACTACATATCATCCCCATCACAATCTGCTACTGGAATTATTCCAAAGATGATTTCAGTGAGTCTATAACAGATGAATTTATGTGAGTTTTTTATATTATCTACCTAAGAAAGAGCCTGGGCAGCGAGGTGGCAAAGTGGATAAGTGCCAGGCCTGGAGTCAGGAAAACTCTTTTTTCTGAGTTGAAAGCCAGCTCAGACTAGCTGTGTGACCATGGGCAAGTCACTTAAAACCTTGTTTGCCTCAGTTTCCTCATCTGTAAAATGAGCTGGAGAAGTAAACAACAAATGACTCCAGTATCTTTACCAAACAAATAAACAAACAAAAAACCCCAACACAAACAGGGTCACAAAGATTCAGACATGGCTGAAACAAGTGAAGAACAAAAAAGAAACAGCTTGAATAAGGATAAGATAATGATTTGTCGATGAACTACAATGAATATGAGAATGAGAATAAAAACAATAATAATGATGATAATATTTCAAACTGGGTGTCCTATATGCATCTAAAATTCCATATGTCCAAAATTTAACTAATTATCTTCTCTCCAAAAGTTATCCTTCTTCAAGGGTACAAATTGTTAAATTCTCAATGTGAGCATTTACACCTCAGAAAGAGACAATTTAGGGGGGCGGAGCCAAGATGGCAACTGGAAAGCAGTAACTGGTGTGAGCTCCCCACCAAGTCCCTCCAAAAACCTATAAAAAAATGGCTCTGAACCAATTCTAGAACTGCAGAACCCACAAAGTAGCAGAGGGAAGCAGGGCTCCAGCCCAGGACAGCCTGGATGGTCTCGGGGTAAGGTCTGTCCCGCACGGAGCTCCCAGCTCCCAGCTGAGGGGAGCGGAGCTGAGCCAAGCAGAGCCCAGCAAGCGAGGCGCGGCACGGCAGACCGCGGACCGACAAGACCAGGAGTGGAGCGGAGAGTGCCCTAGCATGCTGAATTACTGAGCTGTGGCATGTACCAGACCTCACAACCCATAAACAGCAAAGACAACACAGAAGGTTAGTGGGAAAAGCTGCGGGACGGGACGGAGTTTGCGGTTGGGCCACTGCCCCTGAGGCAACGGAGCCA
>CM053624.1:230354054-230397366 GCA_028646595.1 Phalanger gymnotis | reverse complement strand
TATATATGCATACTTTGCACTGAGCCTGGCCTGGAGAACCTGGTTGTTAAACATTTACCAGCATACCTGTGTAACGTTCTATAAATACTGCTTGAGCTCAGCAGGAACGTACTTATAGGCCCAGAGAATGAAGTCGTCACCAGACTGAAGGCCTAGTAACTAAAGGATAATAACTGATACTATTACCATTAATAACAACAAAAAACTGGCATTTATATAGCACTTTAAGGTCTACAAAGTTCTTTACATCCATTTATCTAATATGAGTCTCACAACATCCCTTTCCTGCTTCTCAGCATCCTCATTTCTGTCCAGGGCACCAGCATTTTTCCAGTCACCAAGGACTGGTAACATTGTTGACCTCTTACTTGTATTTAAATCACATGAATAAAATTAATGAAAAAAAAAACCCTTTATTTAAGTGCTTACTATATGCAAAGCCCTGGGCTAAGTGTTGGTGATACAAATAGAAAAGTAAGATAGTCCCTGCTCTCTAGGAGCATACCTAATGGGGGCAACAACATGTATGGAAGTTTTCTGCAGCAAGTCAGATGGAAAAAACAGGACATGGTCTTTAGAATACAGCACCAAAGTAGATGGCAGCACCTATTCGTTAATATTGGGGCAGCTATATAGTGCAATGGATAGAGTGCTGGGCCTCAAGTCAGGAAGATTCCTCTTCCTGAGTTCAAATCCAGCCTCAGATACTAGTTCTGTGACCCTGGGCAAGTCACTCAACCCTGTTCGCCTCAGTTCCTCATCTGTAAAATGAGTTGAAGGAAATGGCAAATCATTCCAGTATTTTTACCAAAAAAAAAGACAATCAACCAAATGGGGTCACAAAGAATTGGAAACAACTAAAAAAATGACTAAACAACATTCTTTTAAGTAATTTCATTAACAAATTCCAGTAACAAAATCATATCAATTTTTAATGTTAAACTATTTAATGGTGCCAAGGACTTTGGTGGCAAGAATATTTTTCCCCTAGGCCTTCAGTAGCTGTCCAGAGGAGTTGCTTCCTCAGATTATGGTCATGGGCCCAGGGTTGAAAGCAATGCTATTCCAAAGTCTATTAGGTTCAGGGTCCTAGGTTCAAGGTCTCCATCAGGGTCTATGGAGAGACTGTGGTCAAGGTGATGATGGTGGTGGTGGAGGTGGTAATTTGATTTGCCTGGCACAATCTACTTCTTCTCTCTCTCCACAAGACATGAAGGGTAGCTTTCCCATAGCTAATCAGTTGTGAGATGGTATCATTTCTACTTCATGACATCTCCCATACATGTCTTCTTCTTTCTACTCACACAACCACCAGTCTGGTTCAGGTCCTTTAATCAATTTTCATCTATACTACTGCAACAACATCCTAATTGGTCTTCTTGCTTCCTGTCTCTTCCTACTCTAATCCATCCTCCACACAGCTGCCAAAGAGATTTTCCTAAATGATATTTGTGACCACATCATTTCCTTACTCATTAAACTCTAGTGGCTCCCTATTACTTCAAGGATCAAATAAAACTATCTTTGCTTAGCATTTAAAGCCTTTCACTTGCACCTGGCCTTAGCAAAAAGTGGAAGCAATGTATGTATGTGTATACGTATGAGGCAACATACAATAATGTATCTAATATATATGGTGTACAGATCAAAATATTTAAGATCAAGAGCCCAAAAAGCAACTAAACTCTGCATACCCTTTGATCCAACAATACCACTACCAGATCTGCATCCCAAAGAGATCATAAAAAAGGGAAAAGGACCTATATGCACACAAAAATATTTATTAGCAGCCCATCAGTTGGGGAATAGCTGAACATGCTGTGGTATGTGAATGTAATGGAATACTACTGTGCAATAAGAAATGATGAACAGGTAGATTTCAGGAAAACCTGGAAAGACTTGTACGAACTGATGCATAGTGAAATGAACAGAACCAGGAAAACATTGTATACAGTATCAGCAACATTGTGTGATCATCAGCTATGAATGACTCAGCTCTTCTCAGCCACACAGTGACCTAAGTAAAACAGGTACAAAGGACTCGTGAGGTAAAATATCCATATCTAGTCCAGATAAAGAACTAATGGACTCTGACTGCAGATCAAAGCATATTTTTTCACTTACTTTATTCTTTCTTAGGTTGTTTTTCCCTTTTGATCTGTTTCTTCTTTTACAACTGTGACTAATATGGAAATTTTTTACATGACAGCACATGTATTAACTATATCACACTGCCTACCATTTTCAGAAGAGGAGAGGAGAGGAAGAGAAGGAGAAAAATTTGGAATTCAAAATCTTGTAAAAATGAATGTTAAAAATTTTCTTGACATGTAACTGGGAGAAAAATACTATTTAAAAAAAATAAAGTGGTTAAAAAAAACGCAAGAGCCACATACGAACAAAGAGTTCTCAAAAGAAGAAAAATATCATCAACAACCATGTGAAAAATGCTCCCAATAAGTAATAAAAAGATGAGTACAAATCAAAATAACTCTAAGATTTCATCTCAAATGTTCAACTTGGCAAAGATTACAAAAAAGGAAAATGACAATTGTGGGAGAGAATATAGGAGGCTGGGCACACTAAACACTGGGGGGTGGAACTATGAATTGATCTATTTTGCAAAGCAATTTGGAACTATATTCCAAAAGTCTCAAACTACATATACCTTTTGACCAAGTGAGACTACTAATAGGCATATTGCCCAAAGAGATTTTTAAAAATGTTCATATGTACAAAAGCATTTGCAATAGCACTTTTTGGTGCAGTGAAGAATGGAAAGACTGGGTACCCATTCATCGCTAAATATGTCATGGAGTATGAACATAACAGAACATTATTCTGTGATTAAAAAAAAATAGCTAAAAGGATGGACTCTGAGAAACCTGAAATTTATATGTACTGATGTCCACTAAAGTGAACATAACAATTTAGTCAATGATTATAGCCCTGTAAAAGAGAACAATTTTGAAAGACTTAAAAACTCTAATCAATATAATGACCAGCCACAACTACGGAAGACTGATAAAAAAGCTTTCCTCCTATCTTTTGGTGGAGAGGTGATGAACTATAGGTGAAGAATGAGGCATACATTTTCAGACATGACCAAACATAACACAAATTTCCTTTGTTCAACTATGTTGCTTTATTACAAAGGAAAGCTTTCATTTAGGTAGGAGTAACTTGGCAAGAGAAAATGGGTTAATGAAAGTGATGGAAAAGAAAGGAAGGAAGGAAGAAGTGTAAAAGGGCCATTTTTTAAATAACCAGAAAAGATTCAGAAAAGGATTCAGATAAGCAGGGTAATGTTGGTTCTACCATATTACATTTTAAATGAATTTTTAAAAACCTGTTATTAATAGCCACAATTTCACGAACAATCCTTTTTCTTGTGTCTTTCGTGTCTTTCATTTGTAAATGAAAATGTTCATGTTTGTGGACAATTTTGTAGTTCAAAACTTTAAAAAATGAGTCAAAATAGAGAAGAAGATGGTAAGCAGGAAGGTCTCTTGGAAGGTGAAAACTAAAATTCAAATAAACAGTTTAAAGCAGACAGAAGCTCCATGTGTTCTCTATATTTTCTGCTTAATAGATCAATTATAGCAATAAAACATGTGCTACAAAAATATGCATAGTGAATTCTGCTAGGCTGCGAGGGAATGTTGATGAGGTAACTAAGCAACACTGGCAAAGAAAATTCTTATTTTCTTTTTCCCATTGATACCTGTTGTTGCAGTAGTCCAAAAATCAATGCTACCTATCCAAAAGAAAAAAAAAGGAGGAAAACGATCGACATCTGCAAAATTTAATAACAGTTAGCATTTATGTAGCACTTTAAAGTTTGCAAAGTGCGTCTCAAACACTATCTCATTAAATCCTTATAATAACCCTCAGCAGTGGGTATTATTATAACCTCCAATAGAAAATGAACCTGAGGCAGCCAAATGTTAAGTAATTTGCCTGGAGTCACACAGTAAGTGCCTGAGGCTGTATTTGAATTCACCTTTTCCTGACTCCAAATCCTCTGTTTCATATCTACTTTATAAATATTTGTAAAACTTTACAAACCTTAAAGTCAATATAAATGCTAGCTATCATTATTATTATCTATCAGCAATTGGCTTCATAGAAAATTAGGGCCAAACAAATAACTTCAGAAGCCCAACCCAAGTTATATGGCCACCCGAAGAGGGCTGACTAACTGCCACCCTTACTGGTATCTCCTCATTTCAAAAACTGTTGGGATCGAGTGGGCAAAAGATAAAAATATGTGGGAGAACACTTACCCCATATTGTTCTTCAACATGACAGTCTTCTTGTTATAGTCTACTTCTCCAGATCTTGAACAACTGAAAAACCTATATGGTTTAACTATCTAGTTATATGTGATTTATAGGCTCTCTGAAGCATTTGACAGCGTTGAGTATCTTCTCCTCCTGAATACTCTCCCTAGGGTTTCATGATGGTGCTTTCTCTTTTTGTCAGATCACTTTTCTATTTCTTTTGCTGGATCGTAACTCACATCATACCCTTTAACTGTGGGTTTACCCCCAAGGTTTCTCCTGGGCCCTCTTTTCTTTCTACAATTTCTCTCTAGTTGACCTCATGAGCTCCTGTGGGTTTAATTATCATCTCTATGTAGATGAACCCTAGATCAATATAATCTAACCTTTGTAATTGCCTCTCACCTGGAATGACCGCCTAATTGTTCTCCCTGATTAAATCTCCCCCCTACCTTCAATATGATCAAAGCATTGGTCTAACCATGTCATTTTCTTGCTGAGTAAGTTCCAATAGCTCTTAATTACCTCTCAAACAAAATAGAACTCCTCTGTTTAGCATTTAAAGCTCTTCCTAAATCTAGTGCCAAGCCATTTTTCCATCTTCTATGACTCCCCTTCATACACTCTATGGTCCAGCCAAAACTAGCCAATTTGCTGTTCCTTACAAATGGGTCTCTTTGCCTTTGCTCAGGTTGCCATCCTTAAATCTGGAGTGTACTCATTCTCACCTCAAGCTCTTTGACTACAGTTTCCTCATGGTTCAGATCAAATGCTGCTTCTTACATGAGATATTTTCCATAATGCCAGCTCGGAGACAGAGAGCTGGACCTAGAGGGAAGAATACCTGAATTTAAAGCCAGCTTCAGTCACTTATCAGCTGTGTGACCCTGAGCAAGTGTATTCGCCTCTTTCATCATCTGTAAAATTAAGATAATAATAGCACCTACCTCCCAGGGTTTAATATTTGTAAATTACTTTGCAAAACTTAAAGTGCTATACAAATGCTGTCATTATTATTATTATTATTATTACATTACTTCATAAATATGAGAAGGAGATACATGTTATTCCCCAGGAGATAACATTAACTCTCAGAGGGAAGGAATTATTTCATTTTTGTCTCTATATTCCTACTACATATGCTGCTTAGCAGTTCCTAAATTCTTGCTGATGATATACACAATCTGGATGAGAAATGAATTTGGAGAAAACAAGCACAACGTTTAATTAACTAGGTATGTTTGTCTATTGATCTGAAATTCAGTGTTCTGCTAATATGTTCTCAGACATGTTAAATAAAAGAAATCATAAGGAGTGCAGGTATAGAACAATCAGATAATGATAATTGTGTAAAGTGGTGATTGTGTAAATCTCTTACATATATTAAAACATATAAAATACTCTAGGCACTGGGCTTATCCTCATATGGTGCCCTAAGAGTATGTCCATATAAAAAAATACCATGCTGTATGCCTTAAGAGGGTTGAATAAGTAATAAAACAATGATTCCATAGTCCCTTTGGTATTCCCTCACAACAACCAATTGGTAACAAGCAATTCCTTGCCCTTGCCCCCCTCTCACCAGGAACCTGTCACTTCTGTTTCCCTTCAATAGCTCCTAAATTTTTTAAAAAAAAAGTTTTTTCAAGGGATCAAATATACAGAGCTGGAACTTAAAAGTTTATGTAGTCCAACTTCTTCATCTTTAAAGATAGGGAAATTGAGGTCAAAGAAGTGAAAAAAAAATCTTAACAGATAATAAAGGTAATAAATAGCATTGATTCAACTACAAATATCTGTTAAGCACCTACTATGTGTCAGGAATTGAAAAAGGTCATTTTAGCACCTAAAGATGATGAGGTTCTGATCTAGGATGGTGGTCACATACACGGAGAGAAGTGAAGAAAATATAAGAAGTGTTTTGGAGTAGAACAGACAAGTTCAGCCTCTAATAGGAATGAGGAAAAATGAAGAGTTAAGAATAAGTCTGCAGTGGTAAACTAAGACTTGAATTCAAGTCTTCTGACTCCAAATCCAGCACTCAATCCACTCTATCACATTCCTTCCAAGCTAGGCAAAGGGTTAGGCTAGCCCAAGGACATTTAGGCCAAGTTCTATTGACTATAACCTCTTCCATTAATTCATTCCAAGGCCATTTATTAAGCACCTATTGTGTACCCAAGACTATACTACACCAAGGTAGTTATAAAGATAATGAAGTCAAGTCCATGACCTAAAGGAACTTATATTCCAATGGAGGTGTACAGAAATGCACAATTGTGTAATATGACATATACACTCATTCATATATATGTATATGCATATGTATACATATGTGTATATGTATATACACACATAATTTAAAAATCACAATATTCCTGAATTTTTCATTAGATACTGGATTTCTTCAATGTGAACACTCTTTCCAGTGGCAGAGATTGAAATCCATTTATGCTTTATCCTATGAAACTCTTCCCCATCATTCCAAGATCTACTGCCCTTCTTGCTCTTTTAACATATGGTGGGTACCAGTATAGCACCTGAGCCGTCCATCTGTTACTTGTCATTCTTGCTATACGATCTCTTTTTTGAACCATACTTTTCTTGCAGGATGTAGCAAGTATGACATAGTGCAGGCCTGCACAACATACAGCCCACCAACCACTTGTGGCCTGCCAAAGGATTTCGGACAGCCAGTGAAAAATGTAGAGGTTGTAAAAGAAAATAAAGATATGAGTGCCTTGTCCATGTCCTGCTTAACCTGCCTTCCATTAGTCACTATTGTGTCAGTAATGTAATTTGGTGGGTGGGTTGCCACCGCATATTCCCTCCTGTTTGTCACATGACTTGCAACAACCAACTATTGTCAGCATATCTTTAGTCTGAGAGAAGAGAGAGAGACACGTATCATTTCACTGTATTTTTAGTCATTACTGGCATTAAAGAGTGACAAAATGAGTGTAGCCATGCACCAATGCAGCTAACACCCACTATTTGAGGAGTGGAAACAACGCGAGGGCTTCTTTCCTATCCTTGCTGCATGGTTGCCCTCCAAGTTACATGAGTGTCTGGTGCTCTCTCCAAGGTCAGACACTCAGTTCAATATTTCTTTCTATGTGATCAGTTGCTATGAAGATTTGGGAGTTCTAACATTAAAGTTTTTGGGGTGGCTTTGTAAAATGGGTGATAAAAAGAAATGGAAGATCAAATCAGCACATAGAGTGTTTAATCCAGAGTGGACAAATAGATACTTGTTTACTTAAATGAGAGACAAAATATTTCTTGCCTTGTTTGCCTAGAAGTCAACAGCTGTTCTGAAGGAATACAATCTTCATCGCCATTTCAAATAAAAACATTCTGACTTAAGCAAATTGGACACCAATGAAAAACAAATTAAAACATCCAACTTGTTGAAAAAATCTCAGTGGACAATAATGGCTTTTTAAGAAAGTAAACTCAGAAAATGAGGCTGCTACTAAGTTTTCAGACTACTTAGTTTTCAGACACAGAACAGATACAGACAGAAAATGACAGAGAGCTCATAGAGGATTCTTAGAAATCCACTGCACAAATTAGATATTGCTGGCGTTTTTCTTTTCCCTTGCCTTTCCCTTTTGTGCTTTGGTAACTCCCAATTAATTAGTCTAGCCCCTAGTGCATTATTGCCACCCATCCTGGGGCTGAGGCTCACAAGATCTCGCTGGCTTTTCCCAAAAGGAGGCTCACCTGATCTTCCCCCGCCCATCTTAGATTGAGTTCTCCCCATGGCTCACAAGATCTCTCTCTCCCTTCCCAAAAGAAAGGCTCATCTGATCTTGCCCTAACCCTGGGCTGAGGCTCACAAGATCTCGCTCTCCCTTTTCAAAAGGGAAGCTCGCTTGATCTTGCCCCAATCTCAGGTCATCCAGGAATTGCTCATTGGTCTTGCCCTCTAGAGGAATCACAGAGCTCTCTCATCTGGGATCATGCACACAACTTACATGACCAGATCAATTAGGCCAGTCTTCTGAGTGGACTTCCCTAACACTATCAGGAGCTCTGTTCCAGTTTCCGTTTTGCCTCCCCAGACAGTCCCTCTTCAGGTCCTTATCTAATCAGGAGGGAGGTTTTCACACACCATCCCTGAGCCATCAGCAATTTATCAATGGGCACCTGCCTTGGGATTCAGTATGCGAAGACCCCTCCCAAAAAAGGGCTTCCCAACCAATGCGCCAAAACTCTGTGGGTCAGAGACCACTACTCACATTAAAAATATACAGAGACCGTTCTTGAGAAAAGGCAAAAAAGGAGTTTATTACTTTCTCATGAGAAAGGACACACCTTAGCATGGCCCAAGATGATGCCACCATCTGGGGGGTAGGGGGGAGGGAGCATACAGCTCAAAGCAAGTTATATAGATCCAAATGCAGGGTTGTTCCACCCCCTACTGGCTTATCTTCCCATTGACTAGATTTGGAGCTCACATTCTAAACATGGAATTTTCTCCCCAGCAACAAAGAACAAAGAACAAAAAGGCAGGCACGAGACCAGGGACTGGTATTCAGCACCTAGCAGGTGTCTGTCTACTGATGTAATTTCTTATCTCTACTTTCTCAGTAGAGAAGGTTCTAAAAATATAGAAGGGGTGTAGGGTTGGGGTGGATGGTAGGAGAGGTAAGGTCTTCTCTCATACTTAGGGGACTTCACTATTTCAGCATTCCACTCACCTATGTGTAGATGATAATTGTCAAAATGCCTATTCAGTTCTGTGTCACAAAGTATATGAGACTCTCCACATAGAAGGTAGAAGTAAACCACTTATTCAGACATCAGAGAACCATATCCCATAAGCCAACTACCCAATCTATCACAACAGTAAAGCATTCAATACATATTATCACAACATGGAGTCTCACCATCCCAAAACCTCTCTGACCCCCTGTCGGGGGGGTCTTCCCAAAAACAAACTCACAGTACAGCTAACTGTCTGTTTAGCTCTATCATGATGGCCATTAGCAGCCATTAGCAGCATAACTGCACTATCTCTCTCTGTCTCTCTCTCTCTCCCTCTGCATTTCCTGTGACATAACTTCCTTTTCCTCTCAGGAAGCTCCTCCCACCACATCGTGACTTGGGCTTCCTGTGACAGAAGCAGGTCACATGGCCTATTAATGGGTAGGAAAGATCTTCTAAAAAATCTTCAAAACTGTGAATGTGAATGGGAAACTGAAATATTGAAGAAATATATGAATTTGTGAATAATATTCCTTTATAAAGGGCCAAGGGTATTGAACTTAGAAATGCATATTTGTATAATTTTAAAAGTACATATTGTTATTCGGCATTGAGAAATTTATTGACTATATAGCCCCAAGAAAGTTCTATTTACGTTGGTTTACTGTTCAGTAAGGGGATGGTGGTACAATTCATTTCCAGGGATATTACAAAGATCATATGATTGTAAAGGTGCTTGACACAATGCCTTGACACAAACAAATGCTATTTGAATGTAAACTGTTTTAAGTTGAATATAATTGCCTCATATTTGTTACTTTTATGTGGATTTTCTTAGATGTGAAATTTATGTCAATGGTTATGAGATGAATCTGGAAATACATCCAACCCAGATTGATAATTAATTGGTTTTGGTTTTAAAGTTCAAATAGATGATAATTGTTTTGGGTATTGTTGTATCTGTAAAATTTTCCTTTATTGCATACCTTAGTAAACAACTATATCATCTGTGTTGTCAGAAAAGCAATTTCTCTTATAATCTAACTGTTGTTAGGTTAGGAATTGCACTGTAAAAATGGTGAATGAGTTAGGAAACTTTTAAGTCATTCTGTTTGACCATGTATTATAATATTCTGAAGTACTATAATTTAAGAAATCATAAATTACCAAATTTTGTCTTTATTTAAAGGGATTTTCAGTTAAAATTGTTTCGTTATCATTTAGGAAATTTGTGAGATTGTTAACCAAGCTACTGAGTTATTGTTTAAATCAAGTATCTACAAAAGTATGTTTAGTTTTCTTTTTTTCTCTTTAATTATGTGGAAATTGTTTGGTGATCAAATTTAAGAATTGTTTAGTACTTAGGAATTAATAATAATATCAGGATAAATTGTAAGCTGTTTCTGAGAAAGGGAAATATTTTTATGAAGAAATGTTTTGTAAAATCCTTTGCATGATTTTTAGAAGGCCTACTAAATTTGTATTTGTCAGCTAATCTATTACAGCAATTTGATATTGATGACAATTAATGTCCAAACCTACTGTGAATTTTTTTTTAATTTTATTTAAGTTTCACTCCTAGGTTTGTTGTGTCTTTGGATTAACCCTGAATAAATGTGCTCAGAGTACAAGCAAAGGATACCAAACAGGCCCAAGGTTTTTCTATTAACCCCTCTCATGCCAGATCAAATTAGAGAGAAGAGAGAGAGAGAGAGAGAGAGAGAGAGAGAGAGAGATTTTCCCCCACCTGGCAAAAAGATGAGTAAAAAGGAATGGGGGGGGGGGTGATGTAAGCCAGTGGTGTTTCTCCCCAAAGTATTAGACTCAGTGTCACATGGGACTGGTCAGAATGTGTACAGGCAGTGGTAGCTAGTGCCATTATGGTAGAAGAAAGTAGGAAGTAGAGGAAGAGGCCAAAGGTAGAGAAGTCAATGTCTATACGTAGGGTAAGACAGCTCATCCTTTTATAAATAACTATTATTTTTTTAAATGATCTAGACATGTATTTGATGTCATTGAAATTTATTGTTTTTATTACAGTTTAGAGCAGCTTGGTTATTTTGTTGATTATTTTTTTAATGCTAAGCCAAAAAATGGTCAATTGATTACTGTATATGGAAAGAAGGGGATTGTGTAAAGCCTTATCGATTTGGTTCTGCCCATTCAGAACAGTCTTCCTGTATGCACGGGAGTCAGCAGGCAAAGGGGACCAGTATTAACCCCTTCCTGGCATCCATGTTCATTCTCCTTATTTTGTGAAATTGCCAAGGCCCCTGTAAATTATCTGTATAGGCAAGGTCATCAGCCCCAAGAAAAGAATTTGTTTGATTTACGTAGGTCCTAAACAATGAAGTTAGCTTGCTGAGAAGTCACAAGTTTATGTACAATAGATAGAAAGGATTCTAACAATTGGCTTTTACACCAAGACAAGTTTAAATTTAAGAATAGAAAGCTGTTTAATGGAATTTCTTATATATGTGAGTCCTAGTAAATCTTTATTGCTTATCGCAATTCCATGAAAGTAAAAGCAACTGCATCTGGCTCTAAGCTATGACTAGTGAGACTTGCTGTTTAAGGTGAAAGGTGCTTGGGACCATAACTAATTTGTTTTGAGTTTGAATTTGGGTCACAGTTGTCTGCATTAAATCAGTATCTGAGAGAAATGTCACAAGATAAGCTACCCAGAGGGAATGTGATCCTGTACTGTTAACAGGTGGAGGTCTGCATTTGGAAAAAAAGCCAAGGGGACAATCTTAGCTTCAATTTAGGATGGGATCCTCCTGGCTCAGTTTCCCCACTGTGTTCCTTTGGAAAGGAATGTTTCCCACCTGACTATGCCTTAGTCTGGCTACGAGGAGAAACAGATACTGCATGATTGGAGAATTGTGACTCTATCTGAATTTAAACAAAGCTAAGGATGTTTTATCCTGTCATCTTTGGTATGTCACATCCCTGCTCTTTTTCCTTCTATAGTAAGTTTCTATGATCAAAGCAAATAGTCAGTATACGATATGAGTTCTTTTGTGTTATCTTACTGGGAAATCTAATAATATTCTTATCTAGAACTAGGACATGTGCAGAAATTTATGTAAACTACTTAAGACTCACCTTAAGATGTTCCCTTTGTTCAAAAGGATTCTAAGATCAGCAGTATCTTTCCTGTAATCAGTCTATTACTGTTGCCAATGTCAGATTTTATTACAACACCTTTTGACTAAGGAACTTCGTGATATTTCGGGATTCTGTGATAACTAGGAATTTAATTTCTTGATAATACTTTGGAATTTGTGTTACATTAAGGACTTTTGCACTAACTTAATAAGGCCTCATGAATAAGGGTAGAAATGCATACGAGCTAGTTAGGGCTCACTTTGGAGACACTCCTTCAGCAATGTGAGACTACAGTCATATCTTAAACAGATTACTGGAATTTGCTATTCAAAGACCTAATGGTACTGATAACTGACAACTCTCTAATCTCTTGGTGGCAAATTTCTATAAGGGGAAGGTTTTGTAAGTACAGTAACAAATTTACTCAAATAATTGATTATGGAATATCTTAGGGTTACTATAGGACTAGGATTAGTGCTCCGGTATGAGTTAGGGACTTTCATTCTTGGTAACAGTATGGAGACAATTAGGTCAAGGACTTGTGAGAATGTTATTTTGTTATTTCATTAATATCATGCTTGTCTAAAGTTTTGTTACAATTAATGCTAAAAAAAGAAGAATGGCTTGTGGTTTATTTTGTAAATGCCATCAAAAGAAACGTGGCATGACTAAAAATTTAAGATTTTATATGTGCTGTGTTAAAAATTGGTTATGTAATATATCTATGTATGTACTAGAGCCTGTTAATAATTCCTTAACTGAAATCTCATCCTCCTGGTGAGGAAATTAATAATGGATTAATGTAAAGTGTAAGACACTGGGTTGTGATGTGAATTTCTTAAACGTGACAATTGGCCATGGTTCCAATTTTGAGTTTGTAAAATTAATCAGAGTTATGAGGATTAGAAATGATAGTTTAAAATTGTGCTAAGGTCACTTTTGTAAGAGAATGGACAGAAAGCTGGTTCCTACAAGAAGACAAGAAGAAGATGCTGAGATGCTGTGCTGGAGATGGCTGGAACAAATACTAAGGACCAGAGGACTTCATTGATGATATTCCCTACCAGACAGCTGTATAGGAAAAGACTTTGAATCTTAAAGGGAAAATTGCATTATTGTTTTCTTTTGGGTCTCTGTATCAGTATTTATAAAGAGGCCTGCCCCTTTGATTTGTCAATGCAATGGTCTATCCTTCCCATATTTACTTAAAGAGGCGATGGTTAAGAGGAAGAATTCAGATGAGAAGGAGAACAGGGGAGTAAAGGAAGTTTATCAATAATGTTGTGAGGGTCTTCAGATGGTTGAAGAGTAGAATGCTGAAATAGTGAAGCCCCATCAGTGTGGAACAAGACTTTACCTCTCCTACCATCCACCCCCACCCTTCACCCCTTCTATATTTTTAGAACCTGCTCTACTGAGAAAGTAGAGATAAGAAATTACATCAATAGACAGACATCTGCTAGGTCCTGTTTATCTAGTTTTACTCCCTTTTTGCTGAATACCAGTCCCTGGTCTCGTGCCTGCCTTTTTGTTCTCTGTTCTCTATTGCTGGGGAGAAAATTCCATGTTTAGAATGTGAGCTCCAAATCCAGTCAATGGGAAGTGGAGCCAGTAGGGGGTGAGGGAACCCTGCGTTAGGGTCTATATAACTTGCTTTGAGCTGTATGCCACATACACACATGCTGGCATCATCTTAGGCCACATGTGTTCTTTCTCATGAGAAACTAATAAACTCCTTTTTTGCCTTTCTCAAGAATGATCTCTGTATATTTTCAATGTGAGTAGTGGTCTCTGACCCACACATAGGCATTTTGATAATTATTGTCTACATTGTTATTATTTCCTTACTGATACAGTCATACAGCTAGTTAAGTGTCTGAAGATAAATTTGAACTCATGTCTTCCTGACTCCAGCCCCAGCACTCTATTTTCTGCACTACCTAGCTTCCATTTCTACTCCCCGTAAGATATTCTCCATGTCAACAGCAAACACCTCTGATGAGCAGATGTTTGTGCTTCATTTTATAATGCTAATTAGGAGTCCTAAACAAAATTATTTCTTTGATCACCACTGTCAAAGAATCCTTATTATCTTAACATATCCATATGATTACTAATCATATAACAACTATTACATCCAAACACATGTAATAAAGGAACTAAGTAAAGTGTGAAAAAAGATATAATTTTTTTCTGAATGAGAGGGTAATTGAAAATGATTCCCTCATTCTTCCTCCCTGATTTTCCTAATCTCCTCTGCTGGCTCTCAAAGAAAGAGCAGCAGGGATATGGAGCTGAGGTAGGGGAAAAGAGAAACAGAGAAAGAAGCAGATACAGAGAGAGAATGATCATATGAGAATATTAAAGAAGAATAGGTAATTAGTAGCCTGGTAATCAAAGCCCATCCCAAATTTGGCCCTCTTTTTTTTTTCTAGTCTTAATCTCCCACTATTTCCCAAGCTCCCTACATTTCCATTTCCTGTCTTTATGATTTTTCTCATGATTTGCCTTAAAAAGCTGTCCTACCATCCTCATCTACTGAAATACTACTCACCCTTCAATGTCTGGATCAAATACTATCATCTCCATATTGCATTCATTCACTAATAAGAATGAGAGCCCTCTACTTTGTATTCCAGTAGCATTCAGTTGTACTTAATACGTATATGTCTTATCTTCCCTACTAGACTTAAAACTCCAAAAGAGCAAGAGGTGAGTTCAAATATGGCCTGAGACACTTACTAGATGTGTGACCCCTGGGCAAGTCACTTAACCTGTCTGCCCCAGTTCCCTGAACTGTAAAACTGGGTTAATAACAGTACCTAACTTCCAAAGTTGTTGTGAAGATCAATTTGTAAAGCACTTAGCACAGTGCCTTGACACTTACTAGGTGCCATAATTATTGAGGGCAGCTAGGTGGCACAGCAGAGAGTGCTGGTCCTGGAGACAGGAAGATTCATTTCCCTGAGTTCAAATCTGGCCTCAGACACTTCCAAGCTGTGTGACTCTGAATAAGCCATTTAACCCTGTTTACCTCAGTTCTTCATCTATAAAATAAGCTGGAGAAGGAAATGGCAAACCACTCCAATATCTGTGAAGAGGAGACATGACTGAAAATGGCTGAACAGCAACAACATTGACTTAACCACCTCTGCACTTGGGATTGTGCTTTCCTGTTGACTGAGGTGGAAATTGATGGAGAGAGCAGTAGGAATTCAAAAGGAGAAGGAGTAGAGTTTTTAAGCAGCAAGAAGGTCTCAGTAGAGTCAAATTGAGGGATCAGGGAGCAAAATTAGGTAACTGAACTGGATGGTCTCTAAACTATCATGCAATTTAAACCTTGCTCTCATTTTCAATGAGTAGCCAGATGGTTGGTTTGATGCCTGTACTTATTTATCACTTTTAGGTAAACTTAGAACTTCACAAATACTGACCTGCACAAATGCTTTAATGGGTCCAATCTTCCTTAAGAAATTCTGAAAGTAAAATTCTTGTTATCAGAGTTTACTCTCTCCCCCAGATTGCCTGGAAGATACACTGTGGTGTAATAGAAGGTGTATTAGATTTGAAGTCAGGGAACCTAAGTATAAATATCAAATAAGCCATTTACTAACTATGTTATTTTAGGTAAGTCCCATCACCGTTCTGGGAGTCTGCAAAACGAGAGTGTTAGACTAGAATCTCTAACATCCCTTTCTATTCTAAAGTCTTAAGTAGACAAATGGCTATTTTAAAACCAAATGAGGTTGTCCAGAGTCCAGCTCTCCTCCAAACTATTACTGTCCTTTAAAATATAGCTGCATGTTTGCTAAACAATATTCTGTTCCTGTATCAATACAGGATTCTTGGTTGTTGTTTCTTTCAGTTTGCTTTTTTTTTTTTTTGGCTCTCCATATTAACAAACCAAACTATGTCCCAAAAGCTACAGCAAATGCTCTCTGTTGTTTAGCCTTGGTGATCTGGCACTTCCTTCCACAACTAACAAGACATGACTCCCATAAGGCCATGTGTGTAGTTTGGGAAGCTGCTCCCTTTACCACCTTTATAACTTGGTCTCTATGTTCCTACTGGTTTGGATGCCTATGTTCCCTTACTGTTTTATGACAAAGGCTGGAAAAGATTGTGGCTTTCTAAGGTTCTGCCAAAACACCCTTCTGAATCAAGGGATCTACATTTTAACAATTTAATCCTGATAAATACTGCACACATATATATATATGTATATATATATACACGTGCATATATATATGTATGTATATGTATGTATGTATGCATATAAGTGTGTGTGTGTGTGTGTGTGTGTGTGTGTGTGTGTGTGTGTGTGTGTGTGTGTGTACTGGTAACCAAAATTTGTAGCTTCAGCCATAATTGTTAAAAATAGAAGACTTTAAAAATATTCTCATAGTTTCAAAACTAATATTCACGGAAATAGTTACTCTGTCCTTATTATTGGGATTGGTTTCACTCTCTGTACTAGAATTCCAAGCACCTAACACAGTGTCTGGCATACAGTGGTGCTTAATAAATGATTATCGATTGATTAAAAGGACCTGTGATTTCAATGGTATAGGGAACTCCCTCTACCAAAACGGGCCAACCCCTTCTCTGAAACTTACAATCTTAGAGAGATTTCCTAGAGCTCTGAGACTGTTAGTCATTTCCCCGAAAGTTACACAGCCAGTATTAACCAGAGGCAGGATATGAACACAGGTCTTCCTGGAGGCAGTTATCTATCCACTAAAAGAATAATAGATGCAAATTGTTTTCCCTCAGATTCTATACTTTAGAGAGCTATTTTTCCATGCCACTCTCATTACAGCAAGCCTACTCTGACTTCTGTAAAACAATCAAGGCCCTGGAAATTTTCCCAACCTTCTAAAGAACCTATGAACGCTGGCACAAAGGAGTATGTGAATAACTCTCAATGCCTCTATATTTATTTCTCTACCACACAAATAGCATGTCCACTGTGAAAATCTTAAACAATTTTACCACTTTCCAAAGTTTTCATAGGCATGCTGGACTTTAATATTATAAGGAGTAGATACACCACAGTTTATATGGCCTAGTATTGAGTTCCACATACATCTGAGGACATCCCTGCCTAAGTTCAGAGACTCTTCATCAGATTAAGTCTGAACGGTTAATTCATCAGTGATAACATCTCACAGAGTCCATTTACTAATCTATCTGTGTCAGTGAATGAAGGACCCATGAAGTCATAGACTACTTGCTTGGGAGGCAACATGGGGCAGTAAGAGAAGTCCTAAATATGGGGTCAGAGACCTTGGATTCAAATATCAACTATTAATCACGTAACCCCAGAGAAATCACTTAACCTCTTGGACCTCAGTTTTATATATGTGTGTGTGTGTGTGTGTGTGTGTGTGTGTGTGTGTGTGTGTGTGTGTATGTACGTGTGTATATATATATATACATATATATATATATACATATGTGTGTATATGTATGCATGTATCTCCACATCCTAAGAAGCTTTTAAGTGAAGAACGGTATTTACTTCAGCTTTGACTGGCCAAGACATTAAGATTTCTGTTTCTATTTTTCTAGGGAACTAAATAAAGTATATGCCTTCTCCTTGGTGGGGATAAATAACAGTAGCTGAAATTTATAAAGTACTTTAAAGTTTGCAAGAGTTTTACAAATATTATCTTGTTTGTATCTCCACAACACCCTGGGAGGTAGGTGCTATTATTAGCCTCCTTTTACAGATGAAGGAACTGAGGCATACAGAGGTTAAGTGACTTAACCATGGTCACAGAGCTAATGCCTGAGGCAGATTTTGAACTCAGATCCTAACTGTGGACTGTTCTGAAGAACGAGCTCAATCTAACCAAATGCATGAGGGTAGGAAGAAAAGATAAGGAAAACATCATGCTGGGACACAAGTAAGGGAAAAATCATTCTACTGCACTCACATGTGGAGTCAAGAGGCTAAAGTCACAATATCTATACCCACGAGAAGATACGCAGCACAATGTGGTCACACACCATATTATGGCCCATACCGACTGATAGTGCCTCCAGTATGTAGTTACCGAACCCTGATGTAGTAGAGGAAAGTGTGAGGGAATCCTTACACATGGAGGTACTAGCCATAGACGGAAAGACATTCAAGGAATCACTCACAGTAGTTTCAATGGGAGGTAGAACAGCTTCTGACTCCAAAGTATAGAGACCCCATGAGTTTAGAGGCACATGGTACTCTCCAATCTTCTGTGAGACTGTGGTAGCTATCCAAAATCCTCAGATGGGAACACAGTCATACAGGTGATGACAGGGAGACATGGCAACACTCTTTATGCCTAATAACATATTAGGTACTGTTTGGAATAGAATTAAACAAAGAAACAAATGAACACCTCATTCCTTGGCCAAATTCAATTCCCTGAAGAGAGGTGAATCATTTGGAGTATGTGTAAGAAATAGAGTTTCACGGTGAATTTGATTAAGTACTCAAGACCTAGAAGCAATGGATCAGAAGGGCATGGTTATCTACCGTGTATATGCAAACAACTGTACAAATAAGCTATATATACTTTTGGATTTTTTTGAAGGAAATAATTAACAGAGGGAAGGCATCAGAATCTGGGAAAGGCTTCTTACAGAAGATGGGACCTTAGCTTAAAACTGAAGGAAGCCACAGAAGCTAGGAGGTAGAAATGAGAAACTAGAGAGTTATAGGTATGGAGGAAAGCCAGTGAAAACTTAAAAAAATATATACTGAATAAAGGACAGATTTTACAGACACACACACACACACACACACACACACACACACACACACACACACACAGAGCATTAATCCACATTTGAGAACAAGAGCCATTCCTCAATAGATAAACGGCCCAAGGATATGAACAGGCAGTTCTCAAGAGAAGAAATGTAACTTAACCATATGAAAAAAATGTTAAAATTACTAATAAGTTGAAATTCAAATTAAAATAACTATGAAATACTATCTCACAAACTAGATAGGCAATAATAACAAAAAAAAAGGAAATGACAATTGTTGGAGGGGATTTGGAGGACAGGTTCATTAATACATTACTAGCAGAACTATAAACTGATCCAACCACTCTGGAAAGCAATGTGGAAATATAATCAAAAAGTCACTAAACTTTATATATCCTTTTGTTCAGCTATGTTACCACTAGGCAAATAGGCCAAAGAGATCAAAGATAGAATAAAAAGGTTCTTAAGTACAATTATATTTGCATTTACATATTTGCTATAATGGGGATATTCATCAACTGGAGAAAGGCTTGAACAAATTACAATAAATGGATATTATAGAATATTCTGCCATAAGAAATGACAAAGGGTACAGACTCAAAGAAACCCAGGAGCATTTGTTTGAAATAACACAAATGAAGTAGGCAGAACCAGAAGAACAACCCATTCATTAACTAAAACACTGTAAAGAAAAAAACTTTGAAAGACCTAGGAACGCTGATCGATGTAATGACCAATCACAACTCCAGGAGACTAATTAAAAAGCATGCTGCCACCACCACACCCTTTGGCAAAGAAATGATGGATTGTAGGCATAGAATGAAATATGCATTTTTTGGCATGACCAATTAGAACATAAATTTATTTTGCTTGACTTTACAAAAGATGGCTGTTATGTTGGAGATAAGGACTTGGGTGTAAGACAGGGAGTGGGGGGTTGTTATGATACAAGCAGGAATGAGCAATTTTAAAATACATAAAATAGAACAATAGAAAGTTCAGAAGGGGACAAAGACAACCAAGATATAATTGGTGCTGCTATGCTAAATTTATCATCGTCATAACTACTACTGATAGTTAATATTTATATAGCACTTTAAGCTTTACGAAGCACTTTATATACATTATCTCCTTTGGTCCTCACAACAACTCTAAGAGGTAGATTCTATTACTATACCTATTTTACCAATGAGGAAATTCAGTCTGAGAAAGGTCAAGTGACATCATCAAATTAGTGTGCATCTAAAACAGTATTTTAGCTCCAGTCACTCTGATTCCAAATCCAGAGCTATTACCACTCTGCCCCCTACACTTCCTAAAGTATTTCACATATACTTTTTTTAAAGAGTCTATATACATATTGGATGTCTACAATTTCACAGTTTATAAAAAAAGAGTTCCATTAGTAATTTTCCATTTCCCCACTGCCTGAACTCTGTTTTCTGAAATGTTAACTCTGTCTTCTACTTTACTGTAAACCTAGTTAAACAAACATGAATCAAGATGATAGGCAACTTAAGGCTCTGACTTTTTAAATGACCTAGGTCAGCCTGCCCTAAACAATCACCGGGATAATGATGATATGTGCCTACCTGCATGTTAAAAGTCTGGTAACATTTCCATCATCAAGACAGATAGTTCAGCACTCTACTATTTCCTGTTCCATAGGCCTTTGGGACAAAAATACTCACAACAAAAGTTAGCTTTTGAATGTTCCACAATCTCTAACTTTCAGGTGAAAGGGGAACTGCTAGCAAATATTCTCATCAAGCTTTGTTTTAGAATTCAGAGTTTAGGTTTATTTTGTGGGAACTGAAATCTGATCTTTTTCTGAGGCAGTAATTATCACAGTGGGTCACTGACAGCTGCCTCTCTACAGCTCTGATAAGAACTACATATGTTAGGATTTCCAGAGGATATATACACCCGATTCCCCTACTGCCCCTTCCAGGAAGTCTGGGAATATACCAAAGGCTGATCAGTAATGTGCTGCTGGCCTGATCAACAATGGAAACAAGTTCACAACTGCATTATAAGGAAAAAAGTTTGGTTTTAACTGTTTCAAAGCCCCCCTTCCCCCGCCCCCCACATCCTTGAAGCCTATGCACAATAAAGGGTTTCTACCTAAACGTCATGATGATTCCCCACCCTATAATTTCCACCCTGTCCAACCTTATCATTTGGCTGAAAAGACCTACCATTATGGGCTGGAAAAATACTAAATAATCCAAACATAAAGCAAATGAACCGAAGTGGTCACAACAATTCAAAACAACATCTGTATTCGCCACTTCTGCTTCTATGAGATTTCTTTATGAAGTCTGCTGAATGTCTAGGCCCTATCCAACTATTAAATAAAACTATTCTCTCTGTTTAATACCACATTTTAATAATAACAACTCTACAGCTTGCAAAATGCTTTATATTAAAAAAAACTCAGTGAAGCTGGCGGCAAAAATATTATTATCACCATGCTGTTGGTGAGGAAATTAAGAATCAGAAATATAATGCCTTACTCACAGTCATAACTAGTAAGTGACAGCAGGTAAGCAAAGCCAGTTCTTCTAACTGAAAAATCCACTGTTCACCTTATTGACACCATCCTGCTTCTCTTTAGAGTCTATTCTAGAGAAATCCTTCATATTTGAATAAGACTTTATTAAAGTATGTAAAGCATAATAATCCTATGAAGTAGGTATTATTATCTGTGAAACACTCTAAGTGAGTACATGAAAAGGCCTTAGCCTAAAAGGGACAAGGTCTCTCACTGCATTCTGAGTAATCTCCAGTCATCCTGATGAATATTAGGTCATTGGATTCAGATGGCTATGGAGGAGACAGTGAGGCTGGTGACCTTGCACAGCCTTCCGTCACTCAAAACAATGTCAACTGCAATTCATGTCATCATCTCCCTGATGATGGTACTCTTTGAAAATGAAGGACAAACACAGCAATCACCTATGAAGTAGGTATTCTTATCTCCATTTTACAGATCAGGAAGTTGAAGTTCAATGAAATTAAATGACTTTTCCAAGAAGGTGTGTGTGTGTGTGTGTGTGTGTGTGTGTGTGTGTGTGTGTGTGTGTGTGTGTGTGTGTGTGTGTGAGCGCACGTGAGAGAGAGAGAGCGAGAGAGACACAGAGAGAGAGAGAGAGAAGGAGAGAACTGACCTTTGATATAAACTCAATCTTGAGTTTAAACCAATGATTCTTTCCACTAAATCACATAGCTTTTGTTGAACCTTCATTCACCACTATCCCCCCCCCAACACACACCTTAAATTAATCTTTGGGGGGGCAGCTAGGTGGCACAGTGGATAGAGCACTTGCCAAAGAGTCAGGAGAACATGAATTCAAATCCAGTCTCAGACACTTATTAGCTGTGTGACCCTGGGCAAGTCACTTAACTCTGATTGACACCAAAAAAAGTTTTTTAAATTAATCTTTGGGACATGTTTTGGAACCTTCAGGTGGCATGATAAGTTGACTGGTCAGGACCACCAATTCTGTCTATGTGGCTGCCCCACCAACAGTTCTCAGCCATTTTCCTCACAATTCACTGTCACATAATTCTCTATACAATTAATTTCTATTCTGTTGAAGCAGGCATGGAAAGATAGTTCATTATCTCATATGATTTGGTTCCACAGATTACCCTAAGTATAACATTCTTCTTCTCTAATTTGTTGGCCTTAAAAGAGAAGCTAAGTCACTCTATGAGAATCCAAGGTAATTAGATCCAATTCAATCCAATAAACATTTATTGAGCCTCTACTATGTGCCAGGCACTGTACTAAGTTCTAAGAATAATATTAATAAAAAGAAAGATGGTCCCTGCCTCAAAGAGCATACAATCTAAAGAGGAAGACAAAATATAAAAGAAGGCAGGGAAGTAAGGCAGGAGGGAGGATAGGACACCAGGCAGTACCCAGCATGGGGCATCTTGTTCCATGGAGTTGAAACCAGGACCTCCATAAAGGAAAGCATTGGGACAAGTTTGGTACCCCACCTTTCAGTCTTCCAATCAGAAGAAGGAGGAGACTGAGGGAAATAGTGTCAATCAAGGCTTGAGTTAGCAAAATAGTAGTGAGTTAAGACATGATGAGCTTATTCTGGGAGGGGCATCTTGTTCTGTGGATCTGAAACATAGTAGATGGATGACCGACCTTGTACTATTCTTTTTTTAATATATAAATATATTTGTTTTCAGTTGTCAACATTCACTTCCACGGGATTCTGAATTCCAAATTTTCTCCCCATCTCTGCATTTTGATTACCCTCACTCCAATCTCCCCTCCCTTCTATTACCTCCACCCTCTTCTCTTATACCCTTCCCTTCTATTTTTCTGTAGGGCACGATAGATTTCTATACTTCATTGCCTGTATATCTTATTTCCCAGTTTTCATGTAAAAATAATTTTAGCAGTCATTTTTAAAGCCTTGAGTTCTTCATTTTCTCTCTTCTCTCCCTCCCCACCCATATTCACTGAGAAAGCAAGCAATTCAACATAAGATATACATGTGTAGTCATGCAAAACACTTCCATAACAGTCATGTTGTGAAAGACTAACTATATTACCCTCTATCCTGTCCCGCCCTTCATTTGTTCTATTCTCTCCTTTGACCTGCCCCTCCACAAAAGTGTTTGCTTCTGATTACCCCTTCCCCCAATCTGCCATCCCTACTACCATCTCTCCTCTTTTATCCCCTTTCCCCCTGCTTTCTTGTAGGGTAAGATAAATTTCCATACGCAATTGAGTTTGTATGTTATTCTTAAGCGAAATCTAATGAGACTAAGGCTCGCTTATTCCCTCTTACCTCCCCCCTATTCCCCTCCATTGCAAAAGCTCTTTCTTGCCTTTTTTATTTATTTATTTATGTATAATGTTTATCTACGTTCTACCTCTTCCTTTCTCTTTCTCCCAGTATATTTCCCTCAACTCTTAGTTTTATTTTTTAGGTATCATCCCTTCATATTCAGCAGACCCTGTGCCCTCTGTCTACATACACATACACACACATGTACATATAGATACACATACATATACATACATGCATGCATACATATACACATACATACATACCTATATCTATATATCTATACCTATAGATATATAGATACACACATTCCTTCTAACAAAAGTCTCATTAGTTATAAATATCATCTTTTCAAGTAGGAATGTAAACAGTTCAACTTTAATAAGTCCCTTATGGCTTCTCTTTCCTGTTTACCTTGTAATGTTTCTCCCGATTCATGTATTTGAAAGTCAAATTTTCTATTCAGCTCTGGTCTTTTCAACAAGAATGCTTGGAAGTCTTCTGTTTCATTGAAATTCCATTTTTCCCCCTGAAATACTATACTCAATTTTGCTGAGTAGGTAATTCTTGGATTTAATCCTATCTCCTTTGACCTCTAGAATATCATATTCCAAGCCCTCTGATCCTTTAGTGTAGAAGCTGCTAAATCTTGTGTTATCCTGACTGTGGTTCCACTGTACTTGAATTGTTTCTTTCTGGCTGCTTGCAATTTTTTCTCCTTGCCCTGAGAATTCTGGAATTTGGCTATAATATTCCTAGGAGTTTTCATTTTGGGATCTCTGTCAGGAGGTCATTAAGGGATGCTTTCAATTTCTATTTTACCCTCTGCTTCTAGAATATCAGGGAAATTTTCCTTGACAATTAATTGAAAGATGATATAGGCTTTTTTTGATCATGCCTTTCAGGTAGTACAATAATTTTTAAATTATCACTCCTGGATCTGTTTTCTGGGTCAGTTGTTTTTCCAATGAGATATTTCACATTGTTTTCTATTTTTTCATTTTTTTGGTTTTGTTTTATAATATCTTGATTTCTCATAAAGTCATTAGCTTCCATTTGCTCCATTCTAATTTTTAAGGAATTATTTTCTTCAGCGATCTTTTGGACCTCCTTTGCCACCTGGCCAATTCTATTTTTTAAAGCATTCTTCTCCTCATTGGCTTTTTGGACCTCTTTTGTCATTTGGGTTAGTCTATTTTTAAAAGTGTTATTTTCTGCAGCATTTTTGGGGTCTCCTTTACCAAGCTGTTGATTCGTTTTTCATGATTTTCTTGCATCATTCTCATTTCTCTTCCCAATTTTTCCTCTACTTCTCTTACTTGACTTTCAAAATCCTTTTTGAGCTCTTCCACAGCCTGAGACCACTTCATATTCTTTTTGGAGGCTTTGGATATAGGAGCCTTGACCTTGTTGTCCTTTTTGTCTTCCTCTGGCTGCATGCTTTGATCTGCCTCATTACCAAGGACGTAAGAAAATACCTTTTCACCAAGAAAGTAACCTTCTATAGTCTTATTCTCTCTCCACCCCCCACCCCTCCCCCTTCACCGATTTGGTTGCTCATTTTCTCAGCCAGTTACTTGATCCCTGAGCTCTTTGTTAAAGAGGGTGTACTGCCACAGCTTCAGGGGAGCTGACCTCAGAGATATTTCTAGAGACCTGTAAATTTTCAGTTCCCCCAGTGGCATGATCAAAGGAGAGGTATGCACTCTTCTCCTGGCCTGCGCTCTGGTATGTGAGCAACCACAAGTATTCCTTTCTGTCTTGGAAGTACAAGGACTCCCTCTCTACAGGTGCCACAAGCTCCACCACTCTAGCATTCGTCCTCACCCCCAGACTGCCACCCAGGACTGCCACCCAGCTCAGCAACTCAATTCCTCCACTGTCTGTAGGTGGAGAGCTCCAGAAGCAGCTGCAGCTGAGGCAGTGGCTGCTGCCATCCTGGCTCTGGGGCCACACTGCATTCCCGTCTCACCCAGGTGAGAGACCTTTCGCACTGACCTTTGAAGCTGTCTTTGGCTTTTGTGGGTTGAAAATTCTGGAAACCACTGCAGCTGCCCAGTGATTCAGTGCCCTGAGACCTGCTCCAGTACTGTCTGTGCCAGCGTGGCCCATGCTGGGCTGTGCTCTGCTTCTTATTGGCCTTCCAGATTGTCTTGGGCTGGAAATCTGCTTCATTCTGTCATTTTGTGGTTTCTGCTTCTCTAGAATTTGTTTAGTCACTTTTTACAGGTATTTCAAGGGGCTTGGGGGGAGGGCTCAATCAGGTCTCTGTCATCTTGGCTCTGCACGACACTGTACTATTCTTAAACATAGTTTGTTGGGATAGGTTCTTAGTCTCCACAGGAGAAGGAAGCTTAGGGCTTTGCTAAGAACCCTGGAAGGGATGGTTTCGTTCATCTTCTAGGTAAGATATGATCCTACAGGTGGTATAGCAGGGTAGGATTATACAACCCTAAAGGGAGGTCAAACTAGCCAGGAAAGAAAATGTTCTAAGAGAGAAAGAAGGAATTGGGGACCCATGGTGATTCAAGGAGAGCCACAGGATGTCTACAGTGACCAGGACTGTGGGTTAAGGGTAGATGCCAGTGGCACTCTGTCTCTGTCTCCTGCTTTACTGTTTCCTAGGAAGTGTCTATCTCTGAGAAATGTGATAAAGCTCTACAAAGGTCTTTCTCCAAAACTCATTTTTCCCCTAATCCTCTGCATGCTAGCATGTTATCAGACATTCGTTTACAACTTGTTCTTTTCTTACCTTGTACTTGTTCTTTTATTCTGACTGTATTTCTCTTCACATAAAATACCTGTGGTCTTTAAAGAGTGTAAATATGGAAGACTTTGGCTATCTGGTTTCACAAACTCTAAGTGGCTAGAAAGATTCTTTTATAGTTTAGATCCCAGGCTTTGGCCAATTGTTAGAGGAACTCTTAACCAGGGAAATGACAGACTGTGATTTTAGTTCATTACTAATTCAGGCATTTGGATAAATCATAGGCTGAACTATAAAATGGATTAGGGACTTTTTCTTTTCCTTCCTAGAAGAATGAGACTATTGTAGTCAGCACAGGTGCCTAAAACAAAGCAGTCCCTCCCCCTTCCCAGAATGGAAAAGGGAGAAGGAGTAGACAGAGAAGAAGGGCTCAACCAAAGGGCAAGCTCCATTCTGAGCCGGCCTGTGGGAAGAACTGAATGCTTTGGGATGATCAGTTCTGTCCCTTTCCCTGGAAAAGAGAAGAGGTATGTGGGGTTGCCTTCAAGTATCTGAAGGAAAGAATGTCACGTGGAACAGGATTTGGCTATCTTGTCCTCCAAGGGCAAAATGAAAACTAGTGAGTGGAAATGGTAGAGAGGAAAATTTAGACTTAAAATAAGGTGAAATTTCTCAACAATTAAAGCCGTTCACAGTGAAATTGGCTGATATAATGGGTAGTTTATTCCTTTTCATTCCTTCAAATAAAGATCAAATGGTCATTTGCTGAGATAGGGGATATGGATAGATAGGATAGGACAGATTCCCTATAAATAGGATAGATATGATAATATTCAGTAAAAATTGGACTAAGTCTACTTGAAATCTTCTTGTAACCCTAAAAGATTCTATAATTAATTAATCATTTGAGTAAAAGATTTTTGAGACCTGCTATCTCATTTGTAAAGCACAGGAATATCCAGAAAACAAAACAAAAAATTTTAGTCTGTACCTCGCAAAGTATACAATGGAGTAGATCAACCAAAATATTTCATTCCTAAGGCAATCATCAGTGTTTTTTTTTTAAAGTATCCTACCTTCTGAAAATTTGGAGATAATTAAGATAAGATAATAAGATAAATTAATGGATGACTCCAGGGGACTACTTTTTTAATGCAAATCTAAAGCTATACTCATGATTTCAAAGAAGTAGGACCTGAGAACCTGGATTATAATTCCCATGAATGATGGCATCCAACCTTCCATAGCATCCAGTTTAGATACAGATGTGATTAGCTATATCTCACAAATTACTTTATGGGAAGTTGTGTTTAGATTCAAATACAAACTCAACTCATATTTGTGTGTGTGTGTGGGTGTGTGGGTGTGGGTGTGTGATTTAATGGTATTTGGAGGATTCTGATTTTTTAGGTCATAATCTAGAGACAAAATTATTTATTCAATCACCTTTGATTCTTTTTCACTAGATCCATGGTGGTGATGGTTGGTATCATTGTCGTTGTCATCATCATAGTAGTAGTAACCCTTGAATTGACCATTCTGTGAAGGACTGGGGTGAGGAGGAGGGAGGGAATAATCTACAAAGAATGTGAATGGTATTAACACATCCATAAAATGGAAAAAAGGAAGAATGGATTAGGAAGCAGAATCCAACAATATATTGTTTAAAAGAAACTCATTTGAAATATAAGGATGAAAATGAAGCTAAAATGAAGTGAGGCAAAAATTATTCTTCCTCAGCAGAATGCAAAAAAGCAGGAACAGCAATCACAACAAGTAAAAGAGTCACAGTTTAAAAAGATAAACATGGAGACTACATTAGGAATCAATGGATAATACAGCAATACATAAAATACACACACTGAATCACATAGCACCTAAATACTTAAAGGAAAAGCTAATAGAACTTCAGGGAGCAAAACTGTAATAGTAGAGTACCTCAATGTGAGTCTGAAATAAATCTAATAAAAATATAAATAATAAAGAGATTAATGATCTGAATAGAATTTTGAAAAGTTAGCTATGTTAGATGTCTGACAATTACTCAATGGGAAATGGAAGACATATACATATTTCTAAGGTACAATTGGCTCTCTTCCAAAAATTACCCTTTCTTGAGATATAAAAATCTGATAAACAAATTCAAAAAAGGCAGAAATAGTAAACACATTCTTTGCTGATTAGAATGCAGATATACATACATATTTATTAAATGCATCTGCAGAACGGACTGAGCTCCAGTGGCTCCCTATTGCCTCTGAGATCAAATACTAAATATTTTGCTTGGCATTCAAAGCCCTTCATAACCTCTTCCCCTCTTACCTTTCCAGTCTTATTACACCTTACTTCTGACACATACTCTTCCACCCAGTGACAATGATCTCCTAGCTGTTTCATGAACAAGACACTCCATCTCTTAGCTATAGACATTTCTGGATGCCCTATGCCCAGAACATTCCTTCTCCTTCACTCCAACTTCTGACCTCCTTGGCTTCCTTTAAGTACCAACTAAAATCTCACCTGTTACTGGAAACTTTCCGCAATCCCTTTAAATTCTAGTGCTTTCCCTCTGTTATATGTAAAAATTTGCATGTTTTCTCCCTCATTAGACTGTAAGCTCCTTGAGGGCAGGGACTGTCTTTTGTCTTTTTTTTATCCTCAGTGCTTAGCACAGTTCCTGGCACATATTAAGTGCTTAATAATGTTTATCGATTGATTGAAGAAGGAAGTCAAACTTAAATGGAGATGAAATAATATAACCTTAAAGAATGCAAAGGTCAAAGACCAAATAAACATTTTCATCAAAGAAAATTACAACAATGAGACAATTTTTCAAACTAGTAGGGTGCTATGAAAGCAATCAGGGGAAAATATTTGTCTTTAAACATTTTTGTCATCAAAGGCAAAAAAGAACAGACAAATGAATTACACATACAACTAGAAACAAAGCTACTTTATCTATGAGTAGTAGATGACAGAACATTAAACATAAAAGTAGTAGGATAGGATGGTACTACAATGACTTGTCTTAAGACCATTTCTGTCTGAATTCCACAGAACAAGATCAAAATGATGAGATATCAATAATAACAATACCTGGTATTTATGTGGTTCTTTAAGTTTTGCTCTTAATATACATTATCTTTCAAACATCCCTGGGAGGTAGTAGTATTAGTATTATTATTATAATACTAAAGAGTATTATTATCTCCAATTGATATTATCTCTATTTTGTGCATAAGAAAATAAAACTCAAAGATCCTTTCCCATGATCACACAGTTAGTTCTATACTGGAATGTTTGCTGATAGAGTTGATATTTTTAAAAATTAGAATTATAATTGCTCAGATTAAGATGATCCATTAAGGTTGAATAATAATAACTCACAATTATATAGCACTTTTAAGTTCGAAATGGGCTTTCTTCACAGAAATCCTTGGAAGTAGGAAATAGCGGGCAGACAGCCAACCTCAAGTCAAGAAACTCTTGAGTTCAAGTACAGATTGTGACTCATATAAGCAGTATAGTTTCAGGCAATCACTTAACTTCTCAGTGCCCCCAGGAGACAGGATAAAAGTTGCTATATTGGTAGAGGTGGTTTCTTCATGAGTTGCCTACACTAATGAAATCACAAGTCTGTACCAAAGAAAATCTTACCAAAACCCCATGAAGCACATGGTACAAGTTATGACTGTACCTAGTTTACAGACGAGGAAACTGAGGATACTGGGCTAAAGTGACTTGACTAGGGTGACAGAGATGTTAAGTGGCAGTGATAGTACTTGGATATCAGTCTCTTAATTCCCAAGCAAAAAATGTTCTTTCCACAATAGTGAAAGGGGTATAAGTGGTAGAGCTATCCAGAGACCGCAGAACTAATCACTAAATATTTGCCCAGAATTCAATGCCAGCAACCCTTTTAGCCTATAATTGAGACAAATTAAAAAAAAAAGAAATTGCACATGTACATAAAAACTAAATCTTTTAAAATCCCTTTAATATTAAGGGCTGTAGGAGTATAGCTATGACTCAGTGACTTCAAGAGGAATTTTGTGGATACATATAGCCAACAATTCTTACAAAACAGCTGCTTGGAACGGCTGCATGAAACTGACTTATTAAAAAACAATTCTAGAGCATCGTCTTCCCAAAACTTTGTTTTCTTTCTTCAAACAATGCAGCTGTCCTTCTGAGCATTAAACGAATACTCCATTGTCAATTATTTGTAACCAAGCGTAGTAGCACAGGGGGAAGGAGGAGGGAAGGGTGCTTGTGGTATTTAGCAGCAGAAGCCAAGAAAAGCTGCTTTTCATTCAAGACTCATTTAAATCAATCCTTATTTTACTCAGGCTAAAGCAAAGTGTGTCATATCTATAAACTCCTCAGCTACCCCACCCACCAACTGCAGCTGAATTTCTTGATCTGATTCTTAGCAGCTATAAACATCTATAACATTCTAGGGTTAAGATGAATTGTCTACAGGAGCCTCCAACCACTGGAGTCCACTAACAAGCTGTTGTGCCTTGAGACAGATGTTTCTGCCTTGAACACTGAGATCTTAATGGGCAGCTTTTCTGGTTTGCTTCCAGCGATGATGATATTTAGTAGTAACAATGTTCTCAAATAATAAAGCTATTTAATAGTACCTGTAAAAGTTGGCATAAGGCAAACAGAAAAAGCCTTTCTAATGTGAGTTTCTTCTTTGGGAAGCCACAACAAGAGAGTTACTGTTTCTTCTCAGGCAATGGATGCTTCAGTTTTATAGATCTAGGCCCATTATAGAGATCAATCACAGTGGAATGGTGTTTGTTGTTCCCATGTGAAATCAAAGCCTGGCAGCCCCAAACACATATGTGTTTCTCTCATTTCTTTAAATGCTTCTCAGATGCCAAGGTTGTTTTTTTTTCCTTGTATTTCTTGAGGCACTGAAAGAAACAATCAATTTGGAAGATTATTTTCAAATTGGCCTCAGGAACTCTCCCAAGGCTAGGATTCAGTCAAAATTCTCTAATATTTTTTCTTTTGGTTTTACTCATTACTGTGCAGGTGTCAAGTCTCTCTAAATAACTTTATTTGAATAGGAAGCACAAAAACTTAGAAAATAAAAAGCACTTTCACAACCTACAAGTAGGATCCCTTTTAGATTTTTTCCTTATATGGGTTCTCTCCTCACTTCATAGTTTTCTCTGGTGTTCGGATAGAAAAGAACCTGAGAAAAGAACTAGTCAACTGCCAGCTCAATTTGAGTCAGCAATGTCACATCAGAATAGATGATCTTGGAAGTTCCTTATAACTCTGAGGGTCTATGAATATAAGAAATTCTAAAAACTGACGCTACTGCTACATACCTGAAACATCTCTCACCTCATACCAACAAATCTCTAGTCTGTCACATGATACCAAAATACTGACAGTGATTGTTCCAGATGATCGACAATCATAATGGTGAGTCATGATGGGTCATAGGGGGCCAGTAAGGAGGAAAAGTATCTAAGATCCAATAAAAAAGTAAACTCTGCCATTTCATTAACACAGCCTTCTTGCATAAAAATCCAGTAGGGACTTTTATTTTGAGAATAATGTATATACTCCACCAGTTCTCCACCCACTTCACTAGCTGCATGAAACCCAAGGCCCAGCCTACATGGGGATGGAAAGGGCTACCTGCTCTCTTCCCCTAGGACTCTCTAAATTTAATGGGGCTTCCACAAGTAAAAGCCAAATTGACTTTTGTTTACCAAGAGCTTTGCTTTTACTAGTTTGGGAACCTCTATGTTAGTGCCTATGGGTAATATGACTGACATGGGAAATGTCAGTACAGTCAATCCTCACCATTTGCATGTTTAATTTTAGTGACTTCAAGCATTTGTGTGATTTAGTAACTTCATTTTCAATCTGGCATTGGCAACCCCAAACATATTCAAAGATATGTACAGTACAGGAAAAAAGATGCATGCAATGCAAGTTTGTGGAGCTGCTGGTATCCTACTAGACACTTCACTGGTCTTGTTCACCCTACCATTGTAAGTACAGAGCTTCTTGTGCATTCATTGCCTTGTTTCAATGTCTGACTTTAAAACTCAAGTTTTATATTGCAATTAGGCTCTCAACGTGTAGTACAAGTCCATGCAAAGTCAGTGATGTGACTTAGTGAGAAAATGAAGATATTAGATACACTCTACACTGGAATGTCTTCAGTCACTGTCAGCCTAATCAACTAGATGGCTAGAGACGTCAAGGCTGCTGATGCCATCATCAATCACAGCCTTAATGTTTAACGTCAACTCACCTCTATGTTCCCTTATCCCAACAGAGTTCCAACAGAGCACAAAGCAGACATTTCTGACAGATTATTTTAGGCTGATGAGTTCTTCACAATCTCCAGTGCCATCTATCAGCCATGTTGGAGGTGATGTCTAGACCTTGCCAGTCTTGGCGGTCTTCTGAAACTAGTAACTAAAGTCATAGCAATCAACCCCTTGGTTTTCAGAGGGAGCCAAGGTAGAGAGGCTTACAGCACTATACACCCTCACACACTGCCATCTGACACTGAAAGGTAAGATTCAAGGTAAAACATTTTTTTAATTTTAAGAATTTTAATTGCTGTATATTATTTATGGTACTGTAGATTTTGTGTTATAAAAAGTGAATATTGTCTGAAATCAATATTTTAATTGAAATTTTAGCACAAAAGGCCACAGAATTCTAGAAAATTGCTTGTGAGAAAAAATGTTTTGCATGTTACCAATTTTATCTTGTGTACCGTATTTTATGAAAAATTTCCTGGTTACTGTGTTAGGAAAAGTGCCTATTATCAAAATTGATGTTTTGTTATAAAGAACTGTATGCAAAAAGTATACTTTCAGCAATCTCTAATGAAAGATTACAGTTTTTGGTGGTTGCAAAAACCTAACCCCCTATTTCCCATAGTTTCAATGTAGCAACATTGGAGTTTTTGACTTTTGCTCTATTTTCCAGGTATGTTACCTCCCATGAAAGTTGAAGACTGACTATATTTTTTTCTAGCTAAAATTTAGCTACAAAGAACACAGAAAGGCTCAAAAGAGCAGAAAGCCACAATATAGAGAAAAGGTCAATGTGAAAAGTAAAGGCAGTAAGTGGTTAACTCTATGGAGGTAGATTGAGGTGTATTAATGCCTCTCTATCACTTAACCACACTGATCAGCTACAGTAAATTTGTCTAACTAAGCTAGGCAATTCCAAACACAATTTTGTTTGTTGTTGTTCAGTTGTAGCTGACTCTTTGTGACCCCAACTGAGGGCTTTCTTGGCAAAGATACTGGAGTAGTTTGCCATTTCCTTTTCCAGCTCATTTTACAGATGAGGAAACTGAGGTAAGGGGGTTAAGTGACTTGTCCAGGGTCACACAGCGAGTAAGTGTCTGAGGCTGGATTTGAACTCAGGTCTTTCCGACTCCAGGCCCAGCACTGTGCCACCTAGGGAAGTGATCTTTCAGGGTTTTTAAGTCATCGTAGATCAACATACCCTTTCCATAATGGTAGCTTTCATTTGCTTATGATTACAGAGTTGAACAGGGAGAGAAAAAAGCTATCTTTAAGGTAGGCCATGTGAAGCACAGATTAATTAAGACAATGAACCTCCCGGGGGCTGGAGTTCCAGAGCTGAAGAGTTAAGTTTTCCAGGGCATGGTCTCAAGTCCATAGAGGTGCAGACAAGAAGATGGTGGGATATGTTAAACTACTTAAATCTGGAAGGTGAACTGAAATAAATTATGTACCAATTAACAACACTTGATGTTTAGTTAGTCTCTCAACAGTCAGCTAGTCATCGCAGTGATAGAACCTTGGGCCCAGAGTCAAGAAGACAAGTTCAAATGAAAACTCAGACACTGACTATGTCTAAGACTCTGTGCCTCAGTTTCTTCATCTGTAATGTGTGGATGGACAATAACAGCGCCTACCTCTCAGAGCTGTTGTGAGGATAAAATGAGAGAATATTTGTAAAGTACTTTGTAAACCCAAAAGCACTACATAAACACTATTATTATTATCATCATTATCTCTTGGGTTTTTATATCTCTCTAAATCTTACTCTGAATACAATTTAATTAAAAATGATAAATATTTGTAATTTGTGACTGAGATATTTATAGTTATCACTTTAAATTGCATTTGTATCAAAAATATTTTTGAGATATTATTATTTAACATAATATAAGCTATTTTAAATGCAACTATCCATCTTTACAGAAAATCTAGTCCTTTTTCTCATGTAGTGATATCTGGGCATTACTGTTTACTTGGTAGCAGCTAATACACCACATGCAGATTGTCTACAATGAAATTTCACCTTCTCTATGACTATCAGGTCCAAATATAGTTTGACAGTAAACCTCGCAACAAATGACATATACAATATTCCATCCAATCTATTCTTCTGTTGAAACTTCATTACTGGATAATGGGTACTTTTGTTTTTAAAGATCCCTAAAAAGGTGATCCATTAATACAGTATCTCTTAGAAAAATGACCGAGGTGTTTAATAATTCAAATTACTGTCAGTCATTGCGTTGCCAAAAACTAAATGTGTTCCAGAAAAATGAATTCCATTTTTCAATTAAATTCAATTAATTTCAATGAAAGAAGTCCCACCTATATTGCCTTTAAACAATGGATTAAGGGGTAACAGGTAAATGGGAAATGCTGTATTTTTGATGATTTCATAACACTTTCAAAACAATTTTTCTCACAAAAGATAATCTGATAATCAATCATTTTATGTTCTAAAAAGTTACCCATACTTCCCCATTTCAATGTTACTACAAATATTATCCTCTATCATCCTTATTTTTTAAAGGGTCCACATATGTAATTGATTTCCAAAATCCTTGACAGAGCTTTAAAAAGAAACTATTTCTACTAGATCAGTTGATTAGCTAAGTGGTACAGAGGATAGGTTTGGAGTCAGGAACTGTATTTGAATTCTGGTTCTGTTACTCTCTGTATGACAGCAAGACACATCACCTGTCTTCGCCTCTGTAAGGGATTAGACTAAATGATTTCTAAGATCTCTTTCAGTTCTAAATCTACAAATTTAAATTTAATAATAAATCTAAATCTATTAAATCTACATGCTAGGAATATATATACACATATATGTATATATATATACATATATATATATATATATAGATATAGATTATATATATATATACACAAACATATCTAACATATATACACTGCCCATCAGGTTCTTGGTGTATAGTTAACTACCGTAAGTATATAATTCCACAGGCAATTCTAGTTTCTCTTTGAGCACTCCTTTAAGAAAAAGGAGACACTTAAAAAATAAAAATCCTAAGAACAACCAGAAAAAAAGAACCTATTACTTCTGGCTGATCCAGCTTCAATGTACCATTAATCGGAGAAGCAATATGACTGATTTGTCATATCTCATATTCACTTATCTCCCCAAACAGGAGTTTTGACTTAGGAACAAGCAGAAGATTGGTCTCAGTTCTGTAAATTTCATCACAGATGTTAAATATTAGTTTCAGATATTTATTTACTTATAACCCCTCAGCCTAGGATTCAATGCCCTTCACAGTTTGATTCTAGTCTTCTGTATAGCTTTAATTCCAACTCCTAATTTTCTTAGAACTCTTATGCTTCAGTCAAAGTAACTGCATCCCTTCAACTAAGTTAGAGAGGCAGCTTGACATAACAGACAGAGGGTTGGTCTTATAGTCGGAAAGACTGGAGATCAAGCCTTGCCTCTAACACATACTAGCTGCGTGACCATAAGCAAATTACTTAACTTCTTACTTACCCCTCAGCCACCATACACCCCTAACCCACCAACTTTTTAAGGCTCTACTTTGTAGATCTGCATCAGTGGAGAGAGTTTCCACACCTAGAAGTTTCCCATGACCCATGAAATTACAGAACAAAACAAACTATTAAAGCATAACTTTGCATGTACTTTCCATCACAATCTCAATTTTATTTCCCAATTGTCTTGGGGAATTGTAGTTGGAGAGAATTCAATTATATAGTGGGATTTTGTATAATATGTAAAAAAAAAATTTCACAAAATAAAATGATATATCTTAAGTTATTAACTTAAATAACAATAAAATATTCAAAGTTCAACTTCTCATAGGCTTATGAGTACTCCTTCCCGTTACACTACAATCCCTGAGGGAAGTTACTATAATAGACTTCTTTGGGGCTCCACATTGTCTTAAGTAGCAAGTAGGGTCTACAACACATTTCATTTCTGTGGGAATCTGAGGGGTCATGAAGGCAGTCATGAATCCACAGAATATTTAATGAAGAACTGCCTGCCTGAACAAGAGCTCTAGACAAAGATGAAGCCACACAAGAGTTCAGAAGATAGGTCAAGATTCTGTATGAGGATTGCACAACTTGGCTCTGCCCCCTTTTTTTTTTTTTTAAAGTTTTGCCCTGGAGGGAGAATGTTGGCTCACCACTCCAAGTGAACCTTTCTATGTGGCTGGTCCACCCCTCTTTCCCATTCAGGTGTGTATCCCAGAACAAGGGGTGGAGTGTGTTGTTAAGCAAAATTGTCTCATTAGCATGGCTTTTGTTTCTTTTGAGTGGAAGTACTTTCGGCTGTTAAGTGCTAAGCCCCAGGCCCAGGGCCCTGTCAGGTGTGAAACCTGTGTGGGTGTGGATTGGTGACTTAGGAGGGGCCAGCTCGGGAACCAATGGTCTCTGGTCCTTGAGGCGGGGCTTGAGAAAGCCAGAAGTTCGGCTGGGAGGAGGGGTGAGCCAGGAGACAACTTCAGCGGAGGCGGAAGCTGTGGAAGCAGGAAGCTGCAGAGGCAGGAAGCCGTGGAGGCAGGAAGCTGCGGAAGCAGGGCTTACCCGTGTGTAGACCCAGGAGTGTGAGCAGAAACGTGAGGCCAGTAAAAATGATTTGGCTAAACACTATCTTGTTTTTCTGTGGCCTCCTGGTTACTCTTGTGAGGTGGGCTTTCTGGGCCTGGAGTCTTTTTGTCAAGATGTCGGAATGGGGAGGCTGGTTCACGGTTCTGCTGCGGTGGGGCCTAAATAAATTTCTTGTTGTTTTCTCCATAGAGAACCTCTCATACCTTGCGATTTCGAACCATTCAAACATATACATGATTATATTTGAGATTATAAATTCGGCCTTCCTACTACAAGGTGCCAAATGAGGCTCCAAAGAGCTGAAAGAAAAGGTGAAAAGGACTGCTGAAGGGACCACAGAATTTAGTGCTGTTATAGCTGCTGCTGGTATGACATCTAATACACTATCTGCTGAGACTAATACACTATCTGCTGAGACTAGAGTCAGAGATGAGATCTGGACCCGCAGGAAAGGTGCAAACTGCCAGCCAAGATGGTGGGGAACATTGATCCTAGGGCAAATTCCAAAGTGCCAGATATCATGGAACAAGGATGATCAGTGAGAAGCAAGGCAGGAAAATGGATCTTTATCCTTCCACCGCCTTTCCTTTCAGTTTCAATTCTGAGGTCCCAGACACACAACTCTTTTCCATAATCCTTCTCTTTACACACCATGGAGAAACTGTTGGTTTCTATTTCAACTTTTCTATAATGAAATGTGTGTGGATACAGCGTGGACTGCCTATATAATATAAAATATTGAGGACTGGTCAAATAAAGAAGTTTAGTCCTAGACAAATGAAAATAGGAGGTAGGATATAATGTTTTTCATAATTCTCATTACTAGAGCAATATTTCCTTTTCTTTTTCCATACACTTTGATACTGAAGCAAGAGCTGTATACCTGGTGTACCCTGAGCTCTTGGTTGTTGGATAGGGAGTAGTCTAAGAGTTTGGACATTAGTGCCCTCTTGATACTTCATCTATTGGGAAAGCCAGGACATGGATACTAGATACACTCTGAAGAAATCATCTGACTGGTAGCTAGAGGGAATTGTCAACTGATAGCCAAACTCTATACCATATACTTCACTTAATTAATTGACAATCGACTTTTTCAAAGGCTTACAGAAGGGAGGAATTATCTACACGTGGCTACTAAATTGCTACAGCAGCACCTAAGTGTTCCCTGGGACAACTATTAACCACACTACTATATCCGCATATAAATAATCACTTAAAATACGGCATAATTTTTATCTCAGGAAATGCCTCCTAAGAGGATCGTTGTTGCATAGGTTCAGAACTGAAAGGTTGGTCAGAAGTCACCTAATCTAACTCTCTTTTTCCAGAAGAGGAAACAGAGGTCCAGAAAGGTTAAACATGCCAACAGTAAAAATTAAAATTTCAAAAAAAAAACTTTCTCAGCCATTTTTCTAAAATTTAAGAGCTTACTGAAGCTTTTAGAAGTCATTTCTAGAATAAAACATTACATTTTAGGTCATTTTCATTAAACTACTGGAAAGCCAATTAAGTGGTAGTAGCAGATAAATAAATACAAAGTCAAAACTCTATACAAATCTGAAAGTTAAGAAAAGGCATACTTTAGTCATGGTGTAAATGAATGAAATCAGAGTACCCAGGTAACTCTTGCACCTAGAGGGTGCAGTCCCAGGGGGAACCAATTTTATAAGGAAGGTTTGATGTACAATACAGTGTACTTGGGGTCTCTAAGTGGTGGATGACAATTATGACTGCTCTGAAGCTCAGGGATCACCTTCATGGCGACGGTGTTTCTTGTCTGAGTAGAAACTAAAATCACCATTTATAAGCAGTTTTAATATGGCCAAAACATTTAGAGGTAACCCAACTACAATTGTGACACAGTGAACAGAATGCTGGGCCTGAAGTGAGGAAGACTTATCTTTCTGAGTTCAAATCTGGCTCCAGATACCCACTACCTTTGTGACCCTAGGCTAGTCACTTAACCCAATTTGCCTCGGTTTCTTATGCATAAAATGAACTGGAGAAGGAAATGGAGGCAAACCACTCCAGTATCCTAGCCAAGAAAACCCCAAATAGGGTTATGAAGAGTCAGATAGTGCTAAGCAGAAAATCCTTTTGTCTTGCAACCTTAGTACAAAGGGTAGAGATCTTACTGAGTTTAGCTAACAAAATCAAAAGGACATCTTTTTATCTTGATTGTGGTTCCTTAGTATTTAAACTTATCCCAATACTTTTAATTTTTTTTTTCTTTGACCTGGAAGTTCTGGATTTTAGTTATGACATTCCTGGGAACTTTCATGTTGAGGTTTCAGGAGGTGCTTGGTGGATTCTATTTTCATTTTGCCCACTGGTTCTAATAGTTATAGGCAGTTTTCATTCATGTTTTCTTGAAATACAACAACTAAAATTTTTTTGTTAGTCTAGGTTTTTAAGTAGTCAGATGATTCTTACAAGATCTCTCCTTGACCTATATTCAAAGTCAGTTGTTTTTGTTAGGTTATGCCTCAAATTTTCTGATTTTTTTAAAATTATTTTTACTATTTCTTGTCTGTTGTTTTCCCAGTCATTAATTTTAAAGAGGGACAGATGGACTTCTACACAGCAGAGTATCTGACAAAGACCACATATAAAGAAAAGGTAAATAAAAAATCCAGAGAAACAGAATTTATGTTTTCCATCCAACAAAGAAATGTACCAAAAGACAATCAGAATCCTGCAAAAGTTTAAAGACAGCTGAAACAAGGACACCGATGTGAGTTCAAGTAAACATTTAAAACCTGAAAGCACTGAGAGGCCAAGTCAAGGGGCCTGTTGGAACTATGAGTAAATAGAAGAAAACACTGAACACAATGAAAGAAAATAATATGAGTTAAAAGGTAAACAGAGAAGTAAACATAGAAGAAATTCCATAGCAAATACAAAGAAAGTACCAGAAAAAGGAATAGTTTGGCTATAAAAATGTAGGAGTAAATGAAATTAAAGGAGATTTTTAAAAAATGAAAGTATAACTCTTTAGAAAAAAGTTAGAAGAAAAATAAAAAGCTTATAACAGAAAGTACAAAATCTTACTCCAATAATGGACTCTGAAAAAAATAATCAGAACTCAATAATTCCATGAATTATTAGAAACAGAATTAGAAATGATAGAATAAAGGGAAAAGATTTCAAAAAGCAGAAGAAAATTCAAAGCATCTACTATTAAAAATAACTTGGAAAATAGGTTAAGAAGAGAGAATTTAAGAATCATCAGACTCTCAGAAAACCATTACCAAGTACTCCAACTACTGGGGTGAGGACTTTTACAAAAACTGCTAAGAACACTAGAAAGCAGTCTAGCAGAAATTGGGTTTACACCAACATTTCATACCACATACCACAACACTCTCCAACTAAATATATGACTTAAGATGTAAGAAGTTATATACAAATTAGAGTAGTAGGGAAGGAGACATATTTTACAACAATGGATAAGAGAAGAGTTCTCGACCAAATTGGGAATTTTTGTTGTTAAGTCATTTTTCAATTGTGTCCGACTCTTCGTGACCCCATTTGGGGTTTTCTTGGCAGAGATACTGGAGTATTTTGCCATTTTCTTCTCCAGCTCATTTCAGAGATGAGGAGGCAAGCAAAGTTCACAGCCAGTATCTGGGGCCAGAATAGAACTCATGAAGATTAGTCTTCCTGATTCTAAGCCCAGTGCTCTATCCACCAAGCTGCCCTTAAACAAGGAATAGGAAAGATTAAAAAAGCGGACAATTTTGTTTATAGCAATCAAAAAGTTTTTGCCCAAGCAAAATACATGCAGTTAGAATTAGGAGGAAAACATTTCCACAACAAATATCTCTCATAAAGATCTGATATCCAAGATATAGGGGAAATTGATCCTTATATATAAAAACAATTCCTCAATAAATAGTCAAAGGATGTAAGATAGTTGTTGGAGAGGAAATAGAGAAGCACACTAATGAACTGTTGGAAAAACTGAATTGGTCCAACTATTCTAGAAAGCAGCTGGAACTATAGCCATTCACTAAACTGTACATATGAGGTTTATGGGGTGTTCAGGGAGGACCAGCACCTCTGATATTAGAGCTTGTTGAGCGCTTTTCAGGGCTGCTCATTCACCTTTGGTGTCCACCTGTCACCTAACTCTCACTTGTGGCTCCGAGAAGCTGTAGCATTCCTAGAAGCCACACCCAGTAAACTGTCTTGGCAGATGGGCTAAAACCAGGTTGAAGGCAACCAACAGGCCTGAGACCTGTTGGTAAATTAGGGAGATGCTACCCCAAGCATGTGAAGACTTTCCCTAGCAGAATGAGCAGATGAAAACAATTTGTTCTAATGGTCATGAAAGTGGCTGAAGCAGGTGCTGTGGAATGCTTAGAGTTTGGTCAGGGATCTAAGACACCAAGGCCATCCACTGGATCTAGGCCCTGTATCTTTTGCCCTGCCACTGGACTTTGATGACTCAGGAAGAGGAAGTAGGGACTTTGTGCAACTGTGCCTAATTTAAATCCAATCATGTACAAGTCAAGACATCACCTTGTGATATCATTGGTCCACCTTAAAAACAAAAGATGAATAATAAACTGTGCATTGTTTGGACTCAGACTTACTAAAAGTACATGTCCCAAAGAGATCAAAGAAAGAGGGAAAGAACTCACATATACAAAAAAGAATCGTAACATCTTTATTTATTGTAGTAATTAGCTAGTAATAAAGGCGGTACCCATCAAGGTTTGAATTATGTTACCCAAATATAATGGAAAGTATTATGTCATAAGAAATCATGAAAGGGATGGATTCAGAAAAACCTGGGAGGATTTATAAGAACTGATACAGAGTAAGGTGAGCATGAGAGAAAAATTTATACGACTAAACATTTTAAAGGAAAACAACCATGAAACACTTAACAATGATAGATGAAATGACCAATCATAATTGCAGAAGATTGTTGATAATTATTCTCACCTCTTTTCACAGAGGAAATAGAGTGAAGAATGAGACATCATTTTCAGACATGGCAATGCTGTCACTCTATTTTGCTTTACTACATTTATTTGTTACCAGGGAAGATTTTGGCTTTGGGGTTTTGTTTTGTTTTTTTTTGCAGGGGGGGAGATAGTACTGAGGAGTGGTGATAGTGATACTGAAAAAAAAGATCATTAATGAAGCATTTTTCAAAATACACAGAGGAGAATAGGAAGTTCAAAAGCGGATAGAGACAAGCAGTACAAAGTTAGAACTACCATGTTTTATATTAAATATATACACTTCAAAAAACTAACCATCTGTATGTAACACAGATTCATTGTGTCATATACAATCCTTTTTTTCTGTTCTTTGTATAAATGTTCATGTTTCCTGATGTTTGTCAATTTCAAACTAAGAAAAAAAAGAATATTTTTAAAAACATAAAAGAGGTCCTTAAAAACATAAAAGAGGTCCAGATGAAAGCAAACACTGGATCATTATATAACAGATTCAGAGTTGGAAAGGACCTTAGAGGTCATCTTATCCAATTTCTTCCTTTTTCAGATGAGGACACTGTGTACTAGAGAGGGTAAGAGACTTGCTCAAGATCATATAATTTGTAAATAATAAAGTGGAGACTAGAATCCAAGTTTCCTAATTCCAGTCTAGTAATCTTTCCACTATAACAATGGTTCCCATTTTGGGGGATTCTTGATGGTAGTCCAAAGAGTATGTGCTAAAAATTATTTAATAGTGCCTTAAGTAGCACATAATAACCCAGTTATGTTACAAATATATTTTTCTTCTGTGATAACAAGCATGTACATGTCTGAAGCATTACAGGTTTGTTTTTGCAAAGATTCAAAATCATCATGATCATGGCTATTTTGGTGTTCATGAAACAATTACATCAAATTCTAATGATTAGGGGGCGGAGCCAAGATGGCGACCAGAAAGCAGTAACTGGCATGAGCTCCCCACCAAATCCCTCCAAAAACCTATAAAAAAATGGCTCTGAACCAATTCTAGAGCTGCAGAACCCACAAAGTGGCAGAGGGAAGCAGGGCCCCA
>CM053624.1:230294406-230353554 GCA_028646595.1 Phalanger gymnotis | reverse complement strand
GGGGGGGGGGGGGGGCTGCTTTAGCAAGCTGCTGATTCATTTTTCATGATTTTCTTGCAACAGTCTTATTTCCCATCCCAATTTTTCCTCTACTTCTCTTACTTCATTTTCAAAATCCTTTTCGAGATCTTCCATGGCCTGAGACCAATTCATATTCTTCTTGGAGGCTTTGGATATAGGAGCTTTGACTTTGTTGTCTTCTTCTGAGTGTATGTTTTGATCTTCCTTGTCACCAAAGTAATATTTTATTGTCTGAGTTTTTTCCTATTGTTTGCTCATTTTCCCAGCCTATTATTTGACTTTTTACTCTTTAAGGTAGAGCTCTGCTTCCAATGTGAAGGGTGTACTGTCCCAAGCTGCAGGGGTTTTGTGCAGCTTTTTTCAGAGATAATTCTAAAGACCCATAAGTTTCTAGTACTTCTAAGGTGGTATTATCTAAGGAGAGGCTTTTACTCCTACCCTGGCCTGTGCTATGGTCTGTGAGTGTCCACAAGTACTCTTTTCTAACCCTGGAACTGTGAGGAGCACTCTGTCTCCACTGCTGCCACAAACTCAGCTATGCCAGTATTCTTTCTTACCCCAGTACTGCCACCCAGCACTATGACCCAGATCCAAATATGGTCAAAGCGAAAGAGGCCTGCCTCAGTGCCAGCAAAGAGACCCCTATAATCTCCTTCTGACTGACTCAATCCCATTGTTCGATCCCGTTACCATCTGTGGGCTGAGAACTCTGGATGCAGCCACTGCCGCCACCCCCGCTGCTGCTGACTCAGTTACTCCCTAGGCCTGCTCCTCGTTTGCTAGAACTCAGGCTGTGCTGGGGCTGGTGTTAGACTGTGCTCTTCTCTCACCCAGGTTTGACAGACCTTTCCCACTGACATTCCAAGATGTCTTTGGTGTTTGTGGGTTGAGAAGTCTGGTAACCACCACAGCTGCCAGTAACTAAGTTCCTCGAGGCCTGCTCTGTGTTCGCTGAGGCCTGGTCTATAGTGGTGCATCTTGCACTGGACTATGCTCCTTTCTCACACTGGTGCAACAGACCTTTCCTGTTGACCTTCCAGGTTGTCTGGGCCTGGAAATTTGTTTCACCCTGTCTTTTTGTGGGTTCTGCTGCTCTAGAGTTTGTTTAGAGTCATTTTTACAGGTATTTGGGGGGTGGTAGGTTGGGGAGAGCTCTGGAAACTCCCTGCCTTCACTCTGCCATCTTGGCTCTGCCCCCCAAATGGCCTACTTAGGCATTTTTAAAAGCAAAGGCTCAGACTTCTCTTATTCCCCTCTCAAGGGAAGTCTCTAGCAATAGTAACTATAGCTATGTACAGCAGTAGTGCTAAAAAAAATCATCTTTTAAAAGTATAATGGCAAGTCATGGATATTTCATTTCTCAACCTGTCAATATTAAGTTGTTTCTTTTAGTATTATTATTTAATGAAGATCAAAAAAACCAAGGAAACCAAAGAAAGATATGTGACATACACTGGAGAAACATCAGCAGATAGATCTACATCACTAGAGAAACATCAGCAGATAGATCCACATCAAGTCACTATTTCCACCCCACATCCTAATTTACCAAAAAATAAAACGAGCATTTATCAGGCACCTAATATGTGCTGAGAAAGAGCTGGCACAGAAAATAAAGAGCTGGCCTTGAACCCAGGGTTCAAGTCCACCTCCGACACAAACTGGTCAAATCACTTAACCTTCAATGTTCATCAACCTTCATTGGTAGAAAAAGTCACTTACCAGTGAAATCACAAATCTAGTTTCTATCCACATCCTCCGTGCTTGGCACTGTATACAAATAAAAAAGTTCTATGTTCTACTGGGAGGAGAGGGAATGAATAGGATACAACAACACCTTCACACAGAATTAGACAGGATATATACAAATTATAAAGACAAAAGGGTAAAATTAAATTTGGGGGGGAATATAAGAGATCTAGGCATGTGTTGGGGAAGCATGGAAGAAACCATAGAGGAGAAAAATGGAAAGTTAGGGAAAGAGGATGATCAAAAGGGTTGGTTCCCAGAAGAGAAAGGGATAGGATCCAGAAGAGAATACACAAACAACTTATGGTAATTGGAACAGCAAATTCAAGCATGAGGATGGGAAGATTTTTTTTTGGTGGTGGGGGGTGGGTGGATACTTTTATTTATCTCCATTTAATGCTTAAAGAAATACTGGCCAGGGTGTAATGGAGCTGGCTGGCTCATGATAGCCCATTATGAATTTTTTAAATTTATTTTAATTTTCAAATTCACTTTTATAAGATTTTAAGTTTTAAATTTTTCCCCCTTTCCCTTTCCCCCTCCCCAAGATGGTGTGCAATCTGATATAGGCCATACATGTACAATCATATTAAACATATTTCCACATTACTCATGCATAGTAGCAATTTAGATTTGAAGAGCCTTCCCACCCATTAATAGGCCATGTGACTGCCTTATGTCACAAGAAGCCTAAGTTACATGTGGTGGGAAGAGTGTCCTGACAGGAAAAGGAAGTTACATCACAGGAAATGCTGAGAGAGAGAGAGAGGTTAGCGCTGTTAATGGCTGCCGTTGTGATAGTTAGAACTGAACAGGCTGACTTAGCTGTACTGTAGTTTGTCTTTGGGAAGACTCCAGCAGGGGGTTGGAGAGGTTTTGGGATGGAGAGGCTCCATGTTGTGATGTTATGTATGGAATGTTTTACTGCTGTGATTGATTGGATAAATGGCTTGTGGTATATGGTTCTCTGATGTCTGAATAAATGGTTTACTTCTACTTCTATGTGGAGAGTCTCACATACTTTGTGATACAGAACTACACAGGCATTTTGACAATTATCATCTACATTGTTATTGTTGCCTTACTGATACATCATGTTGTAAAGAATTAGAATCAAAGGAAAAAACTATGAGAAAGATAAAACCAAAATAAGAAAAACTGGTATGCTTTAATCTGCATTCAGACTCCATAGTTCTTTCTCTGGATATGGACAGCATTTTCCATCATGATTCTTTTGGAGTTGTCTCAGATCATTGCACTGCTGAGAAGAGCTAAGTCTATCAAATTCGGTCATCAAACAATGTTGCTGTTACTGTATACAATGTTATCCTGGTTCTACTCACTTCACTCAGCATCAGTTCATGAAAGTCCTTCCAGGTTTTTCTGAAGTCCATTTCTCATGGAACAATAGTATTCATTACATTCATATACCACAACTTGTTCAGCCATTCCCCAGTTGATGGGTATCCCCTAAATTTCTAAATCTTGACCACCACAAAAAGAGCTGCTATAAATCTCTTTGTACATATAGGTCTTTTTCCCATTTTTATAATCTCTTTGGGATACAGACCTAGAAGTGTTATTGCTGGATCAAAGGGTATGCACAGTTTTATAGCCCTTTGTGCATAGTTCCATATTGCTCTTCAGAATGGTTGGCTCAATTCATAACTTCACCAAAAATGCATTAGTGTTCCACTTTTCCCACATCTTCACCAAAATTTATCATTTTCCTGTTTTGTCATGTCAGCCAATCTGATAGGTGTGAGATGGTACCTCAGAGTTGTTTTAATTTGCATTTCTCCAATCAATAGTGATATAAACAACTTTTTCATATGATTATAGCTTTAATTTCTTCATCTGAAAACTATCTATTCATATCCTTTGAGCATTTATCAATTGGGGAATGACTTGTATTCTTATACATTTGACTCAGCTCCCTGTATAATTGAGAAATGAGGTCTTTATCAGAAACACTTGCTGTAAAAATTGTTTCCCAGCTTTCTGCTTCACTTCTAATCTTGGTTTCCTTGGCTTTGTGCAAACCCTTTTTAATTTAAGGTAATCAAAATTATCCATTTTGTATTTCATAATGTTCTCTAGATCTTGGCTGGTGATAAGTTCTTCCTTTATCCATATATCTGACAGGTAAACTATCCCTTGTTCTCCTAATTTGCTTATAGTATCACCTTTTATGTCTAAATTGTGTACCCATTTTGACTTAATCTTGGTATAAGGTGTAAGATGTTGATCTATGCCCAGTTCCTGCCATATTATTTTCCATTTTCCGATCAGTTTTTGTCAAATAGTGAGCTCTTATCCTAGAAGCTGGAGTCTTTAGTTTTATCAAAAAGTAGTTTACTGTAGTCACTGACTACTGCGTCTTGTGTACCTAACCTCTTCCACTGATCTACTAGTCTTTTCTTAGCCAGTACCAAGTAGTTTTGATGATTGCTGCTTTATAATGCAATTTTAAATCTGGTATGGCTAGGCCACCTTCCATTGCATTTCTTTTCATTAATTCTCCTGATATTCTGGGCCTTTTGTTCTTCCAAATGAATTTTGTTATTATTTTTTCTAGTTCCATAATACAATTTTTTGGTAGTCTGATTGGTATGACACTAAATAAGTAAATTAATTCAAGTAGAATTGTCATTTTTATTACGTTAGCCTAGCCTACCTATGAGCAACTGATGTTTTCCCAATTATTTAGATATGAATTTATTCGTTTGAAAAAAATTTTGTAATTGTGTTCATAAAGTTCCTGGATTTGTCTTTACAGGCAGATTCCCAAATATTTTCTGTTGTCTACTTTAGTTACTAGTTACTTTAAATGAAATTTCTCTTTCTACCTCTTGCTGTTGGGCTTTGTGAGTAGTATATAGAAATGCCAATGATTTATGTGGGCTAATTTTATATCCTGTAACTTTGCTAAAGTTGTTTGTTATTTGAAGTAGTTTTTTAGTTGATTCTCTAAGTATACCATCATATCTTCTGCAAAGAGGAATAGCTTTGTTTCTTCAACATCTATTCTAATTCCTTCAATTTCTTTTTCTTCTCATTGCTAAAGCTAACATTTCTAGCACAATATTGAATAGCCATGGTGACAATGGACATCCTCATTTCACCCTTGAACTTACTAGAAATGCTTCTAGCTTTTCTTCATTACATGTAATGCTTGCGAACAGTTTTAGATAGATGCCACACCATTTTAAGGAAAACTCCATTGGTTCCTATGATCTCTAGTGTTTTTAATACGCTGGATCTTGTATTTTGTCAAAAGCTTTTTCTGCATCTTTCAAGATAACCAAATGATTTCTGTTAATTTTTTTATTGATAATCAATTATGTTAACAGTTTTCCTAATATTGAACCAGCCCTGCATTCCTGGCATAAATCCCACCTGGGCACAGTATATTATCCTCGTGATAAGTTGCTGTAATCTCTTTGCCAATATTTTATTTAAAAATTTTGCAACTGTATTCATTAGTGAGATTCATCCATAATTCTCTTTCTCTGTTTTGGTTCTTCCCAGTTTAAGTATCAACACCATATCTGTATCATAAAAAGAATTTGATAGGACTCCTTCGCCACTTTTTCCAAATAGTTTATATAGTATTGGAATTAATTTTTCTTTAAACATTTGGTAGAATTCACTTGTAAATCCATCTGGCCCTGGAGATTTTTTTCTTAGGGAGTTCATTGATGGCTTATTCACTTTCTTTTTCTGAAATGGGGTTATTTCCTCTTCTGTTAATCTGGGCAGTTTGTATTTTTTGTAAACATTCATGAATTTCACGAAGACTGTCAGATTTATTGGCATATGGTTGGGCAAAATAGCTTCTAATTATTGTTCTAATTTCCTCTTCATTGGTGGTGAATTCACCCTTTTCATTTTATATACTAGTAATTTGGTTTTCTTCTTTCTTTCTTTTAATCAAATTAACCAAAAGTTTATCTATTCTACTTTTTTATAAACCAGCTTTTGTTCAATAGTTTTCTTAATTTCTTAATTTCAATTTCATTAATCTCTCCTTTGATTTTCAGAATTTCTAATTTTGTATTAAGGCTTTTTAATTTGTCCTTTTTCTAGCTTTTTTAGTTGCATGCCTAATTCATTTATCTCCTCTTTATTTTATTCATGGAAGTATTTAGATATAAAATTTCCCCTAAGAACCGTTTTCATTGCATTCCATAAGTTTTGGCATGTTGTCTCATTATTTTCATTCCCTTAGACAAAGATACTGTTTGTTGTTTAACCCATTTATTCTTTAGGATTAGATTATTTAGTTTCCAATTAATTTTTAGTTTATATTTCTATGGCCTTTTATTATGGAAAGATGGTTTTTAATGCAGTTTGAGAGAGATTTAAGATTCCAAAGTACAGTATAAGCTAACACAAGGAGGGTGGGAGGAAGGGGAACAGACAGTAAAACAAGTGATCTTTATTAAGAAGAAATACTCATAATAAAGTAAAACAGTAAAGGAGGATGAAAACAGGTCCAATAGGAGTCCCTGGTGAAACTGGGCACCCAAAACTTGTAAAGCCCAGTGGGCTTTTTAAAGAGTTTTCATCCGGGTCAAGCAGGATAAGGCATTGGGGGAAAGGAGCAAGGAACTTGGACCTGGAAACTGGTGCTGATTCATTCTGGGGAGAAAACTGAAGAATTAGCAGCTAGCCAGTCAGCCAGATAAATAGCATTCATTAAGTACCTACTATCTTCCAGGAACTGTTCTAAGCCCTGAAGATACAAAGAAAGGCAAAAAAAAAAAATCCTCACTTTCAAAAGACTCAAAGTCTAATAGGAGAGACAACATTTAAACAATACGGTACAAACAAGTTTCTGTACAAACAATACAGGATAAATAAGGGATAGTCTCAGAAGGAAAACACTAAAATTAAAGACTAGGGAAAGCTTCTTGCACAGGTGAGATTTTTAACTGAGACTTGAAGGAAACCAGGGAAGCTAGGCTAGTTGATATTCAAATGCCACAGCTTAGAAAAAGAGGCTTTCTGCTATTATTACAGGACTTATTTTGACAGAGTGATTCAGAGGAAGCCATCTTATCAGGATGGGGAGGCTACCAGAGTCCTTACAAAAGGATTCATGCTTAAACTCACTGGGCCCATTTAGCATAAGTATTAATGTTTTCTTCAATTAAGTTCTTAAGTTCGACATGTATATATTAAGCATAGACAATGCACTGTTAGGTACTAGGTCCTAAGCACACAATGAAAAACATAAATAGTCCCTCTCAAGGAACTTACAAACCTAATGTATGTGAAGTAGGAGGCAGGTGCCCAAGCAAATCTAACACATGAAACATTGGATAGGGAAAGGGCCTGGACCTGTGATTTCATTGTTCTAGTAAATTTCTAGATGAAGAAACTTCCTTTATCAATGCAAGTTGGCACCTACTCTGAAATTTTTAGTCTCAGAAAGTTGCCTAGAGGTTACGTGATTTGCTCAGGGTCTGCACATCAGCCAGTATGTGTCAAACATAGGATGTGAACTCATTTCCTTTAGGCTCCAAGTCCAGCTCTCTATATACCTACCAGGTTTCTTCTCAGAGTAAAAATCTGAAAGAAAAAAAATTCTAGGAGAAGATTAAGAAGGAGATTACTTTCATCTTAGGTAAAGCAATGATGTATCATGGAAGAAGTGGAACCTTGGTTGTACCTTACAAAGGAAGCACCAAAGTTCAACAAGTAAAGATGAGAAGAGGGAATTCATTCAAGGAATGGTGGAAATAATAAGTAGGGCCACCAATATCAGAGAGGCATGAATGAGAACAATATGCCAAATGAGCAATTTCATTTGGCTCTATAGAACTTTACACTTTAGGGAGAAACATGACACAGGACTGGAAAGGTAGACTGAAGCCAGAATGTGGAGGGCTTTGGATTTCTATCTTATTCAGTACACAATGGGTACCCACAGAAGGTTTCTGAGCAGAGGAGCAGTATGATCAGACCAGTACAGTAGGAAGGCTACGCAAACTGCCTTGAGGAGGGCAGAATGGAGAACAGAGGACCTAGAGACAACACAAGTAGGAAACATATTACAATAGTCCTGGCAAGATGTTATAAGATCTTGAACTAGACTTCTTATGGTGGGGAAAGATCTTCTACTGGATAGGGGGTGAGGAAAGTGTCAATGATGACTAGTTTTAGATGCCTGGGTGACTTGTAGAACGGCAGTGCTGTCAACAGATATTGAGATATTAGGAAACAGTTGGATTATGGGGGGAAATGATGAGTTTTATTTTGAACACACTGAATTTGACATTTTAGTATAACATCCAAGAACAGGGTATCCAACAGGTAGTTAGACATGAGGTAATGAAAGGTTCTAGTTAAGATGGCAGAGTGAAAGATGAAGGAGGAACCATGTGTTACCATGGATACTCCAACAATGATCTAAAAAAAGATACCAGACCAAAAAATAATCAAGAAATCCAAGGAGAAAGAAACATCAGTCAGTTCCTTCATCCAGCCTCAGATTCCACCAAAAGACAGCTAGACAATGCAAACACTAGAAAAAGGAAAATTTCTAGGAAAGCTAGCATGAACTTAGGTAAAGACAGAAGGGGGAGGAAAGAAGAACAAGCGTTTACATAGGACCTATTATGTATCAGGCACTGGACTAAACGCTTTACAGATGTTCTCTCATTTGAACTTAGGAGAACAAGCTAGAAGCCTTTGAGAGCACAGGCTCAGAAGGGGATAGATAGTGAAGGTAAACATGAAGGGGAAAGGAACAGGGCAAGAAGCCAACAGAGATGAAAAAGAATCACAGACTTTCAGACTTGGAAAGGGCCTCAGAAAGTCAATTGGTGAGACTAACATCTTAGACCATATAGCAAGATACAATCAAAATGGGTACAAGATTTAAACATAAAGGGTGATAACATAAACAAATTAGGGAAGCAAGGAATAGTTTCCCTGGCAGACATGTGGAGAAGTGAAGAATTTATGACCAAGCAAGAGAAAAAAGGAGTATTATGAGATATAAAATGGAAAATTTTGATCATATCAAATTAGAAAGTCAATTCATACCTAAACAAGAATCTTCTCTAAAAGTGCCTGAAGGCTGTGCTTGAAGACTTTCAGTAAATGGGAACCCATTATGTCCTGAGCTGGCCCATTCTACTTTTTAAAAATTTTTTTTTTCTGAACTTAAGAAATAAAACAAAGAATAGGGGGTGGAGCCAAGATGGCAGCTGGAAAGTAGGGACTTGCTTAAGCTCTCCCCCAAATCCCTCCAAACACCTGTAAAAAATAGCTCTGAACAAATTATAGAGCTGTGAAACCCACAAAATAGCAAAGGGAAGCAGGTCTCCAGCCCAGGACAGCCTGGATGGTTGCTGAGAAGGGTCGATCGCACTGTGATGGGAGAGGAGCCCAGCCCAGTGTGGGCCACACGAGGACAGACCAGATAGGGAGTGGGCTGGAGCAGGCCTTAGGGCCATGAATCACTGCTGTAGCAGTTACCAGATTTCTCAACCCACAAACCCCAAAGACCACAGAGCAAGTTACTGGGAAAACTGCTAGACTGGGGTGAGAACAGTCTGGCTCCAGCCCTGGGGGCAAAGGAGGTGGCCTGCCGGTGGAAACAGCAGCAGCAGGAAACTCCTGTGACTGCTTCTGGGGCGCCAGTTGGCAATTTTCAGAGTCCCTGGCCAACGTGGTAGGAGGAATCAAGTGGCAGATAAAAGCGAGAGTGCAGGGAGCAGTTTGCTGGCACAGAGACAGGGTTCTCTTGCTTTGCTCTGCTTTGATCTGGGTCGCAGTCCTAGTTGGTGGATCTTGGGGGAGGAAGAGCGCAGCTGTGGCAAAGCTTACAGTGATGGCGGAGTAGAAGTAGCTCTGAAAACAGCAGCACAACCCCTAAAGCTTGGGACAAAGTACTCTGTCTACTCTACAAGCAGTCATACTCTGATTAAAAGCTCAAAGGTCAAGTAGTTGGCTGGGAACATGACCAGGCAGCACAAAAGGACTCAGACTCAGAAGATCAAATCATACAGCCAGAAGAAGGCAACAAAATCATAGAGACTACATCAAAAGCCTCCAAGAAAAATATGAATTGGTCTCAGGCCATGGAAGAACTCAAAAAGGATTTGGAAAAGCAAGTTAGAGAAGTAGAGGAAAAATTGGGAAGACAAATGAGAGTGATGCAAGAAAATCATGAAAAACAAAGTCAATAACTTGCTAAAGGAGACCCAAAAAAATTCTGAAGAAAACACCACCTTAAAAATTAGACTGGAGCAAGTAGAAGCTAGTGACTTTACGAGAAATAAAGAAATTATAAAACAAAACCAAAGCAATGAAAAAATGGAAGACAATGTGAAATATCTCATTGGAAAAACCACTGACTTAGAGAATAGATCTTGGAGACATAATTTAAAAATTATTGGATTACCTGAAAGCCATGATCAAAAAAGAGACATCATCTTTCAAGAAATTGCCAAGAACTGCCCTGATATTCTAGAGCCAGAGGGTAAAACAGAAATTGAAAGAATCCACCGATTGCCTCTTGAAAAAGATCCCAAAAAGATGTGTGAGTGTTCCAGTGAGCACTACACCCGCTCTCTCAAGGAGCATAATAAAATGCCTTCCTCTGCCCACTCTGGTCCTGAGTTCTTTGGGTGAGAATGGGCAAATCACATGGATCTTCCTAAGGTCAAGTGAAGGGAAGCAATGAGCAGCAGAAGCTCCTCTCCGGCTTACTCCCGGATCTTGCCTTAGGGTGTCCTGTGATCCCCACTGCCGTGTTAGGAGGACTACCACTCCAGATTCCCTTGGGGAACCCTGTAGTCTGCACAGCCTTCTTAAAGGGCCATCACTTGGGTCCTCCTAGGGTCTGACCCTAGGAAGCCCTGTAATCCCCACAGAATAAGGGGGAGGGGGGGCTACCACTTGGCCTTCCCCTGGGAGTCCTGTGGTCTGCACAGCCTTCCTTAGGGATTATCACAGGGTTCTTCTTCAGGACTTTGGCCTTGCCTAGGAAGTCCAGTGATTTCCAAAACCATGTTTTCTCACAATTTGGGGAAGTCCAGTGATCCCTAAAACCACATTTCTTGCAATTTGGGGGCTCCCTGGGATTCTGAAGCCCCCAGGAAGGGTGAGTAAGATAAGGCAGAGGGAAGAGCGCTCCCGCTCATAGAGCGGTCCCACTATCCAAGCTGAAAATCCCCTGGATGCTCTGAAGGACCCGAGGCCTTGTTTGAACAAGAAGAGTGTGCACATGAACACAAAAGGGAATGGCTGGAGACTGTACAAGTCAAGTCATCTGAGCAAGAAGGCCTGCTGAATTTCCACCTGTAAGCTAATTGGTTGCAGTTCAAACCTACTGTGAGTTTTCGTAGTTTCTGGGTGTGAGTATCAAGTAAGGCTGACCTAAGATGGCAGCAGCCCTGTTGGAAGGCCGGCACGAACTGCAGGCCTGAAGACAGGTGGTGGCAGCTCTGGAGGGTCGGGGAGCTCCTTCTACTACAACCTTCCACGGCGACCCCCGCGCTACGTTCGCCACCTTCTTCGGTGCCTCCAACCCCTTCGACGTCTTCTTTGCCAGCAGTTGTACCACACGGCCCTTCAACGGCTTCGACCCAGACAACATGGATGTGGACGAAGACAATGACTCGTTTGGCGCCTTCAGCCGCTTTGGTTTCAACGGGCTGAGTGTAGGACCCAGACGACTGCAGGAGTCCCTGCACCCCCAGAGAAACATGCAGGATCCCCCTGTCGTGCATGAGCAGCACATGTCCCTAGAAGAGGTCTACCACAGCTCCACTGAGTGCATGAAGATCACCGGGAGGCGCCTCAAGCCGGGCGGATGGACCGTTGGTACAGAAGACAAAATCCTACACATCGTCATCAAGCGGGGCTGGAAAGAGGGCACCAAGATCACCTTCCCCAAAGAGGGCGACCCCACGCCCGACAACATCCCCGCTGACACAGTCTTTGTACTTAAGGATAAGCCACATGCCCATCTCCACCGAGATGGGACCAACATGGTCTACAGTGCCCTAATCAGCCTCAAGGAGATAGGGTGGGACCTTGTCCCAACTCCCGAGCCAGAGGATGGTGTGGGACAGTGGGGAGTACGAGGTTCTCCCTAAATCTCCCAATTCCCTGATGGCTAGTGTCTATAACCACTCCTCCCCCACCCCACCTTTCCCCCATCTGCTTCCCTTTCCCAAAGCAGAAAAGCTGTAGAAGATGCCATTCCCATAGCCCACCGTCCTTCATAAATCAGTACCCCTCTTCTTTCTGTCGCCCCTCCTCTCCATCTCGCCTTCATTCTCTCTCCTCCTCCCCAGGTGCTGTGTGGCTGCACAGTCAACATTCTCACTATGATGGCCGAGTTACCCCCTACCCTGCAATGATGTCATCAAGCCAGGCACTGGGAAGACTAAGCTGGGAGGGGCTGCCCTTCCCTAAGGTGCCCACCCAACAGACTGACCACATAGTGGAGTTCAAAGTGTGCTTCCCGGACAGGATAGCTCCGCAGACGTGACAAATCTTAAAACAGCACCTGCCTTGCTCCTAGGCCCAGCCTCAGGGCCGGACTCCACAGCAATACCGCCCTCTGGCCCCAGGCTCCCACAGCCAGAAAGGCCATCCAGCCGGCCCTACTGCCCATGGGGGCACCCTTTTTCTAAAATGCAAAAAAGCCACTTTTGTTTTCAGAAAGTTGTTACTGCCCCTACCTGGCTCTGCTGTCTAGGGTGGGAAGTGAGGGTGTGGGGAGGGAGGGAGGGAGGGATGCCCCCAGGGCCAGAGGTCACTGTTTTTGTCCCAAGCTTTGAATCCAGTTTTACTGTTCCCTGTGGCTGGAGAGTGACTTGACTGTTATTTGGCCATCTGATCTGTAGAGGTTTCCTATCCAGGCTTGTAAACAGCATGGCATTCCCCTACCCGCTGCTAAGGTCTTTCCTGCCCTCCTTTCTCGGCCCCTCTCCAGCCAAATGTAGGACAGGGAGAGAAGCACAAACAGGACACTCTTACCTCAGACCATTACCACATGGGGGAGGGGGGGGGAGGATTACTATTCACGTGTACTCAGTTATATACACATACATACCTTCCCACATATTTGTGCACACATACTCTGGGATTGGGGAGGAGGGTGGGGAGGGCCACTAAGTAGAGACACTGTATTTACCTGGGGTAGAGTTTGCTGAGCTGCCTATGAAAAAGGGGGATTGGGAGGCAGCTCCACTTCACCACACGTGCCTCAAACACTTTCCCTCCTTTGACAGCCACACCTTCCCCATGCCAAACTGGGCCTGCAGACTGAGGGAGGTGGGGATGGACAGAAGGGGAAAGCACATAGGTACCATATATGTTTTCTTTAGGCTTAACTAAGGGGCTGGGGAGGGAGGGATTTTTACATTTTTGTACTGGGCAGCTCTTTGGTGCTGCTAGCCTTGATCCAAAAGGAAGGGGATTTTGAGCATTCCCCAACTTCTGGGAATTCAGGGTCATAGCAGTGATGCCCTGGCCTCCCAGCCCCAGGGCTTCAGCCCTTCCAGAGCCCCTGTCATGCCCCTCTAGTCCTAGTCCACTCCATCTCCAAGCTTCTGTGGTCTTTTCCCTGGCCTATGGAGCTCTACTTGTCCTGTCCCTGGAGTCTGGGGAACCCAGAATATCCTATCTTGCTGCTCCACACTGTACAACTGTATATCATCCTGGACAGCAGGGAAACTTGGAGAAGGGGTTATTGACTCTGTCCTGGTCTGTGGCTACACCCTAAGGAACTGGGGTGGGGGCTTTCTTGGCTTTTCTCATTTTGATGAACCCCTGAATGTTTTTATAGTAGTTTTTTTGCATTTTTTTGTAATGACAGTATTATGAAAAAAAAATAAAGTATTTTAAAAATAGAAAAAAAAAAGATCCCAAAAAGAAAATTTCTAGGAATATTGTCGCCAAATTACAGAGTTCCCAGGTCAAGAAGAAAATACTGCAAGCAGTCAGAAAGAAACAATTTGAGTATTGTGGAAACACAATCAGGATAACACAAGATCTAGCAGTTTCTACATTAAGGAATCAAAGGGCTTGGAATATCATATTCCAGAGGTCAAAAGAGCTAGGATTAAAACCAAGAATCACCTACCCAGCAAAACTGAGTATAATTCATGAGAGGAAAAAAACTGATCTTCAATGTCATAGAGGAATTTAATGTATTCTTGAGAAAAGGCCAGAGCTAAATAGAAAATCTGACTTTTAAATACAAGACTCAAAAGAAGCACAGAAAGGTAAACAGGAAAGAGAAATCATAAGAGACTTACTAAAGCTGAACTTTTTACATTCCTACATGGAAAGACGATATTTGTAACTCATGACACCTTTCTCATTATTAGGGTAGTTGGAGGAAATATATACATAGACAGAGGGCACAGAGTGAGTTGAATATGAAGGGATGATATCTAAAAAATAAAATTAAGGGGTGAGAGAGGAATATATTGAGAGAGGGAGAAAGGGAGAAATACAATGGAGTAAATTATCTCACATAAAAGTGGTAAGAAACAGCAGTTCTGTTGGAAGGGAAGGGGGACAGGTAAGGGGTAATGAGTGAATCTTGCTCTCATCAGATTTGACTTGAGGAGGGAATAACATACACACTCAATTGGATATCTTACCCCACAGGAAAGTAGGGGAAAGGGGATAAGAAAGGAAGAATGATAGAAGGCAGGGCAGATAGGGGGAGGAGATAATCAAAAGCAAATACTTTTGAAAAGGGACAGGGTCAAGGGAGAAAACTGAATAAAGGGAGACAGGATAGGATGGAGGGAAATACAGTTAGTCTTTCACAATATGAGCACTGTGGAAGGGTTTTGCATGTATGACCTACTTTGAATTACTTGCCTTCTTAGGGAGTGAGTGGGGAGGGAAGAGGAGAGAGAATTTGGAACTCGAAAGTTCTAAAAGCAGATGCTCAAAGAAAAAGAGTTGGTTTTGCATGCAACTGGGAAATAAGATACACAGGCAACGGGGTATTGAAATCTATCTTGCCCTATAAGAAAGTAAGGGGAAAGGGGATTGGGGGAGTGGGGTGACAGAAGGGAGGGCTGACTGGGGAATAGGGCAGTCAGAATATATGCCATCTTGGAGTGGCAGGGGCGGGGCGGGGGGGAGAGGATAGAAATGGGGAGAAAATTCATAACTCAAAATCTTGTGGAAATCAATGTTGAAAACTAAAAATATTAAATAAATAAATTAATCACAACTTTAAAAAAAAAGAAATAAAACAAAACTTTCCATAACATAGTAGAATAGAAAAAAAAAAAGATGATTGCACAGGAAACTGCAAATCTATTTTGTACAACTTGCTATTCCTGTCAAATGTATAATAAAGTTATCATGTAAATTTCTTTATTTTTCTTTTTTTCTTACCTTCCCCTCTCCACCCTAGAGGTGGCTACCATTAGACACACTTATGTATATATATGTAAAACCATTCTATACATATTTCTTTCTCTGGATGCAGATGATGTCTTCCTTCTTAGGTCCTTTGTGGTTATTTTGGGTATTTTAGGAACAACTTAGAATGACTTAGCCACTCAAAGTTATTCCTAAAACAATATTGTTATTACTATACACAGTGTTCTCTTGGTTCTGCTCATTTTGCTCTTCATTATGTCATGCAAGTCTATCCGTGTTTTTCTAAGAACATTGAGCTCATCATTTCTTACAGCATAGTAGTATTCCATCACAATCATATACCAAAATTTGTTTAACTATTCCTCAACTGATGGGAATTCCTGCATTTTTCAGGTCTTTGCCACCACAACCAGAGGTGCTATAAATATTTTAGGACAGATAGGTTCTTTTCCTTTTTCCGTAATCATCGTGGGAAACAGAACGTTTTTCCTTACATAAAGTCTAAATCATGCTGTATATCATCAGCATTGAGTAGGCAGAGCCATAGGCTTCCATAAATCCATCCATTCTGAATGAAAGCTTTCTCCTGGCTTGAGCCTGTAAGACACTCTTCTGTGGGACTCTCCAAGTTTCTTTGAATCATTCATTAATTAAGTCTCCAGGTTCTGATGGGGTTTTGACTGTGGAAACCCCCTTGAACCCCACCCTGAATCTTCCCACTTTATCTGGCTTTTCATGCCCAAATAACCTAGCCTAGCCTTCCATTATCTGGTTACCTCTGGATTGCCTTCTGGCTACTTCTCACCCTTGATCCTGATCAAAATATCGGGGTTACCCTAGCTCTCTTATTGTCTGTCATCTCCAGGTAGCCTTCGGCTATTTCCCACCCTGGAGTCTGATCTCTAGTCACCCCAGTCCCACCAAGATCTTCCTTAGACTCCTCTTCAAGACCTCCCTAAACCCCTACTCTAGTCACCCCAGACTACTCGACCACCCCTCAAACCCTCCCACAATCTTTCTGTATAGAAGCCTCATATTGCCTCCAAAAAGGTGCTCAGATTCAATCTACCTCAGCTCAGATTAATCTGGCCCACTTGTGAAAACAAGCATCAAAAATGGTGAGATTTCTTAAGACAACCCAATATGGCAAATCCTTAATAAACTGTCTTTTTCCTTGGCTGAGAAGGCTTGAGATGAATTCATTCAGCAGAACCTGGTGTGTCAGTATTTTGGGGTCTCGAGCACCCCTCAACCCCAAACCTCATTATTTTGATTCCCTGAGACCAGGAATACTACTAATTTCAAGTTCTGCTCCAGCCACGACTGGAACGTATGTAAGCCTCCCCCTCTCCCTATCCACTTCTCGCTCTCCAGGTACTTTGGAGGTGCTTTTTGGTTCCCAGTAGGTCAAGACAGCTAGGAACCTGCCTCGTACTCAGCCTGACGCTCTCAGGTGGTTCCCTGGTCCAGTGGTTATTTATGTTGGAGGCCATGGACCTGGGCACAGCTTCTGAAGCATGGAGGACATGGACAGATGCCCCATCCAGAAGTATATGCCAGATTATTTCAGTTCTCTTGGAGCTAGGAATTGGGAAAACTTCGGGTACTTTTGTGGTTTTTTGTCTTGTTTGGTTTGTCTCTCGATGCTTACTCCTAACTTCTCCTTTACTACAGAGTAAGGGACTTCCAGACCAAATGCCTGAAATGGGTCAATCCTTTTCAATTCCTACAAGTTCACCTTTGGGTTATCTTTTACAAATTTGGGGAAAATCTAGTTTCTCTACTTAAACAGAAAAAGATGGTGTTCTTTTGCAACACTGTTTGGCTTCAGTATCACCTAGAGGGCAATGAAGCATGGCCCATTTTGGGACTTTAAAAGGTAATACTATCTTGCAGTTAGAATTATACTGTAGCAGAAAAGGAAAATGTATAGATGTTGCCTTTGTGGAGCTCTCTTGGAACCCCGTCCTCAGAAAATATTGTAAGATGCTTGTGGGTAGAGCTGCCCCACAAAGGGTCAATGGAGGTGAACAGGACATTTTGGATGACCTCCTCTTTATGGCCCCCAGGGCTCCGACCCCAGCCCCTCCTCCTGCTCCCCAACTTCCCCTGAGGACCTTTGTTTCCTGTGCTCCCCCTGCCTTGGCGACCCCTGCTCAGGCCCCAGTCACAGGTCTTGTTGAGGTGCCTCCCTCTGTGGCCCCTTCCTCTGAGGTGGCACCCACTCAGGTCTCTGGGGTATCTTCCCCTCTGACTCCTACCCCTCCTCAAGTATCAACTGGTTTCCTCGCTTGCCAGCCTGATCCCTGGCCTTGCATCTAATCTGGTTCATCGTGCCCCCCCAGCCTCTCCCTCACAAGAATCGGGACTTCCTACATCCCTCCCCAAGCCTCAGTCCCCACAGTGCCTTTAGGGCTTTTTCCCCTGAAGGAAGTGCCTGCCTCACCCAGTGGGACATTTAGAGTCCATGTTCAGTTCTCCATTTTGGATCTCATTCAAATTAAACAGAAATTTAGGAGATACTCAGAAGATCCCACTAAGTTTACTTAGGGTTTTAGGGATCTGTCCCTACAATTTGAGCTTTCTTGGGGTGATTTGCATATCCTTTTCTCTACCTGTTATACCACTGAAGAGAAGAGGAGAATCTGGGAACAAGCCCCAAAATTTGGGGATCGTTTAGCTAGCGATGACCCCACAAAATATTCCCCAGGAATAGCTACTGTTCCCTCTAGTGACCCAGGATGGAATTATCAAAAGAGTGAGGATACGGAACCAAGAGACCATAAGGTAATTTGCCTGTTAGAAGGCCAAAGAACAGCATTTCAAAAGCAAATAAATTTTCAAAAAATTAGGGAAATTACTCAGGGAGAAAAGGAAAACCCTGCCCTCTTCCAAAACTGGCTAGTAGAAGCTATTAAGAAGTATACAAGTTTGAATCCTGATTCTATAGAAGGGATGGCAATCCTTAGCAATCTTTAGCACGTATTTCATTAATCAGTCTTCCCCAGATATTAGGAGGAAACTGCAGAAATTGGCAATGGGACCCCAAACACCTCAGGCCCAATTAGTGGAGACAGCTTTTGGAGTCTTTGACAACAGAGACCTATTTGCAGCAGAGGAAAGAAAATGCAGGGAAAGAACTAGAGACAGAAAACATGCTCAATTTTTGGCTGCTGTCATGGCCAGGAAAAGACCCAAGGAGTACCCCTCCAGGGCACCCCCTTGGAGGAAGCCTGGCGACTTGAGCATTGGGGAAACCCACTTCTGATGCCACAAGGAGGGTCACTGGTCCAAGGAGTGCCCCTCTAGGATCCCCTCAGAGGAAGCTCTCAGGATATACACCTCCAGGACCATGCTCCTGTGACCAGGAGGGACCTTAGAGGAAGGATTGTCCCCAAGGTTGGAAAAGTGGTGGAGCCACCTCCCAGTACCCTGTCCTCCAGTCTTCTCAAGACTCAGAAGGAGGGGAAAGCCTGGGGTTTCCCAGTGCTCCCACTTTCTCCACCTTTCTCCCTGAGCCCTGGGCAAAATCGAGGCTGAAGGTAAGGTTACCCACTTTATCATGGCTACATTCTCTTCTCTGAACTGATTACTCTGGCCCTACATGCCCCTCAAGTCAGACATACCCCCTCCCCCTCCCCTGCCTACCTGAGGATCTGTTGTTTGAACACTCCTCCCTTATGCTCTCTTTCTGGTCCTACCCCCTTGTTGGGAAGGGACCTGATGGTGAAATTGGGAAGTCAATTTTCTCTAGTTAAACCTCCCATCTCCCTTTTCCTTCTGTTTACCAGAGCTCCCCATGTTCTCCCAAAGGTGTAGGAGATACTTGAGCCAATTGTTAGGGATCAGGGAATTCCCGGGTGAGCTACTTCTGCCACTCCAGCCACAGGTCCCCTCCAAGATCCTAAAGTGTTCCCCCATCACCTTCAATATCCAATTAAGCCCAAGGCCTGGGAAGGACTGCAACTGTCAGTTGATACTCAAGGCCCTTACTCCCTCTAGAGTGGGGCCCAGACCAGGCTAAAGCTTTTGAGACTTTGAAAACTAAACTGACCACCACTCCAGCATTAGCTTTACCTAATCTAGAAAAACCTTTCACTCTGTATGTTGATGAAAGGACAGGACAGGCTTTGGGAGTCCTAACCCAGTCCTTAAGACCTGATCCCAGGCCAGCTGCCTGTTTTTCAAAACAATTAGACTTCATGGCTGCTACACACACTCTAACTGAGGAAGCTTCTAAACCTCTGGTTGACCAGCCTTTAGAAGTTCTGACTCCTCTTTGACTTCAGAGCATCCCAGGAGCTGAGAACTACCAGTGGCTGGCTAGTCACAGGCTGACCAAATGTTAAGCCTTGCTCTTAGATACCCCTGACCTAATTTGAGTGTGCTACACACTCCTGAACTCTGAAGCAGTGTGGTACACAGAACAAGTGGTTAAGTACAAAATAGTTATCTGCAATAACCTCTAGGGAAATTGTCTTTTACACCAGGTAAATTGTCCTTTCTCTATACTCTTATCCTGTCTGTTTGATGCTTGTTTGCTTAACCTCCTTGCGACGTTTATCTCCACCAGGGTCGGAGCCATCAATTCCCAGTTGACTGCTCAGGCTATGTACCCGCTGAATGGGACCCACTGAGGCAGGGACAGCTCTACACCCCTCGCCAGCAGGGAGCAGCGACCTTTGTCCCTGACCCCAAAAGAATTTGGGTTCCATTCATTTGAGGGGGAGAATGATGGGGTTTAGACTATTGGAACCCCCTTGAACCCCAACCTGAATCTTCCCACTTGATCTGGCCTTTCATGTCCAAATAGCCTAGCCTAGCCTTCTCCTCTGGATTGCCTTCTGGCTACTTCCCACCCTTGATCCTGATCAAAATATCTATACCCTAGCTGTTACCCTAGCACTCTTATTATGTGTCATCTCCAGGTAGCCTTCAGCTATTTCACCCCAGTCCCATCAAGATCCTCCTTAGACTCCTCCTCAAGACCCTCCCTAAACCCCTCCTCTGGTCACCCCAGATTACTTGACCACCCCTCAATCCCTCCCACAATCAACTGAGTGGCTGGTCTCTTTTCTAAAGAAGTTAAATGTTCATTTACAAGTCTTTTTTTTAAATCCCTGGGAAAGTTAAAAAATCTGCAAAGGTTTTGATTTGAGAGACTGTAAAGAATTACAGAAAACATGAATATTAATGGATGGAGTGCCTGGATAAATGGATAATCAAAGGGTAAGAAACACCATTCAGATTCCAACACTCAAATCTCCCTCTCCTAACCATCATTCATTCACCCTCCTTCCTCCCCTTTTTCCCTGGCCCCTAAGCACAGGCTACGATTCTCAACCCACAGGAGCTATATAATTCATGCATCCTCAGTGATGTTCTCACACTCAAAAGTACACAGAAAGATAAAAGCTTATGGTGTTGAAAGCCTATACCTCACACAGTTAACAGTCTTAAGTGCTTAATTTGTTGGGGGAGGGAGGCTACTTTTCCTACCAATCACAGTGTTTGTTTGCTTCTCTACTACCCAACCCATTGTGAAGTACAAGGATCGCTATTATTTAATTGGCTTTCAGAGTATTATGAACTCTTGTGCTATTCAAGGTCTTTAATTAGTTGGGATTTTTGAAGCTGGTGTTTTGGGGAACTAGCTAAAATGCACCTTGTGAGAATCTAATGAAGATAAGAAAAAAGGAAATAATTAGAATATAATCCTTTATGAAGAAAAGTTCAAGGCTACCATCCATTAATAGGGCTAACATTCTGTTCTCAAAGGTCAAAAAAAGACTTAAGGTTTTTTTATGCCAGGTGTCATAATTTTTTAAAGCCTCGGCTTTTAGTAAAAATGGCAACAATTTGAACAGGCAGTTAATATTGAGAAAAAACAGTGACATGATTGAATTTAATTACATGTAGCTAATTTACCAATTGAGAACTTTGGAAATGGAGGGTGGGGGTAAAAGGAAACAGAGGGGGAGGGAAGCAAAAAATGATGAGTAATAAAATGAATGAATTTGGTCTGAGCTTTCGGACCAAAAGTAGACTGAGCTGCCTTAAAAGGAAGTAGATTTCCCTTCCCCATTAACGGAAGACTGGATGATTATTTGTTGGAGATATTGGAGAGTGAGTTGTATTATATAACTTCTGAGGTCCCTTTCAACTTTGAAATTTCTGTGATTTTGATTCCATGAGGGAGTTGGATCACATGATTCCATTTAGTTAAAATTTTCAGATGAGATGATTTATTAGTGAGAGATGGGCAATAGAATTCAAAAGTCTTCCCTCCTAGTCCCATGATTCAAACACTAAACAATGCCTTTTTAATGAAATGAATAAGGAAGAATACCTGAAAAATGGTTCAGAATCATGACATACAACATAAATGTTAATTGGAACATTCTCAGCAGGATGAACTAGTGTGCTCAAGAAAAACAAACAGAAAAGGAATATCTCACATCAAGGAACAGTTCTCTCTCTGCTTCACTACTCACATATCAATCACTCAGAAATCCAAACACACACCTTAAAATGAGTAACTCAAACAAGTCCTTTCTATACCTCCCTGGGAATGTCCCATTTTAGGAAAATTCTGTTTCAATTAATGAGACTACTGGCTTTCCTGGGAAATTAGTTTAATATTTACTTGTTCACCAAACATGACAGTTGGATTTAGTGGGGTAACTCCGGGTTTGTAAAAAACAAGATGAATCATAATACAAGATGATCTGACTTTACTATAGGGGCAAGTTGGAGCAGAGAATTAATGGGTTTTTTTTGTTTTTCTAAACAGAAGTACAACAGATACCAATAGAAATTTGGGACTGGGTAACTTTTCTAGCTAATATTTGTAACATATATGCTACTTCAAGGCTGCTCACTTCTCCTTAAGAGTAGAACAAAATTATATAATAATTTGGTACCTTAACTTACAACAGAAATACTCACTGGCTGTTCCCCCAGCCTGGTATGCTCTTCTTCCTCATTTCTGCCTTCCAGCTTCCCTGGCTTCCTTTAAGCCCCAGACAAAATTCTACCTTCTATAAGAGGCCTTTTCCCAAACTCCTTACTACTAGTGCTTTCTCCCTCAGAAGATCTCCAATTCATCATATGTAGCTTGTTTGTGCAGAGTTGGATATGTGTGCAACAGCCAAATAAAGAATTCACAGTCCGAGCCAGAAATAAGAAAAGGCATTTATCATTCTTTCTCATGAGAAAGGAAACCACCCAAGCGGTAGAGGTTCGCGGTGTTTTAATTATATTTTACATTTATTCAGTCTGAGCAGAGTACAGGAGAGTACAAAGGACTCAGATGGAAGCCAATCCTTTTACAGACCCTCCCTTCAAATCTCCCGCCAGGCTCTTCATTGGCCAGATACATAACCCTGACTAACTACATCATGACCCCCTCAAATGGCTTGTTCAAGCATGCGAACAAGCCTCTAACCTTTCACTTGACCGACCTGAGGCCTGGTTTCTGCTAGATCAGAGCTCTGATTAGAAGTAGTTCCAATCAGTCACCTGATTTACATTGTGATAAAGCTGGGGAGGGGTGTAGAAGAGGGACATCTTCAACTCTGTGGAAACAAAACTGCTCCCCCAACTCTTACTGATGCATGCTGTCTCCTCCATTAGACTGAATTCCTTGAAAGCAAGAAGCTTTCTGCATAAACAAGTAAACGTTTTACTTTCTCATTTCTTTTCTGCAGGCACTGTATTCTTCACAGTCTTGAAGATGGGTCCTAGACTTAGAATCAAGAGGACCTGAGCTGAAATCCAGCCTATGACATCACTAGCTGCATGACCCTAAGTCACATAGCCTCTGTCGGCTTCAGTTTCTTCAACTGCAAAATAGGGATAATAACACCTCTACTGAACAGGGTTGCTGTGAGCACCAAATGAATGATGTTTGTAAAGTACCTAGAACAGTGCCTGGCACATAGTAGGCATCTAATATATATGTTTGTTCCCCGTGCTCTGTCAATTTCACCATCCAGCTACTTCGAATTAACACCCATATGCAATATTACCCACAAAGTATTGGCTGTGAAAGCACTGTTCAGGTTACAGAAAGCCCAAAGAGGTGGCCACACTTAAACAACAGATGTTAACTGGTCAATGTTTCAAAACACAGCTACATTCCACACAGCACAGACCTTTGATAAAAGTATCACTTGCATTGCGTGGAAAAGATCTCATTTCTGTAGAACAGAAAAGTCATTAAGGCTTTCTAATCAAACTCCAACATAAAGTCTCAAAGCCTCATAAAACTGTTTCCTATGACATCAATTTGTTTAATACTATGGTTTTCAGGATCCAGCAAACAATATTAAGGGGGGGCATACTATTCTTATACCTTGTTGCATTTTCTCAAATTGGGCATGTCAATTAGATAGTCTACAATTTCTGCCCAAATATATACTTTTTGTCACATCAGCAGTTAATCAAATATGGCTCCAACGTCAAATGTAAGAAGTGTTAAATCCCTCTGAAGTGGTAGGTGTGGTAAAAAGATCACTGGACTTGAATATGTGCTGAAGTAAATTTCAAATCCTTGGCCCAAAATGTAATCCATATTCCCACCCCACCCCACCCCCACCCCACTCCCTGGACCTACTTGCTTACTACAAGCAAGGATTTTTTTCATTCTTTGTACTTACATTTCTGATGCATAGTGGCTGGGCCACAGGACACACTTAAATGCTTGCCACTGATAGTTTTCACCCACTAACCAATCCAATTTCAATACCACAGTCTGCCCAGCATCTGTTAACATGGGCCATGGTACAGTGATCTGAAAGCCAGGAAGATATATACAGGTTCAAATCTCACCCCTAAAGCCTAATGGCTGGATAGGCCTGGGCAAGCTGCTTCACTTCTCATTGCTCTAGGTAACTCTCTGAGCTATAAGCAACAAAGAAGTTGACAATGTGACAGAGGAAGTTTCCTAAGTTGGGAGTTCTTTATACCAGTGAAATCATAGCTCTAGTCCCTATACATAAATCCCTATTTTCCAGACCTCAAATCAAAATGCACAGTGTGAGTAAAGATGATCAGTCACTTTTCAATCATGTCCAACTTTTCATGACCCCATCTGGGTTTTTTTGGCAAACATACTAGAGTGGTTTGCCAGTTCATTTACCTATGAGTAAACTGAGGCAAACAGTGACCTAACCAAGGTCATACAGCTAGGAAGTGTCTGAGGTCAGTAACTCAGGAAGATGAATCTTCTACACTCTAGGCCTGGCACTTTATGCACTGTTTGGTTATCCACTGCCTTAAGAAAGTTGACATCAAAAGTTTACTTCCATTTTTTACAGCAATTCTGTGCCACAAATTTGAAAGTTTTGCTGATGTGTACGTATAATTTATGTTTCAAAAATGCCCTTATACAACTGAAAGCCATGGTATGGCAAATGGTGCTGCTTCCAATCTACTGGAAACTCTAAAAAAAAAACCCTTAACAGTCTATCCAAAGATAGATATAGATATAGATATAGATATAGATATAGATATAGATATAGATATAGATATAGATATAGATATAGATATAGTCTTTGATACCACATCAGTCAAGAGATTTATCTCGTTATCAGCCGGATAATAGAATCTGAACCCAAATCCTCTGACTCCAAATTCTGTGTTCTCACTATACCTCAGACATTTTCACATAGAAATGAAGCTTAATCGAGTGCTCAGTACAATATTTAGCTTTAAATTTAATATCAGCATTTTCCCCTTTCTAGCAAAACTAGAAAAAGCTATACAATCCTTGTTGCCTCCACTTCCTCTACTCTTACTCTTCAGACCTTTACAATCTCATGACTCAATTGAGACTGTTCTCTCTAAAATTACCGGTGATCTCCTAACTGCTAAATCTGATGGTCTTTTCTCAGTCCTCATCCTAAGAAGGATGTTATATTTAACCTTAACACCCTAATCTTCCTAGATACATTCTCCTCTGGTTTTTTTTGGTATACTACTTTTTCCTAGCTCTCCTCTGACCCATCTGACCACTGCTCATAACTATCTCCTATCTCATTCTCTTTCTGCTGACTTACCATCCATATCATGCTCCCTAACTGTGGGGGTACCCCCAAAGCAAGGCTGTGGGCCTCACTCTCTTCTCTATAGTTTCTCTTGATAATAATTATAATAGCTAGTATTTATATAGTGTTTTAAGGTTGGCAAAGCATTTTAAATGTTTTCTCATTTAATACTAATGACCTCATCAGCTCCTTTGCATTTTTAAATATCACCTCTAGATAGACAATTCATTGGTCTATATCCAGTCTCAGGCTGTCTCCTGAACTCTACATGCCAAAGATATCTTTAACTCACCATGTCCAAGACAGAATTCATCATCTTTCCCCCAAATCACCCCTCTTCTGAAATTCCTTATTTTTTAAGAGATCTACCATCCTACCCCAGGTTTTCAGCTTCAGCGCTATCCTCAATTTCTCACTCTCCTTCATCCTACATATACAATCAATTAACAGATCTTAAGGGTTTTTACTTTTCACATCTTTCCCCTTTTGTGTGTTCACACAATCACTACTTTATCTCAGGACCTCATCACTTTTTGCCTGGACTGCTACAATGGTTTCCTAATTGGTCTCTTCCTAGTCCAATCCATCTTCCACACTTCTGCCAAAGTGATTTTCCTTATACATTGCTTTGATTATGTCACTCCACTACTCAATAAACTCCAGTGGCTCCCTACTGCTTCGAGGATAAAATGTTAACTCCCCTAAGCTTTTAAAGTCCTTCATGATTATCCACAACCTTACTTTCCAGCCCCATTTTATGTTACTTCCTTTCTCACACCATCTGGACCAACCAAACTGGCCTTTTATCTGTTGCTCACACACACAACACTGTCTCTATGACTTACACTAGACATTCTCCATCACAGGAATATACTACCTCCCTAACTCTGGTCAAAAGGATCTTTCACTTCCTGCAGCTCAAGTACCTTCTCCATAAAATACTTCCTAATCATAAAAATAATAATAATCAGTATTATTATTATCCCATGCAGAAAGCCTTTAAGCAATTTGTTCTACTGGGTGAAAACATTAACACAGAAAGTTTAATACACATGGATATCATATTACTTGTCTTCTCAAAGTATGGGGGACAGGGTGAAGAGGGGGAAAGAATTTGAAACTCAAAATTTAAAAATGAATGTTAAAAAAAGAATATTCAATACAAAATATATTTAAAGTAAATACAAAGTAATTTCTGAAGGACTTTAACATACTCATGAATAAGTAAATTCAGGTCTATGCAAAATAAATACAAAATTATTTGAACAAAGGAGAGAGGATTAATGGCTGGGAAATCAGTGGGAAAGTCTCTTGAAGTAGATGGAATTTGAGGTGAAACTTGAAGGGAGCAGGGGATTCCAGTGGAAGAGAACACTCAAAAGAGAACACTCAAAAGACTGGGGGGCCATACAAAGGCCCTGAGTAAGGAAAGGAGGGAATGTTCTATATGGAGGACAGCAAGTGGTTTTGGTTGTAACTTAAAGTGTACAAGACGGAGCAATCAATACTATTAAGCGCCAATTAGAGGAATTTGTTTTTTATCCTACAGACAACAGGGAGTCTCCGCAGCTTCTTGAATAAAGGCATGAACTAGTCAGACGTGTACTTTAAAAATATCCCTTTGGCAGCTGTTTAGCTGGCAGACTGCAGAGGAGAAAAAGACTTGAGAGAGCAAGATCAATTAGAACACTATTGGCAATAGTCCAAATGAAAGATGATGAGGGACTAGAGTGGTTGCCTTCTAAATACAGAGAAAGGGATGGATGAAACGATGACTGATTAGATATAGGAAGGGGAGTCAAAGTGAAGAAATGATTAAGGATGACTCCTAGGTTGCAAACTTGGGTGACTAGAAGAATCAGGGAAAGGAAGTTGGCAGCAAGGGTAAGTATAGGAAGAAAAATGATCAGTTTTAGACATGTTGACTTTGAGAAAGCTATGAGACACTCAGGTAAAGACGTCCAGCAAACAACTGGTAATGCAGAACTAGAGCTAAGGAGAGGGATGAGGACTGGCTATGTAGATTTGAGGGTCATAGTTAAATACGTGGGAGCTGTAGGACCCTGGAGCTAGCAATCCTGGGATAGATCCATGCATTGGTGGCAACATGTGAGTGATGAACCCGCATAGAAGATTTAAAAATATCAGCTAGAGAGGAAGAGAATCATGACGAAACTATACTTAAAAAAAAAAAAACCAGGGAGGAAAGAATATCCAGAAGGAAAGAGAGTGGTTGACAGTTTCAAACACAGCAGAAAGGTCAGGAAGGAATTAGCAATAAAACATCCATCAAGTCCCTTGAAATGAATAGTCTTCTATAACTGGCATGGATGGAAGCCAGATTGTAAGAGGTTAAATGAAACTTCCTAAATAAAATTGTTCTAGTTACCCAAAAGCTACATAACAGGCAATCACTGTTAACCATGTGTCAGAAACTGTAGTAATCAAAACATATCCATGCCCTCAAATACCCTAAAACAATAAGCAATTTTTTAAGAAAATTTACAAAATATTTCCAAAATTAAGGCACCAGCTTAAGTGTTACATCTTTACTCAAGGGCCATCTGTTATTTCATAAAAGCTCATTTTTAATATCTGTATTTATAGAGTTTTTATGCTACATCTATATGAAACTAATACTGAGAATTTTATAATGCAAAGATAAAGATTTAGAGATCTAGGGAAAGGGATGGAAGTTAATACTTTCCACCAAATGTACATTCAGCCTACATTCGCTGTCCATTATTGAGTGGGTTATGATAAGAATTTACACATAAAAGAGATACGAGGTGGACAAGTAGTAATCAAATTACTATTTACAAACAGTCCTGATGTAGCTGAATGCATAGCACTATAATTGATGCTATCACAGTTAAGAAAAGCTGTACCCAAACTGTCCCCTTCTCTATCAAAACAAACAAACAAACATATAGTACTTAATTGTGGAGAATAACCTTTGTGAAAAGGCTGTCATTAGTCAGCATACATGGCCACATATAAATACCCAAATTCATCATGAAAAATTTACCAAAGTAGATGCATGAATATATGCATTCAATTTCTATACTAAAGATCGGTAAGAAAGTGAAGTCAATGAGGATACACAGTTCTTTCTAGGAGTTTGACTATGAAAAGTAGGAAGCTATTTTTCTTAGAGTTCTGCACGTGTTTGTAGACAGTAGAAGAGTCAATAGCTAAAGAGAGGCTGCAAATGAGAGAGAAAGACAAGAGAGACAAAATGAACACATTTGATGAGACAAAGTCCCAGAAAAGATAGAAGTAGATAGGATAAAGGGCACAAGAGGAGGGGTAGCACTGGCAAATTGTAGGACCATCCAAGACTCGAGCAAAGGAGTAGATGAACACTAATCTGTCTCAGCTTCTTGGGCTGTTCCATAACAATACTAACACTATCATCAGAGAGTGACCTGTCCCCAGGCCATAGGGTATCCTGAGATATAGGAAGTCATTCCTGCTATTAGGAAGAATCTCAGGGGGTAGATTCTGGGAAGATGGTGGCGTTGGTCAGAAAATTCCAAGCTCTCCAGATTTCCCCCACAAACAACAATAAAAACACCTCAGGGTGAACAGAGAGTGGTAAAAATAAATAAGAGCAGGGTAGAAAAGTGATCCTCCTGGGACAATCACAGAAGATCTGAAGAAAAATCCCAGGACCACGTTTGGTCCTTGTGAAGAGTAAACACTTCTAGGCTGGGTCCCCTTAAACAACAATCAGCAAGCCTTGGGGTTAGCTGGTTGGAAGCCTGCCTCAGTTACAAGAACTTTTACCTCCAGGACAGTGAAGGGAGTTGGGCATCTGAGCCAGGGAAGACTGAGGGAACCTTTGCTGACAAGGAACAACAGATGTGGCTCAGGGTGAGAAGGAACCAGCACACATCCCATGAGTGCAGAAGCAGTGGAGTAGGGATGCTGCTGGCTGTGGGCACTTGCAGGAGGCTGGAGGTTTTGGTTTCGGTTTCAGGCCAGAGGGGAGAGATGAAGGAGGATTTGAGGCCAGTGGCACCATCCCCCATACCCCAGGGCTACAAGTGATTACAAAAACTAAGCTGGTACAATTTTTTTAAAAAATGAACAGGGAAAGGAGAAAGAATCCAACCACAGAGAATTACTAAGGGAATAGAGAAGATCAGGGTTCATCTTCAGAGTAGGATAGTGAAGCAAAGAAATCCTCTTCTACCCCAAGGAGTAACATCAAATGGTCACCTGCTCAAAAAGAATTCATAGAAGAACTTTTAAAAAGATTTTAAAAATTAAATGAGATTAAAGAAAAACTAAAAAGGAACAATCCAAGAAAAACAAGAAGATTATGACAAGAAAGTCAATCAATTAAAAAAGGAAATCTAGAATCTTAAGGAAGAAAACAACTCCTCGAAAATCAGAATTGGGCAAGAAGAAGCTAGTGAAGTTACAAGAGATCAAGAAATAATAAAACAAAATAGAAGAGAATATGAAACATCTCATAAGTATATTAACTGATCTGCAGAACAGATCAAGAAGAGAAAACATAAGAATAATTGGACTACTTGAAAGCTAAGACAAAAAAAAATCTTGATACAACAATAACAATAAATAATTAAAGTGTCCTGAAGCATTAGAACAAGAGGGGAAAGTAGAAATAGAAAAAATCCACCAATCACCACCTGAAAGAGATCTTACAATGAAAACCCACAGGAACATTATAGCCAAATTCCAAAACCCCTAGCTCAAAGATAAAATATTATGAGAAACAAGAAAAACAATTTAAATATGGCAGTGCCTACTTAAAATCACACAACATCTAGCAGCAGCAACACTAATAGACCACAAGTCATGGAAAACTGGTATACCAGTCAAAAATATCATACCTAGCAAAGCTAAGCATAATCCTGAATGAAAAGAAAATGGACACATGTCAGACTTTCAGGATTTTGTTTTAAAAAAAAATCTGAACTTAATAGATCTGACATACCAAAGACTAATTACAAAGGACTCAATAAGGGCAGACCGTTTACCTTTTACATATGTAAAATATAAAATGTATGTCTAAAATTGTTAATAGTAATTGGGTAGTTTGTAGGAAAGATTGGGGTAGACTTGAGTATGATATGATTTTAAAAAGTAAAACCGTTTAGGAACAGCTAAAAAGAGTAATTATTTTATTCAAATGAGGCATTAGAAGAACCAACACAGAGGAATTGGATGGGGGAGGAGGGCTGGTAGCTCCAGAAACCTACTTTCATAGGGAATGGGTTCAAGAGGGAACAATACATATATATCTAGAAGAGTATAAAAGTTTTCTAAATTCATAATGAGATGAAACACTAAGGGGATAGCTGGGGAGGAGGGGAAAAGGTAGGGATCTCTAGAGGAGAGGGGAGGGAATAGGTTAAAGGGGGGTACAGAAAGGTGTTCAGATTAATAGAGATGGGAGGATAAGGGAGGGATCCTTGGGGGGGAGGGTAGGTGGAGTAATAGGAGGACAAGAGGGAGAGGATTCTGGGAAGATGGCAGAGTAGGTCAGAAAGTTCCAAGCTCTCAAGATTTTCCCACACAAAAGAGATAAAATAGCACCTTAGGGCAAACAAAATTATGTGTGGAAGGAAGGGGGGGGCAAAAATGTTTAAAAATAAACAAGAAGAGGGGCACAATAAGGGTCTTCCTGGGACAATTTGAGAAGATCAGAAGAAAAATCCCAGGTTCAGAGGTGAAGAGTAAATACCTCCAGGCTAGGTTCCCTTTTATATATGTATATCTTTGTATGTAAATGTCTATATATGTATACATGTATGCACGTGTGTGTATGTGTGTGTAGATGTAGAGACATATTGACCCATGATTACAGCCTTCTTGGGGAGGGGGAGAAGAAGAATGATACCTAAACATAACTTTTCCAAATGTTCCCTTCACATAACAGAAAATGCAGAGCTGGGTTTGGGTAGAGACCCTGGAAATTTCATGGCAATATACAATACAAAACTCTGATCTTGCCACAGTGTTTTCACTGAACACTTCTTTTTTCCCAACTTAATGAAGAAACACTGTTATACACAGGCTCATCTCCAAGTTGATACAGTAATACAAGGAAATTCATACTGTCCCACTACCCAAATTAGTGTCAGAAAACATTTTTCCCCACACACTGGCTCATCAAAGTGCTGGGTCTAACATTAATAAAGCTTAGAGTAAATATTAAAGTTATCTCTTTTCCAAGCAAGATCTTTCCAGTTAAGCATAAGATAGAAGATGTAGTAAACAAAAACAAAACACTAGATTTGTAGTCACTGTAGTCTCTCTGCATCTCTTATTATTGCTGTCTCTTATTTTCGGTGTGAAAAGTCACCCAAAGGGGCAAGTCACTTAGCTTTTCAGTTTTCTATCTGTAAAATGAAAGTCTTGGACAAAAAAAAAAAACAGACTGCCTCAGGATGTTTTTAATTACATAAACTATATAGGATTGTAAAGGAAATGAATTATGCTGAAATATAGTGATCAAAAAATAATAATTCATAGACCTCCTGAAATCTATCCACAGATTCCTTGAGGTGGGGGAGTCTACGTGCCCCAGATTAAACATCCCTCATCTAGATTAACTTATCCATCAATAATCCATTATTTTATTGGCACACATACTCCCTCCGCTAATGCAGACCACAACTCTTATGACTGCATAGATGGCCTGCGAAAGTTCCTATTACATATGACAAATTCATTACTTGTGATCAACTTAATGATAAACTTCTCCAAACTTAGTGTGGTTGGTCCTAAAACAGAGAGCTTTACAGTCATTAGTCCATCACCATCACCCATACTAGATATACACACTAAAAAATTCCATTTAAATTAAATAAATATTAACCAGAGGATCACAGGTCTAGAGATGGAGGGGACCTTTAATGTCATCTAACTCAAAACTGTCTATTTTACAGATAAAGAAAGAAAGCCCTGTGTTAAATGTCTGTAAGTGACTTGCCCAAAGTCACATATGCATTAAATCAAGGGTGGGATTTAAACCCAGCTCTTCTTACTTCAAAGCTAGTGTCCTTTCCAAATAAAATAATTATTATTTTATAGAATTATAATTTAGAGTTAGAAAGGATCTTTAATGTCACATAATCCAATCACTTGTAACTGTCACAGCTGATAAAAAAAAAAAACAAAGTTTTCAGACTCCAAATCTAGGACCTTTTCCTATTTAGATATCTAGATACACAAGAGTAAAATCTCTCAGGAAAACTACCTGAGGGAGATCCATGAAACTCATTAGAGGATATATTTCATACTTCCACAGATGTCTCCAGGTTTCCAGAAGATAAAACTCAGGAATGAAGCAGTGAATCTCCATCTCCCTCCCATCTCTCCCTACCCTCCTCTGGCAAGGGCAGATTCTCCTGAGGATTGTCTCAGAGACTTTATATGTAAGCTAGGGAATGTGGAAATGCAGGTAAGAACAACATACAAAGTAATGGAAATTACTAACTGCATGACTGTGAAGGAATCTCTTACCCTCTTTGAGCCTCAGCTTCTTCACCTGCAAAATGGGGATAATAACACCTACCTCACACACAGAGTTGTTATGAAAATCAAATGAGAGAGTGCAGCATTGTGCTAAAACTAAAGTTCCATATATAAATGTCGAATATTTCATGACAAAACATTGACATAAGCCTTCTTATCTACTTAGTGTCTTTAAAAATCAGGACAATTTATAAACACTGATTAAAAAACAAACAAAAATAAAAAAATATAAAAACAAATTAATGTTTTAGAGACTAGTAAGGAAGGTAGAGAGAATTTTTTGCTTCTTGCTTCAAGAATTTTCAGCTTCATACAAAAATATTAAGCTTAAGCTTATGTTAATTAAAAAAAGACTTCACATTTGCAAACCTTTTTAAGAAATTTATTGTTGACAAGAGGAAACTTCTCTGGCCACTGCCCAACCCACTAAAACCATTTCTTCCCTAAACTGAAAACACTCTCAGGATGTGGTCTGGTAAGAACTGCAGCTATTCACTAGTCATTGAGGGGGATTATTCTGCTATGTGACATCTTTCAACACAGTACTGAAACTTTTCACTACTAGTTAGAAGGAGAAAGACCCACGGGGGGAAAAAAAAGTTGTAGACAGGTTAATAGTACACCATATGAACATGGAGATAGTTCCATTAGCAGAGATAGTAGTAGAGGTTTAACTGTTGTCTGTTTTAAATGCAAACACTATCAGCTGAAATTCCTTTCTTTCGGGGGTTAATTTCTAACATGGAGGCAGTGTGTTATAGCAAATACCCCACTTCACATAATACAGATGTGCAAAAGAAGAGAAAAGTCTCTCAGGAAAACCATTTGAGGTAGACCCATGAAATAGGGGTCTTTTACAGGGTGAGGAGGAACATTAGCATAGCAAAGCTTGTGGTCACAGTGGAGGGGGGACCTTCCTCACAGTTCCAGGGCAGAAAAAAGTACTTGTGGTCACTCACAAGCCAGGAGAGTGGTAAACACTTTTCCTTACAATGTACCATCTTGGAAGAACTGAAAACTTACAAGTCCCTAGAAGTATCTCTGAAAACAGGTGCACAAAACCCTTGACACTTGGAACAATATGCCCTCCACCCTAGAAGCAGTGCCCTACTTTAACAGTTAAAAGTCAAATAATAGGCTGGGAAAATGAGCAAACAATGGGAAAAAAACATGACTATAGAAAGTTACTATGGTGACAAAGAAGATCAAAACATACACTCAAAAGACAACAAGTCAAAGCTCCCACATGCAAAGCCTCCAAGAAAAACATGAATTGGTCTCAGGCCATGGAAGAGCTGAAAAAAGATTTTGAAAATCAGGTAAGAGAAGTAGAGGAAAAATTGGGAAGAGAAATGAGAATAATGCAAGAGAATCATGAAAAAAGTCAACAGCTTGGTAAAGGAGACACACACACAAAATTACTGAAGAAAACAATGTCTTATGGCAAAGAATTGGAAATCAAAGAGATACCCATCAATTGGGGAATGGCTAAACAAATTGCGGCATATGAATGTAATGGAATATATTGTGCTATAAGAAATGAGGGGCAGACGGACTTCATTACTGGAAAGACTTATGTGAACTGATGCTTAGTGAAGGGAGCAGAACCAGGAGATCATTACACACTATTACAGACACATGGTATCTATAAGGACTAACTCTGACAGACTTGGCTCCTCTCATCAATTCAAGATTCAAAGACACTTCTAAAAGACTCATGATGGAAAAAGCTATGCACATCCTGAGAAAGAATTATGGAGTCTGAATGCAGACTGAGGCAAACTATTTGCTCTCTTTTTATTTCCCTTCTTTTTTGGTTTCGTTTCTTCTTTCTCATGATTCATTCCATTGGTTACAATTCTTCTTTACAACTGGTCTATTATGTAAATAAGTTCAACTTGGGGGAGAGAAGGGAAGAGGAAGGAGAAAAAATTTGGAACTCAAAAACTTGTGGAACTGAGTGTTGTAAACCAAAAATAAAAAATAAATTTATTTTTAAAAAAAGAAAATAACACCATAAAAATAGAGTAGGCCAACTGGTAAAAGAAGTCCAAAAAGCCAATGAGGAAAAGAGTGCTTAAAAAGCAGAACCGGCCAAATGGAAAAAGAGGTCCAAAAACTCACTGAAGAAAATAATTCCTTAAAAACTAGAATGGAACAAATGAAAGCTAATGACTTTATGGGAAACCAAGAAACAATAAAACAAAACCAAAAGAATGAAACAATAGAAGACAATGTGAAATATCTCATTGGAAAAACAACTGACCTGGAAAATAGATCCAGGAGAGATAATTTTAAATAGTTGGACTACCTAAAAGCTGTGATCAAAAAAAAGAGCCTAAACATAATCTTTCAAGAAATTATCAAGGAAAACTGCCCTGAAATTCTAGAAACAGAGGGTAAAACAGAAATCAAAAAAATCCACCAATCACTTCCTGAAAGAGATCCCAAAATGAAAACTGACAGGAATATTATGGCCAAATTCCAGAGTTCCCAGGTCAAGGAGGGAAATATTGTAAGCAGCCAGAAAGAAATAATACCAGGATCATGGAGCCACAGTCAGGATAACACAAGATTTAGCAGCTTCTACATTAAAAGGATCAGAAGTATGATATTCCAGAGGTCAAAGGAGCTAGGATTATAGCCAAGAATCATTTACCCAACAAAACTGAGTATAATCCTTCAGGGTAAAAAAAGTGAACATTCAGTGAGATAGAGGACTTTCAAACATTCTTGATGAAAAGACCAGAGCTGAACAGAAAATTTGACTTTCAAATAGAAGACATAGAAAATAGAAGCATAAAAAGGTAAAGAGAAAAGGGAAATCAAAAGGGACTTACAAAGGTTAAATTGTTTACATTCCTATCTGGGAAGATGATATTTGTGACTCATACCTTTCTTATTATTAGGGTAGCTAGAAGGAGTATATATAGACAGAGGGCACAGATGTGACTTGAATATGAAGGAATGCTATCTAAAAAATAAAATTAAGAAGTGAGAGAGGAATGTACTAGGAAAAAGGGAAAGGGAGAGGTAGAATGGGGTAAATTATCTCACATAATAGAGGCAAGAAAAAACTTTTACAGTGGAGAAGAGGGTGGAAGGGAGGAAGAGCAAGTGAACCTTACTCTCATCAGAAGTGGCTCAAAGAGGGAATATATACACTCAATTGGTTTTAGAAATATATCTTATTTACCCTACAGGAAAGTAGGAGGATAAGGGGATAAGAGAAGGGGGGTTGTGATAGAAGAGAGGGCAGATTGGGAAAGGGCTAGTCAGTAGCAAAACACTTTTGAGGAGAGACAGGATGAAAGAAGAGAGAAAACAGAATAAACATGGGAAAATAGAATGGAAGGAAACAGTTGGCAATAGTAACTGTGAAAAAAATTTGAAGCAAGTTTCTCTAATAAACAACTTCATTTCTCAAACATATAGAGAACTGAGTCAAATTTATAAAAATAAGAGCTATTCCCCAATTGATAAAAGATCAAAAGATATGATCATTTTTCAGATGAAGTAATCAAAGCTATCTATAGCCATATGACAAAAATATTCTAACTCACTATTGACTGGAGAACTAAAAATTAAAACAATTTTGGGGTAATACCTCCTACCTACTAGATTGGCTAATGGAGAAGAAAAGGTAACTGACAAATCTTGGAGGGGATGTGGGTAAAATGAGATATTAAAGCACTATTGGTGGAGTTATGAACTGATCCAACCATTCTGCTGAGCACTTTGGAACTATGCCCAAAAGGCTATAAAACCATGCACACCCTTTAACCTAAAAATACCACAACTAGGTCTGTATCCAAAAAGAGATAAAAAGCAAAAAAGAAAATGATCTATATGTACAAAAATATTTATAGCAGCTCATTTACGGGGACAAAAAATTGGAAATTGAGGGAATGCTCATCACTTGGGAGATGACTGAACAAGTTGTGGCATGTGATTGTGGTGGAATACTATTGTACTATAAGAAATGATGAGAAGAATACTCTCAGAAAAACCTGGAAAGATTTGCCTGGGCTGATGCAAAGTGGAATGCACCGTGTACCAAATAAGAGCAACACTGTAAGATGATCAGCTGTGAATGACTTTGCTATTTTTAGCAATGGAGCAATGCAAGACAACTCTGAAAGACTTATGATGAAAAATATTATCTATCCCCAGAGAAAGAACTGATGGCGTCTGAACGCAGGTTGAAGCATAATTTTTTAAAAATTTCTTTATTTTTCTTGAGCTTTTTTGTCCTTGTTTTCTTTTACAATATGACTATTCTGGATATGTTTTGCATGACTAGACATGCGTAAATTATATCAAACTGTTTACCTTCTCAATGAGGGGGTAGAGGTGGGGAAGGAGGAAGGGAGAGAATATGGAACTCAAAGTTTTGAAGATGAATTTTAAAAATTGTTTAACTGGGGAAAAAATAAAAATAAAATACTAGGGAAAAAAATGAATAACTATTCATAATACCATTACCATGTATGAAGAAGCAGGAAAGCAACTGGATTAGCCACAGCTATCTTCAGACTCCACAAAGTGGTTTAAGTATACACAATTAAAAGTACAACCATACCAAAATGGTATTATGAAATCTAATTAAGACCAGAAATACTTAGTGAACATTCTCCCTCTTTCTAGAAAAATCTTTTACTCTTGCCCCATTTGTGAGTGGAAGAGACATACCAACAGTCATGCTATGAAAGATCACAGGACTAGAATCGGAAGGTATTGATTTCATTCTTGATTATGCCACTAACCAGCTACTGATTCTCAGTTTCATCATCTGCAAAATGGTAATGATATTGGCCCTACCTACCCAACAGTGTTGCAAACTGCTAAGTACTACACATTATTATTATTAATACAAATAAGATAGAGGTAAAAAAACATCTGTGTTAAAATCATGATCCCCAAAGCCCTGACTTTTTCATATTCACAAATCCTGCCACAGGGGAGAAAAAGGAAATACAACAATGACTGATCTCTATACTGTTGAGAAAAGTTAAGAGTCTACTCTTTTTCCAAAATAATCAGATTCCCACCAAGATGAAATACTATTAAAATAGGATTAAGTAATATTAACATATGAATGAAGGAGACAGGGGACAAGATGATAATGGGAATGGAACATGAAGGGATAGGGCAACAGAGGACAAAAAGAAAAGTATATTGTGGACATTTGCTAAACAAATAGCTCCCACTGGAGACCAGAAAAAGGGTTCCTCTTGGGAAAACACTAGATAAGATATCTAAATGGACTGAAAGTTCTATTATCACTAAGAGCATTGTTAAACACATCTGTGAGGGGTTCAATATTGTCCTTTGGACCCCACCAAAATAAATATATATTCTTTCATGGATGAGTAATGTGGATGATAAGTATGTTACTCTTACACAGGTTTTAAACTTGTCTTCTAAGATTCAGTAATAATAAATCTCACCTATGAAAGCCAAAAACCCCATAGCTTAATCACTGCTGTACCGTCTAGACTCCAATGTCTCATCTACTTCTTATCAAGCTATCGGTGTCTAGCCCATTAACCATTACTATTCATCCATTCACATGGACTTCATTCAGTTATGGCCAAAAGAGGATAGTCAATGCACAGCCAAAGGTAGATGAGACAGTATGTAAATGCTTATTAAAATTTTTTTGTTAAATAAAATTAAAGTGTGGGTAATGGAAACTATAACTAATAGCAAAACATGATCATATATAGTCTACTAATTGTTCATTCACACAACAAACATTTATTGGACACCACCTTATCAATTCAACAAGCATTTATTAAACGTTTATGTATCAGACACTGTCCTAGGTAATGGGAATATAAAGACAAAAATGAAACTGTCTCTGTCTTCTTCCCCTAAAGATCTCACATTCTGCCAGGAGAAATATCAATTTAACAGATTAACAAATACAAATCAGACACAAAATAAATACAGAATGATTTCTGTAGGGGAGTAAGTGCAACATCAGAAAACGTTTTTGTAACATTATCATTTTAAATGAGCCTTGAAGGGAACTAAGGGTTCCAAGAAGCAAAGGTGAGGAATGACTATACTTTAAGCATTGGAGGTAGCAAGATCACATAGGGATAAGTGGAAATAGGGTAATTTGGCTGGAGTGTAGGGTATATGAGGAGGCATCTAGGTGGCACTGTGGATACAGCACTGCACCCAGGGTCAGGAAGATCTAAGTTCACAGCTGGCCTCAGATACTTACTAGTTGTGTGACCATGGGCAAGTCACCTTACTAGTTGTCTGACCATGGGCTGGAGATGGAACTGGCAAACTACTTCAGTATCTTTGGCCAGAAAACCTCAAATGGAGTCACCAAGAGTTGGACAAGACTGAAAAACGAGTGAACCACAGCAATAGCGTATATGAGAGGGAGTAATATGTAACCAGCCTAGAAAGACAGCAGCAAGGAACCAGGGGTCTTAGTCCCAGTTTTAACTACTAACAAACTAAGCTAGTAACTTGGGCAAGTCTACTCTGAGCCTCAGTTTCCTCATATGCAGAATGAAGAATTAGCCAGAATCTCCAACATCTCTTCCAGTAAAAAAAAAAAATACACACGCACACACAGACACACACACACACACACACACACACACGTGATTGTAAGAAATATCATCTTCATCTTTCAAACATTTTTGCCTTAATTCTTCATTATATATGAGGGCTTCCAGGAAAAATATAAGCACTTGAAATGATCATTGAGAACTGAGCACAAGAGAAACCATTTTTTTCCTTCCATATTCAACATTTACTCTGTGGAAAGTACTGAGCTAGTCACTTAAGCATCGATCAATATTTATCAATGATACACAAATATCAAGAAGTAGGTATTGCTATAAGAAGATCTGAAGTCATTGAAAAATGCTGTTTTTATTCATATGAAACCCTCTGTGCCTCATTCTTAGGATGAAACTGAACAATATACTGGGACAGAGGGCAGATTACTAATTACAAGGCTAAACTGCACAAATACGGAAATAGCACTTCTGTTCCAGACGTACTCTGCCACTTCACTGTCATGTAGAAATAACACTTCATTCTCAACAGCTGTGTCAATAAAGCATAAATTCTTGAAGGTCCTACCACCTGGGATAGGTTTCAAGTGGTGAACTTCTATGTCTATCATCCAAGATTCAGCCTAGTTAAGCTCTACGATGACCAACAACAGGTAAGCCATGATAAATTTTTTTAGCCACTATCTCTTTCAAAGACCATAAGTTACAATGGTGTTTCAGTCTTCACTGGTGAAGGTAGCGTCCACGTTCAAAAACATACATACAAATATTGGAGGTATTGAAATTAGTAGAGACAGTAGTGAGCCCCAAGAATTTCAACACTGACTACTACTGGAAGTCAAAATTTTCAACCATGTGGAGCCTCTGAAAACCTGATTAATGTAGTTTAAAGAGGTATGAGGTTTAAATAATTTTTTTCAGCATATAAGGTTTTTCATGCCTCTTCATTTGCAAGTCTTCAAATGATCTTATGATTTCACAACTAAAGTAGCTTAGTAGCTTGCCAGGAAGAAAACTATAGGGGAAATGTAGGTTTCCTCCTTGGATTTTGAGGGAGAGGGAGAAATACCTTCTTTTGAAGGTGACAGGAAGGAGAGAGAAGAGGGAGAACAGAATGAGAACACAGAGAGAATACTTAAATAAATGCAATAGTTCCTATCCTTAAGGACTTCAATTTAATGTAACTCATTGAACTCATCTTGTGAAGTCAGGATGAACATAAAAAGACCTTACAGTGTAATGTATCTTTGAATCAGAAATTGATCAGAAAACAATTGCTGAATTATGCTAAAATCAACAATAATGGTCAGCCAGTACGCTGTGGTCCATCCAGAATCTATTCAAAGTTTCCTTGAGCCTGGACTCCAATCAACCCTCAATAAAGTCCATATATATTTTGTATTTTCTTGTTTAGGCACATGTTGCTTTCCCCAACAGAATGTAAGTTCCTTGAAGTTAGAAACTGTTACTTTTTTTTTTTTTGGTTTTGTATCCTTAAACCCGACCTGTGGAATATGGCTAGAAGACATGGGACCCAAGTCTCTAAACAACTGAAAATTCTTTCAAAAGAACTACATCGTGTGTATATTTAATAATAAGCAGGATAAAATAAATAAGAAAGAAAGAACAGGTATTTCATCGGGAAAACATGATCAAAAGAGGAAATGAGTTTGGGATGGTTCTACAAGGGTGAAGGATGCCTGGTAGACAGACATACTCCACTAGTATCCTACTGATGTTAGGAAAAGAAGAAAGTGTGGCTAGTTTGGATATGGACAATAGTTGCATAGAATGGGCGAAGTTTCAATTAGTGTTGTTGGAGAGAACATATAAGAGAAAGAATACTAGTTCTGCAGGCAGAGGACTTAGGTCTAAATTCCATCTCTGACATTTACTAAGCAGAGCAAGGTAGAGTAGAAAGTGTCAGTTCTGTTGACAGTGGCCCTAGGTTCAAATCTTACCTTTGGCACTACCTGTAGTACCTTGAGCAAATCACTTGGCTTCTTTGGGCCTCAGTTTCCTTATCTGTAAAATTAAGGGCGCTTTCTAGCTTCAGACTTAAGATCCTACCCAAAATAAATGATATTACAAACCCACTTGAGTACTCCAAATATTTTGCATAGTATGTGACATGTAAAAGATGAATAACAAATGCCTATTAAATGAATCATATTTGTGGAAATGTGGTTACTGGACACTGTCAATAAAGATTCCAAAATATTACATTCAACAGTTACAATTTTTAAAACATTTATTAAGTACTTACTGTGCGTAGAACATAGTGTTGTACAAGAAAAAAATAAAAATGAAGGCTTATTGAGAAAGAAGATAATGGTTACACAGAGTGATTAGGTTAACAACTTTCTCTTTGTGAAATAATCCACTTCCTTTGGGTGTGTGCAGAAGAATGGGAATCAAACTTAAAAGGTTAAAAACATCTAATAGGAAGCCATTTCTCATAAGCATAGGGGCATCTTTTCCAGGATGAATTAGACCTTCTAAAACTCAGTCCACAGAGTGAAAATGTCTTTGTCAAGGAAGATCCCCAAGCAGCAGGAAAAAGTATAAAACACCAGTGTTTTGGACTGCTATCTAGAATAAAGACTGGAGGGATGGAGGCTGGAAAAGGGAGACTGGGAAGACAAAAATATAATACTTTAAGGGAAGTCACTAAATAAATAAAACAGAAACATATCCCTCAATCTTTTTAGATATCTGAGTACCAACAGAGGTCGAAAAATTCTTACTAAGTTCTCAAGAGAAAGTAGGAGAGAGGAATATAATGATGGCATAATTGGCTCCGCTGATTTAGTTTTCATTGAATAAAACACTTTACAAAGAATCAACATGTTTGTTATACACTACAGAATATAAGCTACTATTTGACAAGTTCCACCCTAATACACCTTAATACCAGACGGGAATCAGGAGATCTGGGCCCTAGGCCAGTTTCCATCAAGAACTCCAAGTCCTGGGATTTTAAAATCTGCCCAATCCTCCTCCTCTTCCTTACTTTTCTTTTCTTTCTTCTTCCTTCCTGACACTGAATTCAATTAAGCAAAAAAGAGAAATGTCTGAATACAGAATTAGGAAAATTTAAGAAAAATAAAACAAAATTCTTGATACTTTGGTAATTCCTAAAATAATAGAGTCACAATGATGTTATTATTTTGACATCATATTTTATAAATAAGTATTTGGACCCATGGACATAAGAAACTCAAAGAGCTAAAATTTAGTCCTTTTTACAGATGATTTTGTGCCTAATCACATTTTTTTTTGCACTGAAAGTCCCTGCATCAATCTACCTATGATGATTCTACAAGCTTAGAAGTATACATCATCTAGGATACTAAGACAACAAAAATAGTAATGCTTTGCTCATTTTTTCACAACTAAAAGTCTCTGATAAGATTCCTAGAAATCAATGTGTAAGTCATTCAAAGTCAAAAGCCTTAAAGGCATAGGAAAAGGGATGAACACTATGAACTATACAATGACGAATGAAAACTCCTGCCAAATAAATTCAGGTATATAAAGGAACTACAACTCAGTACCAAATATACAAATACCTTTGTTAATCCTGTCTTTTAAGATTTTAAGGTTTTGACAAGAACTGTGTCATGCCCAACATCCGAAAATGTTTAAAGTTTTCATACCTCTTATTTTTGTTGGTCACCAGTGTCTCTTCTCTGGACTGCAATTTACTTTATTTTTACCTAAGAAATGTCAACTGGGAGGCCATGATACTTCTGAGCAAGATGAGCAAAGAGTTTCCTCTCCAATGTCTAAGTATAAGGATGGACTTTGGGTTTTCCCAAACTTGGCTTCCGCCACCTGATCAATCTCTGAAGGATATTAAGATAGTCATCTATGAGATGTCCCAACACATTTTCAATATCTTCAGTCAGAATTATTCTCCACTTACTTGGGAAGTGGAAAATATTAAAAAAATTCAAATTGGACTTCATCAGCAAACTGAGTATCTACAAAAATGCTTGGAGGAAGATGAGAAAGAAAAGGAGGAGCTGGAGAAAGAGGTAGAAGATGAAATCAGTTACTCAGGACTTGCTATCCTCCAGCTGAACGACCTGAAACTGAAGAGATATTTCAAGAGAATAGGCAATTTCCTAAAGGAGAAGAAATACAGTCACTGTGCATGGCAGGTAGTCCGACTGGAAATGAGAAGATGTTTCTACATACTTCAGAAACTGATAGCACAACTCAAATAATAAGGTATCTTTTAAAAGAAAAATCCTTTTTTTCCCCTCCAAAAATTACACTATTTTTACATGTTAGAAGTTGGTTATTTTAAAACTGCTGCTTCCTATTGTCATATATTGTACATCTATCTTTAGTTCTACTTAGTATCTATTGGTGATATGTGTGCCCTTTGACATCTATTCAGTGTTTAGACTGCATGGCCATTCCAAAGACTGCAGTATTTAATTACTTGAGGGGTCATTTGTAATCACTTTTCTCAATGATTACTCTTCTGCCCAACTCTTCTTTTTCTCCTTCAAGACTAAAACTAATTAATTAAAAGAGGTAAATGTTTGAATATAGAAGATGATTCTAAAAATTTCAGGAAAAAAACCACAAAACCCTTGAGACTGATAATATTTAAAATAATAGAGCTAAGGGTGATGCCCACTGTTGACACCATTTATAAAGGATATTTGGATATGTGGGCATGAGGAATGAATTTTAAAAGAGCTAAAGTTTAGTCCTTTTTATAGATGACTATGGTGCTTAATTATATTTTTTGGGGGAAGTGGGGGAATCTTACTTGGAAGTCCCTGTATCAATCTTCCCAGTGACTAGACCTTACAAGCGAGAAAGATGGGGATGGTAGTAAAGAGGGGTTAGTTAGTAATATATTTCTTTATATGTGCCTCAGCATAAGTTTAAAAAACTAGTACTTCTATCTTCTTTTCCCCTCTTCCTTTCCCTTCTCCACATTTTTGCAAGGTCTCACTCCCTTTACCCTGTTTTTTTTTCTTTTTGTCTCTTCTTCATAAATGTTACCAACCCAACCAGGGGTGGGAAACCCATTGAACACTTAAGCAAAATCCACGTGTTGCCACATCTAACACTTCAGCTCATTAATACAATTTGCTCAAATTTTACAATCTATCAAAATGTCTTAATGTCCATGATAAAACACCTGAAGGAAAAAGATTTCCTTTCTCTTTTCATGGAGAGACTGATGGCACAAATAACCACGTGCCTCCAAGCTACAGCTGTATGTAATATTCTGAAGCCAAGTAAGAGAGCAATATATATCTCATTTCCCTTCTCTTGGATTTTGCTTCTGAAAATTACTGATGGAACTAAATTTTAAAATCAACAACAGAATACAAGAAATATAAAATGTAAGAAACACTAACAAGAAGTTATAAAGAAATTAAATGTGGTATAATGAAAACAGGTGCCATTCAGAGCTAAAAAAAAAAAAAAGACCCAAGTTCGAAACCCCTGACACTTGGCTAGTTTTTGATGTTAGATAAGTCACTTTATCTTTCTGGGCCTCAGTTTCCCAATCTGTGAAATCAGGTTGCTGAACTAGATAGATAATTTCTAACTAAGGTCCTTTCAAGCTCTAACATTCTGTGATTTTTCTGAGTACAGTTTGAAAACAGAAATGGCATGGTTTTATATGAAAACTATTCCAAACTGAAGTTTCTGTTTTGAAATCTGTGATAGATTTTTACTTCTTGCTTTCAAATAAATTGAATGTTTGAGGTAGTATAAAGATCTTTGCACTGGGATTCCTAAGTATGATTTTTTTTTCACTCTGCCTGTGAAATAAAAAGTTAAGCCAAGATTTAGTGAATTATCCATCATGAATAAATCAAGCCAAACACTGTTTCTTTCTTATTATTTGGTATTATCTTGCCTAAGTTATCTAAATGACTTAGTGAACACATGGATTTACCTGTGTAGCCACTGCCCACATTAATTCACCACCTAGTTAATTAGATTTGTCTTGCTTGGCTTCAGAGAACAGAACCGGGACCAAAAGATGGGTTATAAGATCAAAGATTTTAAGCTGATCAGTGGAACAGGTTAGGTACATAAGACACAGTAGTCAATGATTATAGTAATCTACTCTTTGATAAAGCCAGCTTTACTCCAGCTTCTGGGATAAGAACACACTATTTGACAAAAACTGCTGGGAAAAGTGAAAGCAGTAAGACAGAAACTGGGCTTAGGAATGGAGAACCTGCAGCCTCAAAGCTACATGTGGCCTTCTAACTTCTTGGGTGAGGCCCTTTGACTGAGTCCAAGTTTTACAGAACAAATGTCCTTAATAAAAGGATTTGTTCCATGAAGTTCGAATTCAAAAGGTTGCACTTGAGGACCTAGAGGGCCACATGTGTCCTCGAGGCCACAGATTCCCCACCTGCAATGGGCATAGACAAACATCTTACACCATATACCAAGATAAGTTCAAAATGGCCACATGATTTAGACATAAAGGGTGATACCATAAACAAATTAGAAGAGCAAGGAATAGTTTACCTATCAGATCTATAGAGAAGGGAAGAATTTATGACCAAACACGAGATAGAGAACATTATGAAATGCAAAATGAATAACTTTGATTACATTAAATTAAAAAGGTTTTGCACCAACAAAGCCAACGCAACCAAGATTAAAAGAAATGCAGAAAGATGGGAAACAATTTTTACTGCCAACATCCTGAAAAAGGCCTCATTTCTTAAATATATGAAGAACTGAATCAAATTTATAAGAATGCAAGTCATTCCTCAATTGATAAATGGTTAAAGGATATGAACAGGCAGTTTTCAGAGGAAGACATTAAAGTTATCTACAATCATATGAAAAAATGCTCCACATCACTGCTGACTAGAGAAATGTAAATTAAAACAACTCTGCGGTACCACATCACATCCATCCAATTGGCTAATATGACAAAAAATATGAAAATGATAAATGTTGGAGAAGATGTGGGAAAATTGAAGCACTAGTGCATTGTTACTGGAGTTGTGAACTCATCCTGCCATTCTGGAGAGCAATTTGGAATTATGCCCAAATGGCTATAAAACTGTGCATACCTTTGATCCAACAATATCACTACTAGGTCCATATCCCAAAGAGATCATAAAAAAGGGAAAAGGATCCACACGTACGAAAATATTTATAGCAGTTCTTTTTGTGGTGGCCAAGAATTGGAAATTGAAGGGATCCCCATCAGTTGGGGAATGGCTGAACAAATTGTGGTATATGAATGCAATGGAATACGACTGTGCTATAAGAAATGATGAGCAGGTAGATTTCAGAAAAACCTGGAAAAACTTACATGAACTGATGCTGGGTGAAATAAGCAGAAGCAGAACATTGTACACAGTAACAGCAACATCGTGCAATGATTAATTTTGATAAACTTAGCTCTTCTCAGCAATTCAATGATCTAAGACAATTCCGAAAGACTAATGATGGAAAATGCTATTCACATCCAGAGAAACAACTATGGAGTCTGAATGCAGATCAAAGCATACTAGTTTCCTTTTTTTTTGTTTTTTCTTTCTCATTCTTTTTCCCCTATGTTCTGATTCTTCTTTCACAACATGACTAATGTGGAAATACATTTAACATGATTGTACATGTATAGCCTATATCAGATTGCTTCATGTCTTGGGGAGAGGAAAGGGGGAGGAGAAAGAGAGAAAAAAATTTGGAACTCAAAATCTTATAAAAGTGAATGTTGAAAACTATTTTTACATGCAATTGGAAAAAAATACTATTAAGTGGAGAAAAAAAAAAAGAAAAAGAGAAGATTTTGAGCTGTAAGGAACCTGGGAGGTCATATTGCCCAACTGTTGATCAATGATGTGTTTCGTGAATGGAATGCATAGAAAGTACTCTGTAAGTCCAAAATAGCTTATAGATTATGACAGAAATAGACTATAAATTCTTGAAGACAAAAATTGTACCTCATTTAGCACTACCTTGCAGTAGAAGGTGCCATGTAAATATCTGTTAACCATTGAATGAATGACTATTTTTTTAAATCCACATTGTGTTATTTCAACTAATTTCACAAAGTAAGCTCATCCTTTCATACATTTAGCTGTAAGGCAAATTATTTGGCAAAGATGAGGAGACTAAGGCCCAGAAAGGTTAGGTTTTTGCAGTGGTAGCTAACAGCTGAGCCAGAATTTGAATCCAGGTCCTCTGACATCAAATCCAGGACACTCTGAAAGTTGTAGGGATTTCAGGTCAATATAAGAAAAACTTTCTTGACTTACTGGAGAGAGTGCTAAATTTGGAGTCATGCAGACCTGGGTTCACATCACATTTTCCACATTTTACCAGTTGTGTGACCATGGGCAAGTTATATAACATCTGTCAGACTCAGTTTCCTCATTTGTAAATTGGAGATATTATCAGTAATACCTATGGTATTCTTGCTAAGTTCTAATAAGATAATGGAAAGTAAAGTGCTTTGCAAACCTTTAAGTGCTAATTTCTGCTACTACTATTAATAAATGGAGCTGCCCGAAAATAGAATAGGCTTGTCCCTTGTGGTAGTAAGTTCCCTACCACAAGAGGACTTAAAAGGGAAAATCTGGGGCCACTTTTCAGGGATGTTGTAGCTGGGGTTTATGATTCACATATGGTCTGAATTTGAAGACTTTAAGGTCCCTGTCTGAAGTTCAATGAATTTGTGAAATGATATTTCTGCATCTTTTTCAGAAATATCTACCTTCAAGCAAGGAGCAAACACAGAAAATGTGTCTCTGTGGAAGACTCCAAAGAGAAGGGAATTTACCTGTTGTACTCGCTACAATTTTTTTGGTAGAGTTTATGTGCACACTTCTAAACTATATACTTTTTTATTCCTATTCTGCATAATCTGTACAACCTTAGATTGTCTACACATGAGGCACCCCGTGCACAGGAAGTCTTAGCCTCAAATAACAGTCTTAGTCTAGAAGTTAAAAAGAAAAAATGAAGGGATGCAAAGCAAGCAAATAGAAGAAAATAATAGGGTGAATTAGTGTATAACTCATTCAGCAAAAAGAAATTAGTCTATAGATAGCATTGTCTAAACCAAACCATTGTCTAAACTACACTTTGCAGTTAGTAACTTTGAAATCTATTGGAGATGTTTCTGGGATTTGCAAACTAAGTATAAAGTACAGAATTACTATTCTCCAGGGATTTCTCTAACAGTGTCATTGTCCCTTGAACCACTCTCATATGATGTCAGTGATTCTTATTTGTGTAATTTACAATTACAACTTTCCTAAGTGGAAGTAAAATAGGAGTGTAGGAACAAATATAGAATTGGCCAAGAATTTCAATAATTTGTAGCCATCAGAATTGTTCCTGGGATATGGAAGGAAGTCATGCTATGCTTTTGTCTTCTGCTATACTTGTGTCATTTTCTTCACCAAACTATGACTGAAGGAAGGAATGTATTGCCTTGGACATTTACAATGGTATTATTCATGAAGTTTCTAGTAAAAAGTTCTGTGTCCCTCCTTATGTAATACTGTCTTTAGGAAACACTTTCATAATGAGAAAACTTTTGAATGTCATTCATGCTTTAGAATTTTTTTTTTCTTTTCAAACCAATTAGTGATAACTAGAAATAAGAAAACAAGGAGGCTCTGTCATCTCCAGTTAATCTGATTTATTTTCTTAGCTCTTCTCACATGAAGTCAAGATTCACAAGGTCTGCAAATAGGATAAAGGCTGAGACCAGAGGTGCCTACAGGAGCACCTGGAGAAGGCATTTTTATGCACTATCTAAGCTTTGAAAAAGGTGCCCCTGGTGTATTCACAGACGACTTTGAGTCTTCAGTGTCACAACTGTAACTTGACTTAGCGCAACAGAAATGCCTATTTGTCATAGAAAGTGGAATTTTATGCTTCCTGCAGTCTCTTTGTCCCACTCCAAGACTATCACCAACATTTTCCTTTTCTGGTTTGTATAGTTTTATCCCTAGAACCTGGCAAAGTGCTTAGCCCATAGTAAGTGCTTAATGGCACTTTGAAGACTTTAAAGTGCTATTTAAATGCTAGTTGCTGTTTCTGGCTTTAAAAATGAGCTTGATAGCACAGTGGACAGAATACCACACCTCAAATCTGAGTTCAAATTTGGTCTCACACATTAACTAGCTATGTGACCCCAAACAAGTCATTTAATCTCTGTTTGCTTTAGTTTCCTCATCTGTAAAATGGGGATAATAATAGCACCTACCTCCTAGGGTTGTTGCAAGGATGAAATGAGATAATAATTATAAAGCGCTTATGCCAGTCCCTGGTCCATAAGAAGTGCTTTATTAATCTTAACTATTATCATTATTAGCTACTATAGTTCTAATTATTTATAAAAAATAAATAATAAAAGGTATCTATCCTTGCACTCACTACCTTATACCACCCCTAGACATTTATATTAGGTGACATTCTACCTTGCTTGTATTTTAGCCTGCCAAACCAGCCTATCAGCGCTAGGGTTTGAATTACAGGGTGCCAGAAAGGACTCAGTGCTGCAATCTACACCAGTTCCTTAGTCTTTACAGTACCAACCGTGTAGTTTCCAGTTCTAATGAACTGCCGCGAGGTGAGACACATGTCACCCAGCTTTAGTTTGAGGCTCAGCTACTCCCTTCTTTCCCCTGGATGAAACCGGAGGGGGTGCAATATAAATTCATTGGATGTGTAAACTTACTGACATTCTACAAAAAAAGCTGGGCAAGAGACTGAAGAAAAGAACAGACTATTCCCATCTGAAGCCTACTGAGTAGGTCTGGCATCTCATTGCTGTATAGCAAGCATGTCTTCTCTTGTATTTACTACTGCACAATTTGTTTTAGGAAATAACACACTAAATATGAGCGATTTTATGGACAATGTTTAAATTGCACAGTTGGACACCACACCTTTAAATGGGAAGGAGACTGGTCTGTGATCTAAATGGAAACAGAAACGTCACACACAAAAAATTAACAGAGCACAGCACTAAAAACCCCCCTGCTTTTGACCCTCATGCCCGTAAATATGGTTCATTCAACAAAAGTTAATCAAGTGCCTACTATGTCTCCATTTTACTCTGTGCCATAGAAAGGCACCAAACTTTTATCAAATTATTCCGCAATTAACAGAATTTTAATTTGTGACATTCCCAGCTTACAAAATAAATGTTTACTCCAAATCTTTCAGGAACATCACTCCCCTCCTGCACCCCTGACGACCTTAATTAAAGAGTTTGGGGATCTTTGGATTCACATTCTCATTCTCTCTAGGTCGATTCAGTCTCTAGTTGCAGCAGTTAGAGCTCTCCAGATACCACCCCCCACCCACTCACGCACCCAAGCCACAGAGACCAATACACAGAACCACAAGCTTCCCCTTCAAGCTGCACCTTGATTCACCTACTGAGAGGCAGTCCTACTTTGCTACAATGGCTAAAGGCTCAAATCAACTGGCCCCTCCGAGAAAAACTGCAGTGCATCTCGGGTTTAATTGGCTTTTTTCTATCTTTAAGTTAAAAGCTGCGCCTTTTACAGATCGATGCACTTTTTGAATTGCGGATGTGATAAGATCTGGGAAATGTGCCCGTAGCTACTAGAAGGGGGAAGGAGGCGGGGGAATCTGGTAACTTCCCCTCCTTCCTTCAGCCACAGAAGGCCTGGCGGGATGTCTTCAGGAGAGGTGTGCATCGGCAGAAAAACCAGGGAAAGTTTGCTTTCTAGTCCGAGATTCTGACCCCTAAGAATGTCTGTTATAGGCGGGAGGAAACGTAAAGGGTTTTTCTCCTTAAACAGAGGTCGCCCCCCCACCCCGTCCCCCTCCAGCTCTCCCACTCAATTCCCTCGCCAGATGTTTAAAACACAAACAATGACGCGGAGGGGAAAAGAGATGCGCGGCGGGATTCGGGGTAACAAAAGGCCATTCCTTAAGGGCCAAGAAAATACTGTCGCTTGCCTGGGACCTTCCACACTAGCTATGGTCAAGTCAGTTAGACTCTTGCACTTGCTAGCCTTAAATATAACTTACAGCATCCAAACCTTACTTAAAATGGACCCAGGGTGGGGCCACGTGCTAACAAGAGGAAGATTGGAGGTTTTTTTTTTTTAATCTCCCACCCCCGGGGAAAAGGGAGGGGCTGAGTTTCCAGATGTTTGACAGTAGTTGGCCTATCTGAAAAGTATTCAGCTTGCTCTGGGTTTAGCCAAACAAGGCTATTCCAAAGGAAAACAGAAGCAACCAGAGAGAGAAATAAAGTCTTCCCCCGGCCACCCCCAAAATGAGTCATTTTACTTGGATTGCCAAGAGTTCAACCTCTCCATGCTGTCCTGGGTAGCTCTTCTTGCAAAAGTTTGTTAGAGAGAAGCTGTCTCTTCCCTGACGCCCCTCACCCCGACACAAAAGCACTCGAGCACAGATGCACGCGCGCGCGCGCGCACACGCGCACACACACACACACGCGCGCACACACACACACACACACACACACACACACACTTTTGGTCATAGAACTGGGTTCGTGGGGAAATCTCATCTGTAAAGGACTTCCAGATCATTATTATTAAAGCGTAACCAAGGAACGAACATTCAAGCTCGAGGGAGTCCAAACACATCAGCAAGAATGGATTTAGAAGAGTAATTCGTCCCGGCCTGGTGAAGAGATACATTCTGGGGTTAAGATTATGAGAAGTGGGGGAAGGTGCAGGGAGGAGAGAGAGGAAGTGCCAACTTCTGCCACACTGTTGCACAACACATCCAGGTGGGAGAGTGGGCGGCTCACCCCCTGTACCCTCTCCAGTCCTTTCTCCTTCCTCTTCCCCTACCCAGGCACAACGCAGAGAGAAGCTGCAGCCAGGAGAAGGAGGGAGGCGGCTGTTCCTACCACTACTGCGCCCGCCTTCTCTTTGCGCCCCTGCTCGCTGGGTTTTTATTTTACCTTCAGCCCTGGAACCCCGTTTTCTCTCTCTCTCTCTCTCTCTCTCTCTCTCTCTCTCTCTCTCTCTCTCTCTCTCTCTCTCTCTCTCTCTCTCTCTGTTTCTCTCTCTCTCTCTCTCTCCCTCTCTCTCTCTCTTCCTGGGAGTTGAAGGGGTAGGGAGGAGATTACCTCGTTGCCAAAGGGAGAAGCGGGCGCAGCTTCAAATCCTCGGGAGGTAACTCAAAAAGCGGTGCAACGTGAACGAACCTCGCAGTGCCCGGGACCCAGTAAGAGACGCAGTCGGCCTGCCTGAGCCGCACATAAAAAGCCCCCTCATGTATGGAGCAATGCTCTCCGCAACAAGCGTCCTGCTGGGGGCCTGGAAGTAGCAGAGTACAGGAGTGGGAGGCCTCCTAGTGTCCGCTGGACGCTGTGGCAGCAACATCGAGGATTAGAGGCGAGCCAAGCAGTTATCACTGTAATTGGCCCGCCTCTGGATCTGCAGTGGGGAGACAGCAGCAGGCTCTCTTCTTAGAAATTTGTTGCTTTGTAACAACTATGACCCACCTCCATCAGACTAAACTGTCGGAACCTTCTATTGTTCTTTTGGTTCTAGTTTCACCTCTCTCATCGGACCTCTACAATCTCCCTAAAGGCATGGGTCTGACCATTTTACTCCTCTAACACCAAAACTTTCAACTGACTCCTCATTGTCTATAAAATGAAATACAAAATCGTTGGATTGTCATTTAAGGCTCCCCACAACCTGTCTCCAGCCTATTTTTTTTAAAACACTTTTTTTCAAATAAGTATTCATTTCCTCTGCTTCATACCATGCCCCACTTTGGAACAAAAGAAAAACAAAACCTTAGCAAATATTCATAGTCAAGCAAAACAAATTCCCACATTGGCTATATCCAAAAATTGTGTGTGTGTGTGTGTGTGTGTGTGTGTGTGTGTGTGTGTGTGTGTGTGTGTGTGTGTGTGTGTGTGTGTGTCTCTGCTGTTCGCTTAATCCATCAACTCTCTGGGCAGAGGTGGAATCAATTTTCTTGAACTGGAGGTTGGTCACTGCATTGATCAGAGTTGTTAAATCTTTCCAAGTTGTTTTTATAATTTGCAACCTATATTTGCAGTTTCCTTACATACTACTCCCCTTCATGACCACTGCCTTCCAGCCAGATTGAACTGCTAACCATTCCCAGAGCTCATATTCCATATCCCACCTCTCTTCATTCAGATAAGTCATTCCCTACACTTGGATGTAATACCCTCTCATCTCATCTCAGAATACTGGGCTTCCTTCAAAGACCAATTCAGATGTCACCTCCTCCATGAAGCCTGATGCTTTCCAATTATTAGTTGTCTCACCCTCCTCTATTTCCCTTTAGAATTACTTGTGAGTATTCTGCGCCCCCATCAATAGAATGTTAGCTCCTTAAGGACATGGACTGTTCCATTTTTAACTTTGTATCCCTGGTGCCTAGCATGGTGCCTTCCAAATAGAAAGCCCTTAAAAATGTCTGTTGTTGAATTATTACTAATAAGGAATCAGGCCAAATTTTAATCCCTCCATTACTGCCATCTCATAGGGAGCCTCCCAATAGAATGTCTTCTACTTGAGAACAGAAGATATATCTTTTTTGCCACTGTACTCCCAGTGTTCTTTTCCCTGGCACATAGGCGATTAATAAATGCTTGTTGGTTGTTTCTCAAATGGAATGCATAGAAAGTAGTTTGTGATTCAAAAATAGCTAATAGATGACAAACTCTTGAAAACAGAAACTCCGCCTCTTGTCATTATGTCCTTCTTAATATTTTTCATTACTATGTATTAATAGGGGCTCTAAATGCTTGTTGAAAGAATGACTGCTTGTTGTATTTCTGTAACTCACATTGCATGCATCATGTATCTTTGGTCTTCTTTGGTCTCATTTGGTCTCGTTTTGGAAATGCATCATGCAAGAATTGTGATAACTAAAGAAAACATTGCTGAAACAAACAAGTGCTGATTAAATATAGCCTTCTAAAATAATACTTATCCCTTTCAGTATCATTAAGTCACAGATCCTTCTTTCAAAAATAATTTATTAAGCAAATACTGTGTACAGTAACATTATGCTAGTGACAAAAGAAACACAGAAGTTTAGACAAGAAACAACACCTGCTCAGATAGTCTAATAGTTGCAATGTACAATATTATAAAAATGTAAAAAATAATAGCTAACATTTATATAGCACTTACAATGTGCCAAAAGCTTTCCCATCATCTCTTTGATCCTCACAACAACCCTGAGAGGTAGATACTATTACTATCCCCATTTTACAGGTGAGGAAACTGATGAAAACAGAGGTTGAGTGACTTGTCCAAGGTCACACAGCTAGTAAGTGTCTGAGGCTGGATTTGAACTCAGGTTTTCCTGACTCTGGGCTCTATATCCTCTAACCATTGATCCACCTATCAACCTAATATACATCAGAGAGTAGTAAAACAAAGTGCTTCAATAAGGCATAAATTATCAGAGAGGCTGTTGTTGTAGTGGCTATAGAGTTGAACTTGGAGCCTAAGACATGGGTTCAAATTCCAGTTGTGACACTTATTAGTTATTTTACTATAGGTAAGTCACCTAACCTGTTTAAGGCTCAGGCAACTCTAAGACTTACCTATTAAAATTATGGAAGAATGATGATCCATGTGGGTGGAAGAAATTCCCACATTGTCAGAATTACAGATCTCCCATATGGGCCTACATTATCTTCATGAAACCATTTTTGACTAAAAGTTTCAAATTAATTTTCAGTCACTTAATTGAACTAAAAGATGGTATGCATGAAACACAAATACATGATAAAGTATAAAACATCTGTTCCAATAATGAAATGTTTTTGTTCTGCATTGAAAAATACTTTTTCCAAGCTCTCCTCAATCCATATAATAACAAGACAGTTTTAGATACAGATACAGAATCATATAGACCTTAAAGCAAACTTTGGGATCTTTTAACTCAATACTTTTGTTTTCTAAATGAGATTTTATTTGCCTGGAGAGAGAAGTCAGAAGTGAGAGGCAAAATAGAGTAATGGAGATACTAGATTGAGAGTCTAAAGTCCTGATTTGAGATCCCAGCTCGCACACCTACTAGTGAGACTGTGATGCTGGCCACTAATTATGTAACCTTAGGAATATTACAGTCGCTTTCAGCCTCGGTTTTCTCATCAGTAAAATAGGGATAAAAATACTACCTTTGTTCACAGAATTGCTGTGAGGTAAATGTTTGTAAACCTTAAAATGCAGCATCAATGTGACATACTGTTGTTATTATTATCCAGGTTCACACAAGTAGCTAGTAACAGAGACTGAATAAGAAAGAATATTCACCTTTATAACTCCCAGGATGTTCAGATTCATAGCAATCAGATGGTTCTGAATCAGTCAGGATCATGAAAACATATGGCATCTTCAGACATGACTAGGAGAAGATGAGGCCTCTCCTAATTGTTGCAATCCTTTTATTCAATTTATATGAAACTATTTTTTCCTATCCTCCCTAGAAAATGAAATAGTATTTTTACTTGAGAGGAAAAGTAACAAAGAAGTTTATTTCAGAAACTAAAACCAACTTTTTGGGGAGGTGGGGATGGAGAAGGATCCTGCTTTTGCACTGTAGATGAGTCTGATTAAATAAAATATGAATGAGTCAGTACAGGGTAAAGGTCAGCAGATACAAGAACTATATTACTGGGTCAGGGTGGTATTTTACTTCCTACCCATGATGACACATGATGCCAAACATTCACCCCTTTCTGAGCCACAGGATCCTTTCCCTAAGGCCCTGTCACTGTGTCTCCCCTCTGCTGTGGCCTGCCTTTTCAAACCACCAGGATCCCATATTTTCACTTCTTTTAAAAGGAGCTTGCTCCTGATCTTGTCATCCTTTGGTCGTTCCCACAGCAGTCTCCCCAAATGATATGAGACCTGTGGTCTCAGATTCCATTTTCTGCCTTCCCCACTCACAAGCATTCTTTCACTCAGTTGAACCTGCCCTGGACATCAGAATTCCTAGTTATTGCTCTAGAAGGAGTAAAAGAAATATTAATGAAAAGGAATGTCATGATTCTGAGGAATCATTAACAGAACTTAATGAAAAAACAAGCTAGGATAGTTTTCAACTAAATGTTGGAAACTATAAAAAAAAAGAGTGAGGGAGAAAAACTTTTTGCTAAATAGGACATTTTGAGAGTTTGCCAAATACGTTTACCAACCAAATAAGGAAATATGTATTTATGTAGCCCCATTACAGAATTTTATATTTTAAAATTGAAAATAATTTAAAAAGATAATCTAGTCTAGCTCCTTGCTTTTATTTAGGTAGTATCCCAATTTTATAAATCAATCAACAGAAGCTAGAGATGTTAAGTATCTAAATCAAATTTATACAGCTATTGAGAAAGGAAGGACATTAGAACTGGATTTTCCCACCCAGAAGTGCTACTGTATTTTGCTTTCTTTTTCTTCATATATATGTAGAAACATTACATTATGGAAGTTGTTAGACCCAAAGACTGAAGTTCAAAACCTACTTTTCAAAAGTACTATTGACAGGGACTCCTCTCTGGACTCCTGTGGATTAGGGAGAAGAAATATCCCACTCCCCTTCAGAGAAGGGAGAGTACTAGAATTACCCTTAACCCCAAAATAGAGTTCTCCCAGTGCACAGCTCCCATAGTCCTCCCTCTAACCCACCAGATTAAAAAAGGAGCCTTGGTCATACAAATTAACCAAAGGCTAAAGCCAGAGGCTCCACTGTCTCTTGTCATCTTTGGAGGGTCAGGAGTAGGTTGAAGCAGATTTCTATGCATTTAGATATGGAATGAATAGCATTCACACTCTGTGCCAAAATTAATGCTAATTAATTTTCATTGCTTTCTAGCCCCTTTTCAACACTTTCTGTAATGGGAAGATAGTACTGGTGTTCAGGAATGGCGGTAAACTCTCTATTTGAAGTTTTATTACCAAACTAGCACGTTTTGACAGTATGCTATCAAGGGGAGTGGGTATGTTAAAATTGCAACCATAGCAACTTCATAACATTTTGACAGTAATTGAACAAAATAGTCAAAAGCATATTTATCCTATTCATTGACAGAATGAATACTGTAGCCTGGACTATTTCTAACAGCAGCATTTTAGAGTTTAAGGGATTCTTAATTAAGTTTTGTGAAAGGGCATTTCTGGGTTAATTTCAATTGAGTTTATTTGCCCAACATCATAATACTTATTCATATCCTAATTATACTTGCTATGAGCACTTCTTAAGGAATAGTCATTAATGGCACACGCGCACACACACACACACACACACACATACACACTCTACCTCTCCAAGCTGACCTCCTGACTCCCAGACTTTCTTTCTAATGCTCGTGTGGTTTCTTTGTCTAATTGGCTGGTCCTTTCCAGAACCTCCATTTTGAGAAGGCTCAAGCCAGCCCCATTTTCCTCTCTGTAACGGGAGGAATTAGAGCCTACCCTAGCTATCTTTGGACCTCCAAGCCCAGAACCAGCTGAGATAGCCTCAGGGCTCTCAGGTATGGGAAGAACAAGATGGAGTCTGGAGGAAGGGTCTCGCCCTTGTTGGCAACGTGGTGCCAGGTTCTTTTCCGGATTTACCTGTGCACAGGTGAATCATGGGGAGAGCGCGCGATAGAAAGGGGAGGAGAATAGGCAGAGAATAGGCGGAGAGTAGGCGGACCAAGGCAGCCCTAGTACTACGTAATAAAGGCTATAAAATCTGGTCACTGACTTTATTAAACGGAGCTGTTAACCATCTTTGCTTCCCACCTCATTCATTGCCCACGAGATCAGGCCTTTGCTGGACAAAGGCCTGGGAGTATGGCGTAAGAGAAACCCCTACAAGTGGCGCCCAAACGTGGGACACCGCGCGGACACACGCACCCCCCACGATCCCCTAAGGTGCCTCCTTCAGGCCCAAACGTGGGACACCGCGCGAAGCCACATGCACACCACCCACGATCCCCAAGGTGCCTCCTTCGAGAGGAAGGAGCACAGCCTTGGGACGAATTCATGAGAGGAAGGAGAAGAACAGAAGGAAGACTGCACGTGCACAGCCTTGGGACAAATCCGAATTCTCAGCAGGAAGCACCATCCCATCTCTGCGGGTAACCCAGCTTATGCTGGTGAGGTAAGGAATTTTCCTTATCATGAGGCAGGTGGAGTCCTTAGGACTGCCGCGGATCAGGACCAGGGATGTATGATCACCCCCCAGATTATCAAGGGTTTTCTTAAAGTAGGGGGAAAAGCGCCCCCTTGGCCCACACAGCGACCACCTTACTGCTGGGTCTTGAAAAGTCATAGGGGACCAGTTAACAAGCTAAGAGTCAGAAAACCCTGGGGGCTTGGAACCCAGCACATTTTTTTCAGCCCAGGCAGTTTACAGCCCATTCAGACCACACCCACTACCTCTACGGTTCTACTCTGGAACAATTGTGACCCTCCTCCCCAAATTCTAGAGCTCTGCCTTACTCAGACTCACTATACCCTGATTCAGATCAGTTTCAGAAACAAGTGGGAGAGAGGGAGGAGAGACAGAGGCTGCAACAAGAAATACAAGAGCTCAGTTGAAAATTAGAAAAATTGTCAGCTCACTCAGCTCCACAGAAAAGGGTCTGTTTGAAAGAGAAAGTTAGCCAAAAGCCACGTGGGAATAAGACAAAGGCAGAGATTTCCATGATAAAAGAGCTAAAGAGAGCAATTAAGGATTATGTTAAAAGCCCATCATATCAAGATTAGATTAAAAGACTTGGGTTCCTACTTACTTACTCCCAACTCCTCAATCTGAATTCAATCTGCATTTGGGAATATAAAATACATTATATGAAAGTTCTGAAGAAGCTAGTAAGAGAAAGATGTCTCTTAAACAACTGCAAGAGACCAACC
>CM053624.1:230274697-230293906 GCA_028646595.1 Phalanger gymnotis | reverse complement strand
TCCAGAGTCTGAGACTGAATCTGGGTGTGTTTTCGCCGTCTGGCCATGTTCCCAGACACTTTACTTAACCCTTGAGAATTTCAACAACGGGGTGTGACTAAAGAGTTCTATGTTCCACGCTTGGGGGGATGCGCTGCCTCAGCTGCACTCCTCCTTGCCCAAGAAAACCCTGTACCCGGACTGGGCTTAAATCTTCAGCAGGCTCTGCACTCCTGCTCTGATCAGCCACTTAATTTCTCCCACCAGGTGGGCCTGGGGCCAGAAGCAACTGCAGCTGAATTTCTAAAGCTGCCCCGCCTCCGTTGCCTCAGGGGTGGTAGTCGAACCGCAAACTCCGTCTTGTCCCGCAGCTTTTCCCACTAACTTTCTGTGTTGTCTTTGCTGTTTGTGGGTTGTGAGGTATGGTACATGCCACAGCTCAGTAATTCAGCATGCTAGGGCACTCTCCGCTCCAGTTCTGGTCTCGTCGGTCCGCGGTGCGCGCCGCGCAGCACTGCAATCGCTGGGCTCTGCTTGGCTCAGCTCCGCTCCCCTCAGCTGGGGGCTGGGAGTTCTGTGTGGGACAAACCTTACCCCAAGACCGTCCAGGATGTCCTGGGCTGGAGCCCTACTTCCCTCTGCCACTTTGTGGGTTCTGCAGTTCTAGAATTGGTTCAGAGCCATTTTTTATAGGTTTTTGGAGGGACTTGGTGGGGAGCTCATGCCAGTTGCTGCTTTCCTGTCGCCATCTTTAGTAGGTTTTTTTTCAAAGGAATGAGAAAGTTATTTAGCTCATTTAGTCAGTACCTCAGAAAAGCTCTTTCTATGAATACTAATTTAATTTTCTTATTTCTATCCATCATTCAGGGCCCAATTCAAATGCTAACTGCTCCATGAAGCATTTTCCTGATTTGATTCTCCAGAAGCCAGAAATAATACTTCTCTCTTTGAAGCTACAATGGCGATTTGCCAATTTAGCACCTTCTGCCTGGTACCATAGTTAGTTAATCCAAAGGCATTGGATGGAACTGTGATTTCATTTTTATAAGGAATTTCTGGATAAGAAAATTCTCTCCATCAATCTTGGTTAATGCCTTCTCTGCAATTAATAGAGTTATGAGAATTATCTAGAGGTTATGTAGTGGTAATCAGGACAGGGCTTTTTGCTGTTCTTCTCTTAAGTGCCTTTAATGATTCTGGCCTTTGTTTGAAAAGTTCGATCTTTTGCCTTGGAGTCTTTCTCAGCACTAAGACAATCAAATCATTGAATTGTATATGATATGGTGCTGGTGGTTGAAGCTTTCCCACACTGATTTCTAGCACTCTAAATGGTGAGCCTCAAGTGCCCCAGGGCCCTGAGACAGGTATATAAGATCTAAGGTTGGCATTTGACTTTTGGGGGCATACTCATGTTTCAACAATCCAGCTAGGACCTTCTGTGGGAGTGTAAGATCCACCAACAGCCAGCACCCAGAAAGCTGCCAACACAGGTCCTTTTGATCTGCTTTACTTAAGGAAAGCAACATTAAGGGGTTAACAATCTTACTTTAATCCAGTATACCAACATCATTTGCTTAGTTTAGGGATAAAAACCAGCACCCTGAATTACAGACCAAATACAATTCAACATCTAGGTGTACAGCCAGGGAGCTCATTATACCAGCTGGCCCAGAGTCACAGGCCACTTCTGCCGTGACTCAGAGCTCCAAGACAGAACGCTAACCTTTGTTCTTATATATCCTGTTCAGGGCCTGGAGGGCCCTGACCTCACCCAGGCTGGGTGTGGTAAAGTTCCCCACCCCCAATATCACATCAGATACAAATCAATGGCTCCCAACAGTGCTGAGAAATACAAAAACATTCCACTTTATCTGCCCCATTCAAAGGAAGGTCAGAATCATTAAAGGTCAACAGCAAAAAGTCCCACCTTAATTACTATTACAACTCATTGAAGGAATATGGGTGATGAGACTCTGGGCGAGCCATTGAAATAACCCAGCTTTGTAACCCATACAGATAGATGTTGGTGCTTTTCTGGTAACTATGAATTGTGATTTGAATCAGACAAGGTCTGTCTGTTGATGTTTGTAATTTCTGTTTGTATTTGCCTTGAAGTTCAGGAGGCTGATCTTTTCCCCCTGAACTAAGTGAATGTTATATGTATGTTTAATTAAACTGAGATTATTAACCCCTTAAAGTTGCTTTCCTTAGAAAAGCAGATCAAAGAATCTGTGTTGGAAGCCCTTCTGTGTGTTGGTTGTTGTTGGTCTTACACAGCCCCAGCAGCTGCTAGCCACATTGTTGTTACAGAGAGGTATCAAACTCTGTTTGGATCCCTGCCTGCCTCATACTGGCTTAGAAAACCACAAGTTAACATTAATCATGTTGCATTGTTTTTTTTTTAAATTTTGTTAAATGTTTCCCAATTACATTTTAATTTTGTTTGGCAATTCTGGAGTTTTACAGGTGAGAGCCTGATACCTTGGGCACTGAGAAGTTAAGTAACTTGGGCAAGGTGACCCTGCCAGTATCAGAAAACAAGATTTGAATTTAGAACTTCCTAGATCAAGTCAATTCCCTATCCATTATGCTACACTGTCTCTATCAAAATTAATACTAGTTAGCTATGTGCTGATCTTATTCAACTTACTATATTATAAGCTCCCTAAGGGCAAGTAACATGTCTTTGTAATATTTGTATTCCCTCAGTACCTGGTGGAAAGTGAGTAAAAGTCTGTCCAACTGAATCAGAAAAATTCTGAATACTTAGTAATACAATAATGGGGTTTTCTTAGGACAGGAGTTGTTTTTCACTGTTGCTGTTGGACAAGATTTTGTCGATCTTATTAAAAGTCTGTTTTCTGGTTCCCTGACTTGGAAAGATGACTTTTCTCTGCTGACTACCCTGGTAGTGACAACTTTTCTAAATAAGCACATTTCCATCGATTGATGGCTGTTGGACAGGAGCATTTGGTAGCCTCATTAAAATCTCAGCCCTGTCTTGGTGTAGATTTATGACAAGAGATGGCCTTCTCGGTAGTGGAGGCTCCCCTCAATAATCCTGCCCTTGGATTATGACATTTCATGGCAAAAAAGAAAAAAAAGCAGTTGTGCCAAAACTTGGTGATAGGCTGAAACTGGGGTACTTTGAACAGGTGTTTCTGTTTATACTTTAATACAATCCAGTTGGCAGGACGAAAGTCATTGCATATGGAGGGAGTCATGCAGGAAGCCAAGTGGGATTTAAAGAAAACAACCCTTTCTTTTGGCCCACCCACCAAGGTTGCGATGCTGGAAGTAGATACTTTTGCTTCTCAGCTGGCTCACCAGCAGCCAGTTTCAGAACATAGCTGTGAAATTTAGCCATCATTTATTTTTTTCATAAAGGTTGAAGGTTTGTCCTTATGCTGTAAAGAGAGAGGTGGAGCTCAACGCAGAAAACTTTGGAGATGCAGTGCAGAGACACAATAAACACAACAAAGTGAAACAAAAGACAATGGTTCTGTTTTTGTTCTTTTGGCAAACATGGAACTTTTCTTTCTTTGTCTCAGAGAGGCAGTAGGCATGATCACCACAACTGCCATCAAGTATTTATCAAGTGTGGGCATCCTATTGGGCACAAAGCCAGAGAATAAAAAAGAATTTATGCTAAGTATGCTAAGGGTGAGAAACAAAAAGGACAAACATAGAAAGAAAGAGGGAAGGGTTTATTTTATATATTTATATCTTTTGTTTCTATATATCAATAAATCATTCAGCAAGAATTCAAGCATTATATATGCCTCTTATGTGCCAGGTATTATGCTAGGTTCTCAGTGCTTAATAAATGTTTGTTGACAGACTAACTAGGTGCTGAGGGTACAAAGACGAAAGTGAGGCAGTTTCCTCCCTCAGGGAACTTAGAATTGGGGGGCAGGGATACACACTTGTGATGTGTATATATACATACATATGTATATACATGCATGTATGTATACACATACATATACACATACATTAGATTTATATACCTACATATGCATACACACATACAATTATACACAAAACAGATGCAAAATACATACAAGGCAATTTGAGGGATAATAGTCAAACATCTGGGGGATTAGGAAAATCTTTATATAGAAGGTAGTGTTTAAACTAAGCCTTAAAGGAAACTTCTCAACAGCTACCAGGCTGCTGAGACCATTAGACTGTTAGTTCCTCGAGAGCAGGGATAATCATCCTTTTTGTGCCAATCTTTATATTCCCATCATTTAGCACAGTGCCTAGAACACAGTAAGCATTTAATAAATGTTTGTTGATTGCTTGTTGGCTGATTTAACAGAGACCATGTCTGAGAGAACTTAAGCATTTTGCCCCCAGAACTTCCTCTCTGGGGCCCCTCAGATCCTCATTGATGACTGCCAATCATTACACTAGTCTGACTGCTTCAGCCATGCTTCCCTTTAAACCTCTTTGCCCCAAACTTCTCACCAGCTCATCCAGCCTCTTCCTGACTTCCCCCCATTTCCAGTTCTGGAGTCCTGATCAAATCAATCACCGTCGTGCCTGCTACTGGAAGGGGCTCTACTTACAATCCCTCTAACTTTTCAAACCAAATTAGCTCTCCTTGGCTATCATTCCTCTATATGTGATATGTCCTCTATTAGTATGTAAGCTCATCGAGGTCAGGTATGACTTTTGCTTTTACTTTTGTGTCCCTGGCACCTATTTTGTGTCTGACATATAGTAAGTGCTTATAATGATGAGGAGGAACTGCATTTCAGGAAGTGGGGAGGTGAGTTAGTGAGAACTGGTCAATAAGGCTTGTGCAATATCCACTGCATGTAGCCTATCCAAGTGAAGACTGGGTCAGTCTACTTCTGGAAAGGTGTGACGTGATGGAAGGACTCTTCTTGTTCCTGCTTTGGAGCATCTTCATCTATCCTCTAACTTCTCTGTTAGCTTATGGCATGGTTGATATAAAGCCTTTTAATTGTCTGATGAGCCAACTGATTATGCATACAAAAAACTTGGACAGATGAAATATCTCTATATTCCCTAGCAGCTTTCAAGGGAAAAAGAAGAAACTACTGTAAAGCTTCAGGATGGGGGTAGAGGGTACATTAGCAGCAGCAGATATGACAGTGGCCTGATGCCTATCCTTGGTGGCCTATTCTCCCCAGAGAGGTATCGTCATCATGTGCTCATGTTTTTCTGTCTCTTTTGTGTTTATTCTTTCCTCATTTTAAGTAAATGTAAATGAGAGAGAGAATAGACCAGGTGACCATTTTGTGTGGTTTGAAAAGTTAGAAGAGACACCAGAGGTCCAGGAGTCCCTATCAGAGTGGGCCAGTAACCACAGCAGCTGAGACTGGTGAGGAACCAGTCTGGAGGAGTGATCTGCTAGACCAAGGCAGGCAGTGCATCAAGATCAGCAGAAGAGGAATGATTCATCCATTGGTTATGCCATACCTTTAAATCTTGAACTCGGTGGGGAGAAGGTTGGTAGTCATCACTTAAGGTTTGAGTTTAATCTCCCCAGGGACCAAAGTAGTAGAAAAGAGTAGGCTCCTGGTTTTGGAGGTTTCTGTACTTTGCTTTTTGTTATATCTTCTCTGTAAATATCCCTTTGTAAAAATTAATTGATATTGAGGAAGATAGCAATTGATTTAATAGATGTTGAGGCTATAATCACTGGCAATTGATATTGGGGGCTTATGAAAAAATGGCATTAGCCAAATCCCATTCAACCCTTTAGGGCTACCTGTAGAACTGAGGGGAGGGAAGTGCTAGCCTGACTCTAGGAATCGAACTTGCCAGTGCATGTGGGAGTTAGATAGTGAGCCCAGAGCATGTGTGCTACATAGCCATAGAGAACAGCCAATGCAAAGGAATAGAGATTAGAAATGAGACACCACATATCAAGAATAATAAAAGCTAGTTTGGCTGCATCGCCATGTGCATTCGTGATATCAAACTGAAATAAAAATTAGGACCACTAAACTGTGCATAAGGATCCACATATTAAAATTTTCTAAATTTTGTTAAATATTTCCCAATTACCCTTCAAACTGGTTCGGCTGAACTTGGGAGTGTTCCTGGGACATGTTTGATACCTCTGGTGTATGTGAAGGAGAGTAATGTGTAATAAGGATAGAAATGAGGTAAAGTCCAAGTTATCAAGAGCTTTAATGTGCAAGACAGGAGTTTATATTTGTTGCTATTGCTTTAGTGACTCGAGCTCATTGAGTAGGGTAGCAACATGGTCAGACCTGTGCTTTAGGAAAGTCACTTGGGTAGTTATGGGGAGGGCAAATTGGAACAGGGAGAGACTTGAGGACGAGAGACCAAATAGGAGGCTAATTGAATAATATAGGTGAGAAGCGATGAGGGCCTGAACTAGGGTCATGGCTATGAGAGTAGAAACATGGACAGATGTGAGAGACACAGAAATAATAAGATCTGGCAACTGAATGGATACGTTTGAGTCCCTGAAGAAGTTGTTATAGTAGAGTCTCGATGATAAGAAGCAGCTAGGTAGTGCAGTGGATAGGGAGCTAAGTGCTTTGCAAAAATATCTTTTCGCTTGACCCTCACAATAACACTGCGAGGTAGATGCTATCATACCCTCCTCTTATAATTGAGAATACTGAAACAAAGCACTTTGAAAATTTTAAATTGTTACATAAATGCTTGTTATTTATGTACTAATCCCCAATATTTGGCAACACACATCACACGTACCTGAAATTCATTCTAAGTTGGAGTTAGAGAAAGGGTCATTTCAGAACCTGCTGCTATCCAGACTTTCCCTTATGGACATAAGCTTCTTTGCTTATATCCCTTGAGTTTTATAATCTGAAAAAGACCTTTCAAATCTTGTGGCTTTGATGGTAGTGTTCCCTGGCAAACACTATCTAACAACACATGTATAATAAGAGTGTAAAAGTATTAAGCCAACAGAACTAAAACATACAATGATTATATTAGAAAAATTTAATCACCAAAATTTAAATTATTTCATAACAAAATAAAAATTAACTCAATCAGATAATGACTTCATATTAAGAACTTAACTTTAACAGTAAATCTCACACATCGAAGACAGGGAAGATAAACACACAGACAGTAAATGAACAGAGCAAAGAAGATGCACACAGAGAAGGAGAAAACTAGGAACAAAAGATGTAATTGCAACCTGTAGTAGACAAAGCAATAAAGATACCTTTCCCAGGATCCTGTTGGATCTGGTCTTTCTGGGGGTTCATTGGAGCTCAAAGTTGGGCAGGAAAACACAGTGGGGCTTCTGAACTTGTTAGTACTCATACAAAGGTTCTGAGCATCTTTCATAGTTAGAGAAAACAAACAAACAAACAAAGCTTTCCCAAAATAAATAGCAGCAAATACAGGAGTGAGCAAGAGAGAACAAACAACCTGTGCTCCATATAAACAAAAATTCTGCCTCTACTTTCAAGAAGACATGAATTTTTCAGATTGCCAGATACATAGATATCATTATCAGCTCCTTACTTTCCCATGGTAAGGATGTAGAACTGTTCTTTGTTCCAGCATGTCTGTTGCTATTTCAAGCTGTCGGGCCTTGCAAACATTTGTTTCTTCTCTTCATAAATAAGCTAGATAGTTGTAGGAAAGACATCATGGTGCTTTTAGGGTGTTGTGTTGTGCTGTCTTTGTCCTTTGTTTTCTAAGAGGACTGTGACATCAGGGAAATGATGATATGACTTGCAGTTGACTTTGATTTGAGGGAGGGAGGGCTGTACAAAGTTACCAGCCTCACTTTCTCCTCCAGAGCCATCTGGATCCAGTAGCCAGATATTTATCAGGACAACTGGAAATGGCCCACGATGCAATGGGAGACTCTAGCCTTTTTAGGCTATGGTCTTTTCGGGTTCTTACTTTGAGTGACATATGGCCCATTCAGTGAACAAGCCTCTTAAAGAAGTAAGTGAAGGGATATCTACTTCAAGGACCATACTAATTTGCTATGAAAGGGTGGGGGACAGGGAAAGGAACATCTATAGGGAAATGCTGAAGTTGGTGTTCTGCCAAATTTTGGTCTGGGCCTGCATAAATTTTCTGGCTCTACTTTCTTTTAATACTATTTCTATACTGAGTAAAGTTTGGTTCTAGATTTGTCAATACATGTGATATCTCTTCATCTTAACAAGGAGGTATGAGAGGTTAAGGAGAAGTCAGTTTGGGGGAACATTCTTTTCACGAGAGGAAACAATGGTGTTTTCTGAAAAGTCCAAATATCCCCTTTGTAGGTAGGACCACTTCTCCATCTTCCTGTTATTATTACACACACATACACACACACACACATTCACCTGGAATGGAATGAAGTTATACTATCCAGAACCATTATTAGGGCTTCAGTATACCTTTTCAAACAATCCAAAGGGTGAACTCATAATGAAATTATAAGAGACTAGAGAGAAAAGGACTCATGCATTTAAATAGCAAAGCAAGTATTTTTTGACAGTGAGGTCAAGTTAAAGCAGTTGCAAGGGATCTCTAAACTCTGGATGGCCCACATGGTAGGCTGTTTGACCTCTGGATTGTTTTATTACCCAATTTCAGTTAAGATGTATTAGATACAGCATTTATTATGTACTTACTATGTGCCAGGCACTATGCCAAGAGCTAGGAATAAGAAAAAAAAGCAAAAAGTCCCTACACTCAAGGGTCAGGGTAAGGGACAGGAAACAAAGGTCCCTGTATAGGGATGAAATGTAAAAGTCCAGAGGAATGGAGCTGAGTTAGGATTGAGAATGGCTGACCTAGGTATACCTCAAATGGAGATTCCGGCCAGAAATACATCAGTTTGAGGAGAAGACCATAGAAGGTGGAGGCATCTCTAGTGTGAGGTAAAACCAAAATGTTTGCTAATGCTCAGGGCAAAAAAGAATTAGTAAACAAATAGTGTTTTCCATTATGTATCTACTCCAAAGGCTTTTAAAATGAAAAGACTGAGAGTAAGTTGACTTGGGTTCTAATCCTGATGCTACTACTAAAGAGCTATGTGACATATTAAGGTATCTAGACCTCACTTTAAAATGAGAAAATTTAGTCAACCTGATAAATATCTGGTCACTGGATCCAGATGGCTCTGGAGGATAAAGTGAGGCTGGTGACCTTGCATAGCCCTTCCTCCATCAAATCAAAGTCAACTGCAAGTCATGTCATCATTTCCCTGATGCCGGTCCTCTTAGAAAACGGACAAACACAACCTGAACCAAGCAGCCTCCACCCATTCCTGACACAGCCTGGATGCCAGTATCAAGTGGCTGAACAATAACAAGAGTTTGAATACAACTGCCATAACAGGATGGATAGGAGGACTTGCTTCTTTTCCAGGAGTTATGAGACTGCAAACTACAGAATTCAACAGTCTCCCATGGGAAATAGAGATATGCATGGAAAGCGTTAGCAGGCATCACACAGGACAAATAAAGAACTATAATCAAGGAGAGATAATTTTAAAATTATTGGACTACCCTAAAGCCATGAAATACATCATCTTTCAAGAAATTATCAAGGAAAACTTCCTTGATATTCTAGAACCAGAGGGAAAATAGAAATTGAAAGAATTGCCTCCTGAAAGAGATCCCAAAATGAAAACTGGCAGGAATATTATAGCCAAATTCCAGGGTTTCCAGGTCAAGGAGAAAATATTGCAAGCAGCTAGAAAGAAACAATTCAAGTACCATGGAGCCACAGTCTCAGGATAACCCAAGATTAGCAGTTTTTGCATTAAAGGACTAGAGGGCTTAGAATTTGATATTCTGGAGTGCAGAGGAGCTAGGATTACAACCAAGAATCACCTACCCAGCAAAACTGATTGTAATCCTATGGGGGAAAAATAGGTATTCAATGAGGTGGAGGACTTTAAGCATTTTTGATGAAAAGACCAGAGCTGAATGGTAAATTTGACTTTCAAATACAAGATTCAAGAGAAGCATAAAAAGGTAAACAGAAAAGAGAAATCAGAAGGGACACAATAAGATTAAACTGTTTACATTCCTACATGGGAAGATCAAATTCATAACTCATAAGACCTTTCTCATTATTAGGGTAGTTAGAAGGAGGTAGTTAGACAGAAAGCACAGGTATGAGTTGAATATGAAGGGATGATATCTAAAAAGTAAAATTAAAATTAAGGGATGAGAGATGTACTGGGAGAAAGAGAAAAGGATAGCGAGAATGGGGTAAATTATCTCACATAAAAGAGGCACAAAAAAGCTTTTACAGTGATGGAGAAGAGGGGGGAGGTGAGGGGAAGTTAGTGAACCTTACTCTCATCAGATTTGGCTCAAAGAGGGAATAACATACACACTCAATTGGGTACAGAAATCTATCTTACCCTACAGGAAAGTAGAAGAGGAAGGAGATAAAAGGATGGGTGTGTGACAGAAGGGAGGGCAAACTGGGGGAGGTGATAGTGAGAAGCAAAACATTTTTGAGGAGAGACAGGGCGAAAGGAGAGAGAGAATGGAATAAATGGGAAGGGGGAAACAGGATGGAGGGAAACACAGTTAGCAATAACTGAAAAAAAAATTTGAAGCAGGTTTCTCTGATAAAGCCTCATTTCTCAAACATATAAAGAACTGAGTCAAATTTGTAAAAAATAAGACCCATTCCTCAATTGATAAATGATCAAAAGATATGACCAGTTTTCAAATGAAGTAATCAAAGCTATATATGGTACTAATTCATACCTATTAGATTGGCTAATAGGGCAGAAAAGGTAAATGACAAATGTTGGGAGGATGTGGAAAAAAATGAGACATTAATGCATTGTTGGTGGAGTTGTGAACTGATTCAACCATTCTGTAGAGCGATTTGGAACTATACTCAAAGGGCTACAAAACCATGCATGCCCTTTGACTTAGCAATGATAGTACTAGGTCTGTATCCCAAATGAGATAAAAACAAAAAGGAAAAGGATTCATATGTACAAAAATACAGCAGCTCTTTTTGGGGGGCAAAGAATTAGAAATTGAGGGGATGCCCATCAATTGGGGAAAGGCTGAATAAGTTGTGGTATGTAATTATGATGGAATTCTATTGTACTCTAAGAAATGATGAAAGGATGCTCTCAGAAAAAACTGGAAAGACTTGCCTGGGCTGATGCAAAATGTTCTATGTACAAAGTTCTATGTACAAAGTAGCAGCAATATTGTAAGGTGATCAGCTGTGAATGACTTAGCTATTCCCAACAATACCATGATCCGGGACAACTCTGAAAGACTTGTGATGACAAACACTGTCCATCACCAGGGAAAGAACTAATGGTGTCTGTATAGATTGAAGCATACATTTTTTAAAATTTTATTTTTCTTGCGTTTTTTTGTCTGTGTTTTCTTTCACAACATGACTGTTATGGATATGTTTTACACAACTACACATGTATAACCTATATGGAATTGTTTGCCTTCTCAATGGAGGGGGGGCATAGGATGAGAGGAAGGGAGAGAATTTGGAACTCAAAGTTTTAAGAACAAATGCCAAAAATTGTTTTTACATGTAACAGGGGGGAAAGTAAAACACTAAATAAACAATTTTTAAAAAAAAATAAGAAAGTTTATTTAGATGATTTCTGCAATCACTTGAAGTCTCATGATTCCATTATTCTATGATTTTAAATGGGAGACAGTATAATGTGGTAGGATGGGCTTTGTACAGTGCATAAAGCCTAGCAATTTTTTTTTTTTTGGCCTGGACTTATGATTTCAGTGGTATAAAGAGCTTCCAGATGAAAAAAAAATTCCTCTGCCAATACAGATAAGTAGGTGTTTTGCAACTTAATACAAAGTTATATGGGACACATAAAGTTTAAGTGACTAGCCCAACATAGCCCATATTATGCCAAACCTGAGGAGCACCAGCTTTCTGTAGGTTGGGCTCAGTTGCCTCAGGCAACTAGGAAACCATGTTAATGATTCCAGTCTTAGTTTCCCAGACCAGTGAAATCCAAATCAGCTTAGCCAAGGTAAAACATGTTTTTTTTTTATTTTTATTTGTTTTGTAGTTTTCAACATTCACTTTTATAAGATTTTGAGTTCCAAATTTTTTCTCCCTCCCTTTCCTCCCTCTTCTCAAGACACATGAAATCTTACATAGGCTATACATGTACAATCATATTAAATACATTTCCACATTCCACAATCAGAACAAAAAGAAAAAACCATAAGAAAAAAGAGAGAGAATAGTGTGCTTTGATCTGGATTCAGACTCCATAATTCTTTCTCTGAATGGCGATAGCAAATTCCATCTTAAGTCTTTTGGAATTGGCTTAGATCACTTCATTGCTGAGAAGAGCTAAGCTTATCAGAGTTGATCATGGCACAGTGTTGCTGTTACTTTTACAATATTCTCCCAGTTCTGCTCACTTCATCAGTTCATGTAAGTCTTTCCAGGTTTTTCTGAAATCTGCCTGCTCATCTTTTCTTATGAAGCAATAGTATTCTATTACGTTCTTATACCACAACTTGTTCAGCCATTCCCCAATTAATGGGCATCCCCTCAATTTCCAGTTCTTTGTCACCACAAAAAGAGCTGCCATAAATATTTTTATACATGTGGGTCCTTTTCCCTTTTTTATGATCTCTTAAGGATACAGACCTAGTAGTGTTATTGATGAATTAAAAAGATATACACTGATTTATAGTCTTTTGGGTATAATTCCAATTTTTTCTCCAGAATGGTTAGATCAGTTCACAATTTCACCAACAATGGATTAGTTTTCCAATTTTCCTGCATCTTGTCCAACATTTATCAGTTTCCTGTTTTGTCATATTAGCCAATCTGATGTATGTGAGGTGGTACTTCAGTTGTTTTAATTTGCATTTTTCTTCTCTATAGTGATTTAGAGCATTTTTTCATGACTAGATAGCTTTAATTTCTTGACCTGAAAACTGTCTGTTCCCACCCTTTGACTATTCATCAAATGGAGAATGACTTGTATTCTTATAAATTTGCCACATTTCCCTATATATTTGAAAAAATGAGGCCTTTATCAGAAACACTAGCTATAAAACAGTAACTATAAAAAGCCTTCTGCTTTCTTTCTAATCTTGGTTGCATTGGTTTTGTGCAAAACCTTTTTAATTTCATGTTATTAAAATTATCCATGTTGCATTTCAAATGGTCTCTATCTCTTGTTTGGTCATAAATTCTTCCCTTCTCCATAGATCTGACAGATAAACTATTCTTTGCTCTGCTAATTTGCTTAGGATATTATCCTTTATGTCTAAATCACATAGCCATCTTGACTTTATCTTGGTATGTGGTGTAAGATATTGGTCTATGCCTAGTTTCTGCCATACTATTTTCCAGTTTTCCAAGTAGTTTTTGTCAAATAGTCAGTTTTTATCTCAGAAGTTGGAATCTTTGGGTTTATCAAACAGTAGGTTACTATAGTCACTGACTACTGTATCTTGTGTACCTAATCTCTTCCACTGATCTACCACTCTATTTCTTAGTTAGAACCAAATAGTTTTGATGATTGCCGCTTTATAATACAGTTTTAGATCTCATATGGCTAGGCCACCTTCCCTTGCATTTCTTTTCATTAATTCCCTTGATATTCTGGACTTTTTGTTTTTCCAGATGGATTTTGTTATTGTTTTTTTCTAGATCTATAAAATAATTTTTTGGTAGTTTGATGGAATGGCACTAAATAAGTAAATTAATTTAGGTGGAATTGTCATTTTTATTATATTAGCTTGGCTTACCCATGAGCAACTGATATTTTTCCAGTTATTTAGATCTGACTCTGTGTGAAAAGTGTTTTGTAATTGTGTTCATACAGTTCCTGGGTTTGTCTTGGCCAGTAGACTCCCAAATATTTTATGTTGTCTACATTTATTTTAAATGGAATTTCTCTTTCAATCTCTTGTTGTTGGGCTTTGTTAGTAATACATAGAAATATCGATTATTTATGTAGGTTTATTTTATATCCTGCAACTTTGCGAAAGTTGTTAATTATTTCAAGTAAATTTTTAGTTGATTCTCTAAGTATATCATCACATCATCTGCAAAGAGCTTTGTTTCTTCATTGCCTATTCTAATTCCTTCAATTTTTTTTCTTCTCTTATTGCTAAAGGTAACCTTTCTAGTACAATATTGAATAACAGTGGTGATAATGGACTTCCTTGTTTCACCCTGATCTTATTGGGAAAGCTTTTAGCTTACCCTATTACATATTATTCTTGCAGATGGTTTTAGATAGATACTACTTAGTGTTTTAAGGAAAACTCCAGATTCCTATGCTTGCCAGTCTTTTTTTTTTTGTTTGTTTGTTTTTGGTAGGGCAATTGGGGTTAATTGACTTGCCCAAAGTCACACAGCTAGTACATGTGTCAAGTGTCTGAGGCCAAATTTGAACTCAGGTCCTCCTGACTGCAGGGCCAGTCCTCTACTCACTGCACCACCTAGCTGCCCCCTGCTAGTCTTTCCTGAACAGAAATGAGTCCTGTATTTTGCCAAAAGCTTTTTTGCATCTTTTGAGATAATCATATGATTTCTGTTAATTTTTTTTTTACTGATATGGTCAATTATGCTGACAGTTTTCCAGCTCTGCATTCCTGATATAAATTCCACCTGGTCATAGTATATTATTCTTGTGATAAATTGCGGTAATCTCTTTGCTAATATTTTATTTAAAACTTTTGCATCAATACTTACTAGAGAAATTGGGCTATAATTTTCTTTCTCTGTTTTGGCTCTTCTTGGTTTAGGTGTCAGCACTGTATTTTTATCATAAAAAAGAATCTGGGGAGCAGCTAGTGGTGCAGTGAGTAGAGCACAGGCCCTGGAGTCAGAAGGACCTGAGTTCAAATCCGGCCTCAGACAGCTGACACACTTATTAGCTTTATGACCTTGGGCAAGTCACTTAACCCCAATTGCCCTGCCTTCCCCCACTGAAAAGAATTAAGAAAGAATCTGGGGCAGCTAAGTGGCACAGTGAGTAGAGCACTGGCCATAGAGTCAGGAGGACCTGAATTCAAATCTGACCTCAGACACTTGATGCACTTACTAGCTGTGTGACTTTGGGCAAGTCACTTAACTGTAATTGCCCTGCCTTCCCCCCTCAAAAAAAAAAAAAGAATCTGGTAGGGTTCCCACTTCACCTATTTTTCTGAATAGTTTATGCAATATTGAAATTAATTGTTCTTTAAACGTTTGGTAGAATTCCATTTGGCTCTGGAGATTTTTTTCTTAGGGAGTTCTGAAATGTTATTATTTCAGTATTTGTAATGCCAATCACAGCAGCACACTGGAGGACTGCTTCTGTGAATAATTTCAAGAGTCTAATGGCATAGTATAATGAAGTCTATTTATTCAGCAATAAACTAAAACATTATTCAATAAAGTAAAGCATAACATTCATAACAACATCCTTAAGGAAAACATGTCATCATATATATAGATATATAGATATATTGATAGATATATGTATATCTATATCATAGCACTCAGTATATGATATGGCACATAGCATATAGCATTGCATTCAATAGCATTCCTCAAAATACTTGTTTACACAATCAGGGAGTTGCAGGCTAGGATCTTCCCTAGTACAGTGCATCCTTAAGGAGTAGTGCAAAATATCACACCATCCATTGGTAGGTCACAATAAGAACAATCTTCTTAATCAATACCAAGCGTCCAAGTAAAGTCCTCCTTCATCTTGACTCGACATTGACTTCCAAGTCCCATGGCTCTTCCTCTGTGGGTTGACCACTCCCAAATCTCGCCTGGATTCACATGTAGGCAGCTCTCAGCCCCTGCTCTTTGTCTCAGTTCACAGGGACTGCTCCACTCCAAGCTCTTCTTGCTCCTGCCCAACAGCAGGCTCCAGCGGTTCCTTCTGCCTTTGGGAAAACAAAGCTTAACAGGGTAACAACACACACTACCAGCACCACCAACTCCATTCACCTCCAAAGTCCAGAGGCTCTGTGATAATAGATGTTCACTTTAACGGTTCTCAAAAGGGGCTTAAGCTAAGCCTCTTTCCCATGGGCAGGTTTCTGCCCTACAGCTCTATTTGCTTTTACAACTCTGAAGCTCCTTCAGCAAGTCTCTGCCATCAGAGGTCTTATCTTTGCTCTTGGAGGTCTCTTCCCAGCTGTCATAGGTATCCTCCCAACTCTCAGAGGTTTTCTCTTATCTCTTAAAGGTTTCCTCTCAGCTCAACACGCAAAGCTCATTCTTCTTTGTCTTTTCTCTTCATTCACTTCTTCTCAATGCTAGCTCACCCTCTCAATGCTGGCACTCAATATCTGCTTTTTCTCAACACTGGCACTCTTTATATACCGTCCTAGTTGGCATCTGAGTGGCTGAAACTCTCTCCACATGTCTGATTGGCTAGAACTCAATACACATGTTTGATTAGCTAGAGCCCACATACAAGTCTCTGATTGGCTAGAACTCAATCTAGCAAAAAAAAAAAATCTTACTTCGCTTGCCATTACAGTATTTTATTTCCTGTTCTGCTAATTTGGGCAATTTACATTTATGAACATTCATCCATTTCACTAAGACTGTCAGATTTATTGGTGTACAGCAAAATAGTTTTCAATCATTGTTTTAATCTCCTCTTCATTGCTGATGAATTCACCCTTTTCATTTTTGATACTGGTAATTTGGCTTTCTTCTTTCTTCTTTTTAATCAAATTAACTAAAGGTTTATCAATTTTATTGTTCCTCCCCATAAAACCAGCTCTTAGTTTTATTAGTTCAATTGTCTTCTTAATTTCAATTTTATTAAGCTCTCTTTTGATTTTCAGAATTTCTAAATTGGGATTTAATTGGGAATTCTTATTTGTTCTTTTTCTAGCTTTCAAATTGAATGCCCAACTCATCCATCTCTTTTTTCTCTTTTTTATTCATGTAAATATTTAGAGATATAAAATTTTCCCTAAGAACTGCTTTGGCTGCATCCCATAAGTTTTGTTATGTTGTCTCATTATTGTCATTCTCTTAGATGAAGTTATTGATTATTTCTATGATTTGCTGTTTGACCCACTCATTCTTTAGGATTAGATTAGATTCAAAATTTTAGTCTATCTTTCCATAGCCTTTTATTACATGTAATTTTTATTTCATCACGATCTGCAAAGGATGCATTTAATATTGCTGCCTTTCTGCATTGGATTGTGAGGTTTTTATGCCCTAGTACATGGTCAATTTTTGTGTAGGTGGCATGTGCCACTGAGAAAAAGATATATTCCTTTCTATCCTCATTTAATTTTCTCCAGACATCTACCATATCTAACTTTTCTAAAATTATATTCACCTACTTAATATCTTTCTTGTTTATTTTGTGTCTAGATTTATCTAGTTCTGAGAAGGGGAGGTTGAGGTCCCCCATTAGGATAGTTTTGCTGTCTGTTTCTTCCTGTAACTCACTTAACTTCTTTCCTAAGAATCTGAATGCTATACTACTTGGTGCATATATGTTCAGTATTGACATTATTTCATTGTCTGTGGCATCTTTTAGAAAGATGTAGTTTCCTCCTTTATCTCTTTTAATTAGATCTATTCTTGATTTTTTTGAGATCAGGATTGCTACTTCTTTTTTTACTTGAGCTGAAGCCTAACAGATTCTATTCTAGTCTTTTACCTTTACTCTGTGTATTTCTCTGTTTCAAATGCGTTTCTTGTAAACAAATTGTAGGAATATGGTTTTTTATCCACTCTGTTATCTGCTTCTGTTTTATGGGAGAGTTCATCCCATTCACATACACACTTATGATTACTATGTCTTTTCCTCCATTCTTTCCCCACCTCCACCTCCCCCGTTTATACTTTTCTTTCTTTTCACCCTTTACTTCCCCACCAGTGTTTTGCTTCTGACCATTGCCTCTCTTAATCTCCCCTCCCTTCTACCAGCCACCCTGCCTTTTCTTTTCTCTTTCCTCTACTGCTTCTTCCTTTCCTTCTTACCTGCCTTCTATCCATGCCCCCCTCCCATTTCTTTTCCCTTTCTGTTCCTACTTCCTATAGAGTAAGATAGATTTCTATAACCAAATGAATGTGTATGTTATTCCCATTTTGAGCCAAGTCTAGTGAGAGTAAGGTTCAAGCAATGCTTGCCCTGCTCCTTTCCCTTTACTGTAATAGGTCTTTGTGCATCTTCCTGTGATGTAATTTACCCTATTCTGCCTTCCCCTTTCCTCTTCTCATAGCACAATCCTTTTATTCACTCCCTAATTATTTCTATCATCACATCAAATTCAACTTCTCCCCACACCCTGTGTCTATGTATACCCTTCTAAATGCCATAATTACAAGTTCTCAAGAGTTACAAGTATCATTTTCCCATGTAGGTGTGTAAACAGTTTAACCTTGTGGAATAACATCATTTTTCCCTATTTATCTTTTTATGCTTCTCTTGAGTTGTATATTTGAAGACTGAATTTTTTGTTCAGCTCTGGTTTTTTCAACAAGAATGTTTGAAAGTCCCCTATTGTGTTGAATTTCCATTTCATCCCCTGAAAGATTATATTCAATTTTGCCTTATGGAATATCATATTCTAGGCCTTCCAATCCTTTAATGTAGAAGCTCCTAAGTCCTGTGTAATCCTGACTGTGGCTCCATGATATTTAAATTGTTTCTTTCTTGTTGCTTACAGTATTTTCTCCTTGACCTGATAATTCTAGAACTTGGCTACAATATTTCTTGGAGTTTTAATTTTGGGATCTCAGGAGGTGACTGGCAGATTCTTTCAGTGGCTATTTTGCCTTCTGCTTCTGGGATATCAGGGCAGTTTTCCTTGATAATTTCTTGAAAGATGATGTCCAAGCTCTTTTTTTGATCACAGCTTTCAGGTAGTCAAATAATTCTTAAACTGTCACTCCTGGATCTATTTTCCAGGTCAGTGGTTTTTCCAATGAGGAATTTTACATTTTCTTCTATTTTGTCATTCTTTTGATTTTGTGATTCTTGATGTCTTATAGAATCATTAGCTTCCACTTGCCCAATTCTAATTTTTAAGAAATTATTTTCTTCAGTTAGCTTTTGTACTTCCTTTTCCATTTGGCTAATTCAACTTTTTAAGAAGTTGTTTTCTTAAGCAGTTGTGTAGGAAGAGAAGAGAAGGCAGGTGAGGGGGAGTGAGTGAATCTTGCTCTCATCAGATTTGACCTGAGGAGGGAATACCATACACACTCAATTGGGTATCTTACCCTACAGGGAAGAAGGAGGAAGAAGATAAA
>CM053624.1:230249567-230274597 GCA_028646595.1 Phalanger gymnotis | reverse complement strand
ATAAAGGGGGATAGGTTAGGAAGGAGCAAAATATAATTAGTCTTTCACAACATGAGTATTGTGGAAGGGTTATACATAATGATATGCATGTGGCCTATGTTGAATTGCTTGACTTCTTAGGGAGGGCGGGTGGGAAGGGAAGAGGGGAGAGAATTTGGAACTCAAAGTTTTAAAAACAGACATTCAAAAACAAAAACAAAAGTTTTTGCATGCAACTAGAAAATAAGATACATAGGCGATGGGATATAAAAATCTATCTTGCCCTATAAGAAAGTAAGGGGAAAGGAGATTGGGGGGAGTGGGGTGACAGAAGGGAGGGCTGACTGGGGAACAGGGCAACCAGAATATATGCCATCTTGGAGTGGGGGGCAGGGTAGAAATGGGGAGAAAATTTGTAATTCAAACTCTTGTGAATATTGATGCTGAAAACTAAATATATTAAATAAATTAAATTAGAACCTTGAAAAAAAAAGTTGTTTTCTTTCAGTCAGTTTTTGTCCCTTCTTTTCCAAGTGGTTGACTCTTGTATGCCTCTCATTTCTTTTCCCAATTTTTCTTCTACCTTTCGTATTTGACTTTTAAAATCCTTCTTGAGCTCTTCCAAGATGGCTTTTTGGGCTTGAAACCAATTCATATTCCCCTTTGGGGTTTCAGATGTAGGTATATTGACAATGTTGTTGGGACAGTTAGCAGTAAGTATACTCTCTCTGGTGGGAAAAACTTTCTTTGTTCAGTACCCTATAAAAGTCACCATGTGGGACAGTCACATTGGAACCTCACCCATGGGGAGTATGCTTCACCTGGGGCTACGTTCAGAAGCGACTCACCAAGGTGGCTGTAAAAGATGGGGTTCTCCAGCTTAGTAAAAGCCTTGGTGTAGGTGGTGAACGTATGTATGTTGTATGTTGTATGTCGTGTGTGTCCTTTGTTGACGTCTCTGTGTTTGTAGAGAAGAGACAGATTCCCCAGTTTGGAGAAACCTAGGGTGGTTTGCCTCTGAACAGGTGTTGCCTCTGTGTTGTCTGTGTCTCTGTCTCTGTCACTGTGTTAACTGTGTACTAGGAATTGTTAAATAATGTGTTTGCGGGGTTAATAGAGTATTTCCCCTGTCTTTCAATAAAAAACTTTGTTCTGTTAGGAGTGTGCCTTATTGCCAGAGCGAATCCTAATCCGAACTTAACTTAGCTTAATCAAATATGGTCAAATGTATTTTTTACGACATTACTATTATAGTCATACATTGCTGATGTTTAAGTGAATGTATTGTTTCATAAAACTATGTGGTAAAATCCAACACAATCCCAAAGGACTCATGATGACAAATGCTATCCACCTTCAGAGAAAGAACTGATAGAGTCTGAACAGAGACTGAAGAATTATTTTTCACTTTCTCTTTTTTATTTTGTTTTTTGCTTCAAGTTTTCTTCCACAAAATGACTAAATTGAAAATATATTTTACATGATTGCACACGTATAACCTAAATCAGCTTGTTTACTATCTTAGGGAGGGAAGGAAAGAATGTGGCACTCAAAATTTTAAAAAATGAATGTTAAAAATTGTTTTTACCTATAATTGGAGAAAAAAAGAATTTTTTAAAAAATAAAACTGTGGTAAAGTCTGTGGAATGTTGTCTTACTTTATGAGAGTGAATATATGTTGCTTTTTCTAGGGAAGGCACATTACACTTTCAGTTGTCCCTGGTGGCTCCCACCACCTAAGTTCATCTTTTCAGCACCAGTATTCTTCCAAGAGATATTATATGGTGGCAAATAAAATGCACTTCAAAAAAACAAACTTTGTTACTCATTTACTATGTACAAGGCATTGGGATATAAAGATACAACATCAAACCATTCATGCCCTTGAAGAGCTTACATTTTACTGAGATTCATGAACCACCATGATCTATTAATTACAATTGCAAGTGACCCAAAGATCAATGAAAAAACATGGAGGTAAGTAGACTGCAAAGTGGTGCAGAGGATAGAGTACGAGGCCTAGAGCTTGGGAGATCTAAGTTTAATTCCAGCCTCAGACACTTAATAACTGTGTGACTCTGGCAAATCACTTAACCTCTATTTGCCTCAGTACCTCATTTGTAAAGTGGGGACATACCAGAAAAGGAAATGGCAAATCATTCCAGTATCTTTGCCAAGAAAACCGCATGAACAGAAGTCCAACAAGTAGGCTGCATTTTATTATAAACAATCACTTCTACATCAGAAATAGCATAAAATAAATCATTTAAGCCATATATGATTGGAAAGGGAGAGAGGTCAGTCATGCATAAAATTCTGGGATAACAGATGGACAGATTGAAAGTTACACTGGTATCCACAAAATATTAAAAGACCTATAGGAGGGCCCTCAACATGTATAGTAGGTCCTTTAAAGAAGTTGTATGGAAGGACATGGAGAAGAATTGCACAAGTTGAGGAAGGCTGGATAGATTACACTGCACTGGTAGATAAAAAATCTAGTGAGGAAATCATGGACCTATAAGTGTATCGAAGTAAGCGGTATCCTTCCATTAATCAACTGTTTCTGGAAATTTTCTATTTCTCATCAATACGTTAGGCATTTTTTTCCTGGCTTACACAGACATTAATAACAGTAGTTATAGAATACCTGCCTAGAAAAGCAGGCTTGGAGATTGTGAAAGAAAACATTTTAAAGAGAACTTTAACAAATTATATTTTTTGGCCATACAAGTCCTAGTACATAAAAATATATCCTTTTGAATCTGTAATATCAGACCCTGAAAATGTAAACAATTCTGGAGTACATATTATTTGAATAACTTGCTTTTTCCACAATCCGGCTAGCAGCTTCTGTGGGGGTGTAAGATCTACCCACAGCCACCACCCAGAAAGCTGCCAACAGCACATGTTCTTTTGATGTGCTTAACTAAGGAAAGCAAGGTGAAGGGGTTGACGAATATCATTCACTTAGTTCAGGGGAAAAAGCCAGCACCCTGAACTTCAGAGCAAATTACAAACAAATTACAAACATCAATAGACAGACCAAATACAGATTCATAGTTACCGAGATCTAGGTTCAGCCCAGGAGCTCAGAACAAGGGCTGCCCAGAGTCACGCAAGCCACCATGGCTGTGGGTGAGAGCTCCAAGGAAGAGGAGGCCAACCCTTGGTTTTACATCTTTTTCAGGGTCAGGGGTGAGTCACACATGCGACTCACCCACGTGACCTAGAATCATCATAAAGAGGCGACTTAAGCCCACGTGGTCTAAAAGCCTCTGCTGTCCCAGACATGTAAACTAGGCCCTCCCTGGAGTTAGCCCCACCTTATTTGCCAATCCATACCCACATAGGTTTTACACCTAATAGGGCTTTGGGCCTGGGGCTTAGCACTTAGTAAGACTCAATGAAATACACTGAATTACTCAAAGCAAACAAAAACCAAACTCTTCAAGGGCACTTGTTGAACTAAGTGCTAAGGAGCCCATTTTGCTTACCAACATACTTGCTTTGCAGAATGGGTTCCTCAGCCATTCTCCTAGAGACAACAAAGAATACCTGAACAAATTCAATATTGATGAAACTTAGGTCATAATATGGTAGAGAATCCAAACGCCAGGTAACAGATTACTAACTACAAAATCAGTGGGCTTCTGCCTCATATTTTCCTATTATAATTCCCAAAGCGATACAAAAAATGAGACTTCAGAGTATAATTAGGCTATACTTACAAGCAGCATTCCTTTAAAAAATCAGCTGTATGGCTCTAGTCATATCATTAGCTGGTTAGAGCAAACATCAATGTCAATACTTGAGTAGAAGAAAAGGTGAGAAAATGAGAAGACACTGCATGCTCCAAATCCTACCCATTCAAACTGATACAGCTAAAAAATAGAAATCAGATAAAAGCAAAGAAATTGGCTCCGTCACCATTTCTTAGAGGAATTTAACCTGTTCAAAATAGTCACCACAAAAAAAGGAGGCAGAAAAAGACTAGAAGCTTTGTAAGCCAGCAAATACTTAAATTCACAAACAAGCAAAGAGACATAGCAACCAAAACCAATATTGGTTTAGAATACAAATTCATTCAGAAAACATTACAGAGAAAAATGACTTAAGTATAGAAATATTACTTTCTCAAAGAGCCAAAGGCAGTTGAGGAGAAAAAAAATGTTCAAAGTATTTGGCATATGCAGACTATATAGAAACCTCAAGCATATGCATAAATGTTTAATTCAAGAAATGAATCAGAAGGAAGTGGAAATGGTAAATACTAAACAATAATATTAAATATAATAATAATAAATACTAAACAATACTAAACAATAGCATACACAAAAATGAAACAGATTCTATTTTAACAGATAGGAAAAAATTTATTTCTGATGTAGGAATCATTCCTGAATCATCTATAAAAATTAGTATAAAACTACAAGGAAGAATAAAAATGAGAAAAAAAAATGTAGTATGCAACTAAAAAAAACTTCGACTTGTCATTTAAGTGTGCTAAGCTTCCAAAAAGGAAAACGTAGACTGAAGAGATGAAAAGGCCCTAATCTCATCTAAGGCAGCAAAACTTGCCTGCCAGAGAGCTATTGTATCTAAGAACAATCCCAGTTGAGAATATAAACTTGTTCATAAAATCTTACATGGGAGAATAGTGGAAGAATAATACCTAGCATTTATATACAGCTTTAAGGTTTTCAAAGTGCTTTATAAATACCTTTTTTTAACCTCACAACAATTCTAGAAGGTAGATGCTATTGATATACTCATTTAACAAGTGAGGAGTCAACAGAGGTTAAGTGACTTGCCCAGGGTCACACTGTCAGGAAGTATCTGAGATGAAATCTGAATTCATATCTTCCTGACTCCAGTTCTAGCATACTGTCCACAGTGCTACCTAGTTTATAAACAAATATCAAGTCAGAAAACAAAGAAAACCAGAAAGGGTAGCAGGGTGGGAAAGAATTAGAATAAATAAAGTTTGGCAAGAGATACAACCTGGTGGTCATCTGGAAATTAAGAACCTCAAAGGAGGACAATAGACAAAAGAGAGAAAAGATCTTGCAAAGATTTTTTCTTTTTACTATAAAGGATAATAAAATTGCAACATATAGACTTTAACATCACAATACTGGAAGTGCTTATAGAAATGATATTACAGAGAACAAAGATGGGAAAAATACTTGAACAAGATCAAATATATACACAATTGTTCTGTGCTAGAGGTAACACAATTGTAAGGACACTGAGAGATCAATTCTCTAGGTATATATTGAGGAGAAGATACCAATGGCATGGGAAAAAAAATTTTTGGATCTTATTAGTAATAATAATAATGATGATGATGATGATGATGATGATAAAAGGTTAGCCAGAGAACATCGATGACTATTGAGGTTTAGGGGTGCTGGAACCCACCCTGAAATAGTGAAACCCAGGTTCTGCCTGAATGAATTAAAAACAGGGTTTATTAAAGATCCACTATATTGACCAGACTCTTAAGGAATCTAAACATTTGTATCACTAATGCGAGCAGGCCAGATAGAATCTGAGCACTTTTATGGAAACAAGACAGATCTTAAGAAAGACTATGAGAGGGATCTAGGGTTGGCCAAGTAGTCTCGGGTGACTGGAGGAAGGGTCTAGGGAGGATCTTCATGGGAGTGGCCAGTAGGTGTTTAGATAGGATCAAAGGTGGGAAATAGCCAAATGACCCAGAGATAACAAACATTGGAGGGCTGGGCCAGGTTAAGGGTAACTATTGGGCAAAGAGCTAATGAAAAGCTTATAGCCTCAGATGAATATCAGATGAAGTGGGATATTCAAGGTGGAGATCAAGGTGGAGTTTTCCAGAGCCTGTACCTTCAGGACTATTGACCCATAAGCTTACTTTTACATGGGAATAAAAATTTTATGAGAATAATTTCCATAGGCACTGAGGACATCTTAGATGAGATTATTAGTATGGAATAAGCAAGGCTTCTTTAAGTGATGTTTGTCAGTTGGACCACATTTTACCATCACACAACTCATTGAAAGATGTAGAGAATATAAGATCTTACTGTTTGCTACTGAAAACACATAAACATCTGATTGGTAGAACACAATGCTGCTTTTAAAGACTCTCTCCCAACCAGATATTTCCTATGCATACATCATAACTATGCTATAACTACATAATCTTTCCTGAAAGATATGATAGAAATACTTTATCCCATTACCTTCTGATAACTAATATCAGGAAAGACACAAAACTGGGAGAAATATCCTGGAGAAGATCAATCCAAATTGTAGAAAGATTAGTGGCGAGGGCCTCCAGATGCTCCAGTTTATGGGTGACACTGTAAGTTTCATCAGGCTCTGGAAAACTGTATAGCCGCCTGGACAAGATCTACAATCATTGAAAAGTGTTTGAATTATCCACACTGAAGGAAAAAATTGTATGAAGAATGCCTGTTATATAACTGATGAATCAACAAGCCTTTATAAATAACTGTATACACTATGCTAGTTTAGACTATGATACACAGTGAAATAGATATAGGGCTTTATCTTTGTAAGAAATGGGGAGAGCAGTTTTGTTTCCACAGAAAGTATCCCTCTTCCTCCCCCTTCCCCCCAGCTTTAGCAGAATGTAAGTCAGGTGACTGGTTAGAACTAGTTCTAATCAGAGCTCTCAGGTAAAAGGTTAGAGGCTTGTACACATGCTTAAATGAGCCATTTGAGGAGGGCATGATGTAGGCAGTCAGGGGTTGTATCTAGTCAATGAAGAGCCTGGTGGGAGATTTGAATGGGGGCGGGGGGGGGGGTGTCAATAAAAGGACTGGCGTCTATCTGAGTCCTTTGTACTCTCCTGTACTCTGTTCAGGGGACGTAGCCATTTATTCAGACCAAATAAAATGTAAAACATAATTGAAATGACCCTGACTTCTCTTGCTTGGGTGGCCTTTTTTCTCATGAGAAAGAATAATAAATGCCTTTTCTGATTTCAGGCTTGGACTCTGAACTCTTTATTGTGTTGTTGCACACAATCTCTTTCTATCATATTTTAATCAATCATGTACCCCCACATAATACGTATATAGTCATTCAAAATGGACAATGAATTGGGTCTTTAATTAAATGGGGGGTAGGGGGCTGGATTGCCTTTGGGAAACTGCAAAACTCTTTTGGTGATCCCAAAACTTTCCCCCAAAATAAAGGCTTCTTCTTTTAATACCACTATTCTGCTAGTGTAGTTTCATAAGCTGTGAGTCACAAAACACTATTTTCCGAAAAATCAAAAATGAGTATTACTGAAAGGGCAATGCAGAAGCCCATAGTGAGTGTAAAAAGATTGCATCACATTCCAAACATAAGAACCAGATTAAAGGAAGTCAATTATGCATGATTAAAAAAGGTTGGCAAATTATGTGGTGAAAGTAAGAGATAACCTTCAAATTGCCTCTGTATTTCAATAGAATTCTTTCCATGCCAAGAGAAATCCAGGAAGGCCCCCAACACAACGAGTGAATCTCCTGTGGTGAATTTATGGAAAGGACATGTTCAAGAGTCAAACAAGGTGGATAGGTATTAATGGGCTATAACATAATGGTGGGACTGCCGTATCAATGAGATGATGAATCTGCAACCCCTTAAAGATCATATGAATATTTCTCAATGCTACAAAAATCCACCTTTTAAACACAAACATTCCCTTAATGATGCTATATAGATGCAAATGTGGAATGTCAAGATCTTAGATGAATCAGAATTATATGTAATTGAAAAGAGTAATTAAAAGGAGGGGAGTGGGTGGTTATGGATGACAATTTGCATAGGAAATATGACATAAAAATATCATCAAAGGTATGTATGACCAGAAAAAAGGAATAGAAATCTGTATCAGAGTGAGAATGAGGGACAACAGATAGACAGCCTTAGTGGGTGAGCTTGGAGATATAAAAGAACAGTGTTTACAATGTGCCTTACACATTGTAGGTATTTAATACATATTTGTAAGGATGTCTTAAACACTTATGTGCCAGGCACTGACTGTACTACCTACTATAGATATGGATATAAAAGGAAGATAGTGCCTATCCTGAAGCTCATGCTCTACATTATTGTAGTGGAAAGACACAGACTTACACTGCATGAGGAGGTGATACTCAGTAAAAAAGTATCATATCATATCAATTGATAATCTAACATGAGTAGGTAGGCAGCAGTCCCCTAATTCCTGGGTTAAACGGAACACTAATAAATCTTCAGATCACCCTGGAGCCTTATTTTAAACTTTACTTTAAAATACTGAAGCAGCTTGGTGAAATGGACGGAGTGCTGAACTTGGAATCAGACAGCACTGGGTTCAAAAGTTGCTTCTAACACCTTCCAAATGTGCCTTGGGCAACTCCCTAGGATTTACCTAAAAGTCACAGAAGAGTCTATCTGTGTTAGTGGAGAATGGACTGTGACTAGGAGCTTTCCATTTCAGAGAAAATCAGACATTTCCAGTATTCATATATTTAAATCTTAAAAAAAAACCCAAAAAACCCAGAAAACATAGAGAACTGAGGGAAATGGGAAATGAGTATAATGGCCCAGCAGGCACTTTTAGCTTCTGACTGTCTCAAAAAGGATGATCTATTTTACTTACTTGATGATCCAGCCAGGGGTGGGATTCAAATGAATTACCAACTGGTTCTCTGAGGCCCTGCCCCACTGCTGACCTGGTGGGTGCAGGCCCCACCCCGATAACCAGGGGTTGAGGAACTTAACCTAAAATTAAGTACGGGTTCTACTGAACTGGTGTGAACCGGCTGAATCCTACCACTGGATCCAGCTACACCAACCTTCTTGTTGTTCCTAGCACAAGACTATAATCCTACTTAGGACAGGCCTTTTACCTGTTGCTTACAAAAGACACAATTATCTCCAGATTGTAATCTAGGCCCTTTCATTGACTGCCCCCTTGCCCCTATCCATAATACTCTCCCTCCTTACCTTGGCCTTCCTGGCTTCCTTTAAGAGTCAGTCTCCAGTCCAATCTCTTCCTCCCACAGATAGTGCTAAGATTCCTTTCCATTTAACTGTATGTAAATGCAATTATTTGCATATAGTTTCTCCCATTAGAATGAAAGCTCCTTAAGGGTAGAAACTTGTTTTTGCTTTTCTTTGCATCCCAGTGCTTAGAATGGAGCATATAAATGCTTAATAAATTCTAGTAGACTGACTGCCTGGCCCATTTGACTTGAATATTCTTATCCTAATATACACAATTCCCAGAACAATGCAGAAACTAGGACCTAGTTTCCTTTCTTAACTTTTGTTTCTTCTCTTCTTTCCTTTAGCTCACTTTTGGGCATTCTTATTGCCTGCAGATATAGGAACATACACAAATACCACTTCAGTTACAAGCATTCATAATAAAGAGAATGCGGCTGTAGTAGAAATTATCTATAGATTACTATTGTCACAAATAACAAAGCTAAAACTAAGGTATAATGTATGGAGAATGCCTACAAATTTGAACAGAAAGGAAAGATGGGTCAGATAATCACTGAAAAGTAATTTTTAATAACCAAATTCTGGAAAAAAGAAACTCATTTGCCTACACATATGCTTCTTTTCCATTAAATTCAACATGAGCAAAGGAAGTTTATCTTTTCCTTCAAGTTTAAATACTGAACCTCAAAAATAAAACAGACTTCCTAATTACTGAAGTCCACATAAACATCTTTTGGGGGTAAGTAGGGAGTGGGGTGGGGTAGAAAGCTATAGAAAGTGAAACACAGGGCACGAATTTTTTTTTTTTTTTTGGCAGAGTCAGGCTCCCTAACAAGAAAAAAAAAAGGAGAAAAAAAATTAACAATGGTGTGTTTTCTTAAACAATGAATGTTATTTTCCTCTAGGCATTAGGGAGTTTTAAAATTTGACAAAATCATTCAGCTTTCAAAGCATTCCACATTCCCCACCCACAAGCAAATGCTGGTAGGTCCCAACTCAGCCAATTCAGAGCCTAGGAATAGTTTTGTAAATACTATATCAGACTTCTTAAATGTTCATACTCCACAAATGGATACTTTAAATTGTAATAGTTAACAGCCTGATGAAAAGTGCCAAAGCTTTTCTTCCCGCTTCATATACTTATTAACTTAGTAGTTTAGTGAAATTAATTTTAAATGAATGCCTCACCAAGAAGATGAGAGAGTATAAGAAGTGATAGGAATTGAGTTAGGAATCACCATATTGATTTGTTGAATTGGTCTACTAAGCTTCCTAAATTTTGTAAATAAATTACATTAGAAACAATCAAAATTAAGGATCAAAGGCACTCTAGAAAAACATCCTATAAACTTAACAAAATACAATTGTCATTTCCGTGATAGTTAGATAATGCATTTTTTAAAGTGCTTACTATGTCCCAAGAATCATACCAAACCCTGGGAATATAATTAGGCCAGTCTCTGCCCTCAAGGGCAGTCTAAAGGGGGAAGACAACACATAAAAGAAAGCTGAAAAATGGGGAGAGGGGATTCTGGCTGGCCAATAGAGATGCTTAGAGGAACTTACCAATTGGAGAAGGGGATTGGATTTTGTGAGGAATTATTCTTTTCTGTGGAGAAGCAGAATTAGAAACAAAATGATAACTTTTTATTATTCCATTATGATACCAACTCAATATTTACCCTTTGATTTTTTTCAAAGGACCAAAATACCACTTTTCCCCACCTCCAAATTCTACACCCAGAAATATTCTGAAAACATTCTCCTGTAGGGACGGATGGAAAACTTTAAAAACTTATTTGAGTGCTACGGACCTAGAAAAAACATCAAATAAAGGCCAAGTACAATGGTTCTCAATGTTTTCAGTAGTTCAGTGGTGGGTAATTAAAAAGAAGAAAAGCTTCCTATCTTTGCTGCGGTCTAGAGGAGTGCTCATGCTTTTGTGTTCACTGAAGGAAAACAAAGCTCAAGCTAGATAAAAACAGATGCTTCTTGTTCTCCCCACCGCCCCTGCCCCCTTTAAACTCAATTTAAAAAAAATTTTTTTTGAGGGAAAAAGTCCTATGTATATTTGGCCTGGAAGTCTACACCATAGGACCATAGATGAACCCAACGTAAGGGACTTTTGATCATTAAGTAACTATCTACTTGGAAGGAGTGTAATTTCAGTGTGAGTGTGTGTGGAGAGAGAGAGAGAGAGAGAATGAGAGAGACTCTGGGTTTAAATCCTATCTGTGAAAGGAAAGGCTCTGGGCAAATCACTCAACCTCACTATGTCTCAATTCCCTCCTCTATAAAGTGAAGGGGTTGAATTACATAACATCTAAAGTTCCTTCCAATTTTAGTCCTATATTCCAGGTTATTTGTTACAAGTACTTTTTCTGGATGCCACATCACATTGCCTTCCCATAGTAAGCTTGCAGTCTCTTAAATCCCCCAGATTTTTCCCACACTAAATTGTTAATTAGCTATGCTGCCACTATCCTGTACTTTCACAGTTGACTTTAAGAATCTAGGAGTATGACTTTACGGTTAGGCCTATTACATTTTATCTCATTAGATTTGTCTATCATTCTAGTCTCCTGAGATTTTTTTGATTCCTATTCTGTCATAAAATGTGTTAGCTGTCCCTCTAAACTTTATGCCAAATGGCACAGAACTAATAATGTTAGATCACTGGGTCATTCCATTAGAAAATTTCTTGTTAGTTGAAATAGATCTATTAAAGACTACTCTGGGTCCTATAATTCAGTCAATTCTATCCACTTAACTGCACTATCACTTAGCCTACATCTTGCCTACAAGGAGAATATGACAGATTTTGTCAAATGTCTATGGAAATACAGGGGCATTATGATTTAACTTTCCTGTGCTCTGCCTAAGAAAACCAATGAATTAAAAACAAAAACAAAAACAAAAAGCAAACCATAAGGTTAGTTTGGCTTTTAATAATCATCACATTCCTTCAACAAACCAATCTTTTACATAATACATATCAAGATTTTGTCAGGAATCACAGACAAGTTTATTGTCCTATCTTTTGAAGATTTATCTTTTTTTTCCCTTTTTTTTTTTTAAAGTATTTTGGAACACTACTTGCTTCTCTCTAGGCCAGGGCTGTCAAATCTTAGGTTATGTTAGGGCCGCATTAAAATAAAATAATTATTTGAGGGCCACACTCAGAATAAAAATGTAGTACACTAACAGAAAATGGGGGAACACACGTCATCAATACAATAGTGCTAAAGCAAACACAAAACAACAAAGCGAAGACACAACAGTATAAAGGTAGATGCATCCTGAATAGTCGGCATCATACAAATGGAAAGCTTCCCACAGATCGATTGCAAATTCTGTGCGATATGTTCTGTCCATAATACTGCTTAAAAAAACCAACGAACATTAACATCGAGATTATTTGTTAGTGATGGAATTAAAAACTCTAATTCACGTTCCATGCAAATTATTATTTTATTTTTTCACTCGTGAAAATTAAAACCCACAGGCAGGCCACATAAAATCCCACTGTGGGGCCCCATGCGGCCTGTGGGCCGTGTTTTGGACAGCCCTGCTCTAGGCCAAAGGTGGTAGCTGTGTCGCAGAGTGGATAGAGTGTCAGGCCTGAAGTCATTAGACTCATCTTGCTGAGTTCAAATCTGGCTTAACTGTGTGACCCTGGGCAAGTCACTTAACCCTGTTTGTCTCAGTTTCCTCATGTATAGAATGAGCTGGAGAAGGATATAGGAAACCACTCCAGTATCTTTGCCAAAAAAAAACCCAAATGAGGTCACAGAGTCTGACAGGACTGAAAAAATAACTGAAAAGTCCGATGGTACCTCTTCTGGTTTCCACAATTTTTCCCCTTTGTTTAGAGAGCCATTTCTTATAACACAGAATAAGAGAGGAAAGTAGTGCAGTAAAACTAACCCACACATCAACCACATTTGACATTATATGTAGTTGTCACACACCCATAGTCCCCTGCTTCTCCAAAGAATGAAAGCAAGTGTATTCTCTCATCTCTTCTTGCAGGTCAAGCTCAGTCATTACAGCTCTAGAGCATTGTTTCCATTTTTTCCCCTTCCATTTTCATTGTAGTCATTTACTTTGGATCTGTTACTACAAATTTTCCCATTATTTCTCTGTATGCTCCATATTCCTAAGTCGTGATAAGGTAACCGTCTATTTCCTTTCAACTATACTAACCATTCCCCAAATGAAGGATTTCTACTTCCTTTTCCTTTCTTTTTTATTTTTGCTACTATATATGTCTTGGTATATATCTCCAAGATTTTTTAAAGGTCATTAACAATGGCTCAGAAACCACAATGGTCAGATATCTTAGCATCCTTGGATGTAGTTTCTTTAGATTAGGTCTGCTGTTCAGAATTGAGAAGCAGCGTATTCTCACTTAACTTTTATTTTAGTTCCCTATAAACCATTTTTGCTCAGCTCTTGCTTTTCAATTTGCATTTCCAGTGTTTAGCATAATACTTTGCCCATAGTTTTAAGTAATGTTTTTGCATTCATTCATTCACCTTTGGACTAAGATTGGAGTTTAAGAGCTCACATTGTATGGAGGAGACAACATATAAAGGTTTCCATTGCAATTCGGATGGAAAGGCCCTCTGGTCTTTGACTGTAACAGCAAAGTAGATGGTGATGTTCTAAGTGTCAACTCCATTGAGAAAAATGTATCTATTTGTGACAATGTAATATTTACATAGTGTTTAAGGTTTGCAAATCACTTTATACATCTCATTTGATGTTGAACCATTTGACTATAAAGAACGACATTTGTGATGAGAACATTCTCATATGGGTCTTCAGTAGCTGTGGCTGCTGAGGATGGGGGATGGGCATAAAGAAGGTGAGTTATAGCATCTGTACAAGCAGCTCACATATCGCATCTCCCAAGGGTTACTCTTTTTGATGATGGCTTCTGGGGCAAGGCTCATAGTAGGAGAGTTAGTAGTCTGGCGATAAGATCCAAGAGTTCAGTTTTTCCCCTGTTGTCTGTTTTAGTCTATCTTACCTAAGGAAAGCTGAGGTCCACAGAATCGATGTTGAATTGTGGTGCTAGAGGAAGTTTTTGAGAGTCTCTTGGATAGCAAGGAGATCAAATCAACCAATACTTAAAAGAAAATTCAGACTATTCACTGGAAGGTCAAATACTGAAGGTTAAGTTTAAATACTTTGGCCACGTAATGAGAACTCATTGGAAAAGACCCTGATGTTGGGAAAGATTGAAGGCAAAAGAAAAAGAGGATGGTAGATGGGATGGATAGTGTCATGGAAGCAATATACATAAACTTGAACTTCAGGAGATGGTAATGGATGGAAGGGTCTGGGTGTGATATAGTCTATAGAGTCATGAAGAGTTGGCCATGACTGATTGACTGAATAAACCTGATTTTATTTTCCCTTTGCTACCAACAGAACTGAATTGTCCTTTTAACGTTCCTTGCATTTAGCCATAGCCTCTGTCCTGAGCTTCAATGTTCAATATTTAGGACCTGGCTATGTTTTTGCACTCAGCTTCCCTTACTATTATTTCCCTAAATATCGGCCCTTTTGTCAGCTCTACCATCTTTTCTTTTCAGAATAATTTTTGTTCATGTTATCAGAATTTTTGAATTTCCCATTGCTCATGAACTTATGCTGTTTTAAGCAAAAGAATCCTGTCAATCCTTTCATTGAACTCTTTAAAAAATCACCGCTACTAAAATCTAGGTTTATATCAGCGTTCACATCTTTCAAATCTTTCATCTTAAATCTAAAAGTGATCACTTCTTCCAAAGCTTCCATCATTTCTATACATCAGGAATCAGTTTCTCAGGTCCGGAATAGCAGTTCCCTTTGTCACCTCTTCTCCACCTTTTGAAGAATGAAACTACAATTAAGGTTTATCGGTAATTTTTCAGTTGCTCTGCTTTTGGTAGAAGCCTGGCAGCAAATGTACAGATAACATCTCTCCCATCATTCATATCAGTTTTGTGAACCCTTTCTTCCTTTTGATTAAGTGGTCAGTAGTACATTCACACTGATTTTTCCTTATCCAAATGCTCTCTTTTACACTAACTCCTACTGCTTGGACTTGATCACAACTACGTTCTTGATATACAATTCTACTATGTGATTATTTTCAACTAATGCAATTTATCCTTGTTTACGTATTGTTTTTTCATGAAATTATAAGCTCCTTGGGGACAGACTGGTATTTTTGCCTTTCTTTGTATCCCTAGCATTTAGCACAGTTCCTGACACACAGAAGGCACTTAATAAATGCTTGATGACTTGTTTTATCATTTCACTTTTATGTATAGGCACTTGAAGCCACATTTTACAAACTGTAAACTCCCTTCTTGGCTATCATTTGCCTTTGCATCTTATTCCTGTTGTATACCCTCTCCCTGTATGCTATATGGCTTAGTAGATACAAGTGGCCAGTCTTCTCTTTTCTTGGTTTATAAAGTCCATAAGTTCATATTCACAAACCTCTGGGAAAGGACATTTTCATTGGCCCTCACTTAGTAGATTCCATCTCTGGCCAAGAGCCCTATCATTCCAGTATTTCAAAAGAAATACTGGTAATAGAAATACAAAATCCTTCTCTGGCACTATTTTAACCAGCTGTTCACATTTCAAATATATGATCTCTTTGAACTCTTTCAATTTACTAAATAGCAGTAATGAAAATATTTTCTGTGCCCCCTAAGATTTTCTTCTTCAGGATTTCATTACCACTAGCAATGCTTTCTGGGTTCCTTTTGGTGGTAGCTTTTGTTTCCACATGAATCGTCATCAATGGTAGGTATGGTTTGTCTGCAACTTTGCTCTTCCCACCTCACAGGGTTATTGTGAAAGGAAATAGCATATGAAAACATTTTATGAAGTACAAAGTCTTACACAAATGTAAAGCAAATAAAAAAGGTGTAGCTTGTGTAAAAATCTGGTACAAATTGTAGATAGCTAAAATACTAGCAACAGAGTATTTACTGGGCAAAAATATAAGTTACAATAATCTTATAATGACATAGCTATCTTCTAAGTTTTACATAACTATCTAACAATGGGGCTAACAGTGTATAAAAAGAAACCAATTTCAGGACCCCAGACAAAATTCTGACAGAATTTTCCTTTTAGAGAAGGCTCACAAACATGTGGAGAGAAGACTATACTGTGTAGCTAGAGGCTCACAGGTTTAGAGCTAGAAGGGGATGTAAGGAGTCTTATAAAGCAGTGTGCATCAGGCAGTGTGCCACTCAGTTAACATATTGGAGATGAATGTTATGCAAAACTTAATAAATAAAAAATTATATAGCCATTAAACTAATAGTGCCTCAGTAAAATTGGGAAATTGGGAGTTGTTGAAGACAAAGAAATTGGATTTGGATGATCCAAACTCTCTGGGTTCATGTTCTTTTAGCTATAAAACAAACAGAACTTCATGATATGTGACAGTTTATTTCACAGATTTGCATATATTAAATCAAACTACATCTACTCAAACATAACCATATTTAGTAAAGGCCAAAATGCACAATTTTAACATTTGTTAATTCATGCTGCCCTCATCCCTTGCCCAGCACCAGCTTTAAAAAGTAGATGGTTACCAGTGTTTCAAACTATACCTTTTCATGGGAGTGGTAGGTGTTTGTGAAATCATAACCTAGAAAACTGCATGCTAAAACTAAAATTCATTTAAATAGGAGACTTTTCTAATGCCTTGCCTAATTTGGTAGGCAGCAGTGCTGAAATTTACTCCATTTTTAATGCGTTAAAGAAATTTGGAAAGCTGTGTCATGTTTATCTGGCAACATTAAGTTTTCATTTCTTACCCAAGAATGTAAAAAATTAAGCATTTTCATGAATCTGTTACTAAACTGACTTATAGTGGACTAACCTGTTTTCCTATAACCAAAAGTTTCTTGATTTTAATCTTCGTTTCCTTGGTTACAATTGGAGGTTTACATTATTTGCATTTTCACTAAAGGAGTCTTTTGGTAAAGAAATTGAGTGAGTTTGCTGTGCTTACAAAACTATGAAATCATAACTCAATTTAGACAATCTGATTTTAGGGGTCTAACTCCCAAGTGGCTGCACTGAAATTTTTTAAAAACAATATTCTTCATAAGAAATTTTGCATTGGAAATGTGTTTTTTTTTTAAATCCCCAGATGATCCTCACAATTAGTTGAATTTTACACAGTAGAGCTTTTGTTATCAAAAATGACCTCAAAATACAATCTGTTTTATTTTAAGGAACAAGAAGAAGCAGCCAATAAACAGGTTAGTACAGACACACTGGATATCTACTTGCACTACAGGCTCAATCAGCTTTCCATTGACCTAAGTACTGATATGCCTAGAACAAATGACTGTCAGACAAAAATAATTTCAAAGACATTTTATTCAAAATCCTCCTGCCTGGAAAAACAAGATATATGACATAGAATCTGCACATGCTCGAATAACTTATTTCACTGTACATTATGTATTCTATACAGACAACCCAACATTTAAACAACAATCCAGCATTTAAATTAAGAATCAAGGCTTTGAGTGAGCTATGGACACAGCAGTTAGTAGTGTCTATTGATTATTCAAAGCTCTGAGCTATAGTGCATTATGTATTTAAATCACTGTTCTGCCTTAAAAATCAAGATTTTGATAGCTGTTATTTGCAGTGAGAAAAAGCTGTTAACTTTTAAAACAAGATGAATCTTTGTGGGTAATATTTTCTTGGAAAGGAAAGTCTACACAAGCATAATCCTTCTGTTTCTCTTCTAAATATTAATTCTTTTCATTGTTTCTAGTACATTTTAAAATGGAAAGATATTCTTGGCCACTAGCTCAATATTCATGCCAACAATATTCTTCTGAACATAGAAACATGTTAATCAGCTATTGTACAGCTAACAGTAGGGCCTAAAATATGAAGGAAATCAAACAATGTACAAGTTCTGTCAAAGTTGTACCTATTCTTCAGGATGAGGATGTTCTGAATACATAGAATGAGGAAAGCATTTCCAATTAAGTATGATGAGCTCAACTGTGGCCTAAGATTATCCTTTTTAGTATATGCAATTTAGAAATGTATACTTTATTTCCTTTTCGATTAAATCTTTCCACTTTTAAAGTGGGAAAATGGTCTCAAGAGGAAAAACAAATTACTTAATGAAGCAAGGGAACTTCCCACAACCCCCTTTAAGAAAAATTACAATAAAAGACTTTCTAAGATTACTAATTAAAGTATCACTGGAGAGCGAAACAGCAATACCTGATAACACACATGATAACACCTAGCAATACCTGATAACACACATGATAACACCTTTGGGCTCTGGGGTAAGGAAAAAAGCAAAGAAAATGTTAGCACCACAAAGCTAATATTTTAATGACTCCAATATAAATCATAAACTGGCAAAATCCCAAGTCCTCTAAAGCACTTATATCATCCATTTAATGTTGTTAGAATGCTCCTTACAAAAAAAAGAAAACTCATCCACCCTAAAAAAAAAAAAAAAACCGGAACAGCAAAAATACTTGCTTTCCCCCATTTGATCCAGAAAAAATACAAAACTCTTATGAATTTGGACTCGAAGGTGTAAGCAGGTAGAAAGAAATAGCTCTCAGTGATCAAAAAAAATTCTACTAATGCATTTTGACACAGGTTTTTACAATTTCAGAGCTACAGTGATTACAAAATAAGCATATATATGCAAAGGGAAAATTAAATTACTTTAGGAACATTTTATATTCTCCCTCAAATTTTTATTTTCAAGGAGGAAAAGACGTAGCCTCTTAACAAAGAAAAATGCTTTATTAAAAAGCTAGTAAGAACAATTTAAATGTAAATTTAAAAAAAATCCATATTTTGTTCATAGTTCAGGTCGCCTGGATGATAAAATGAGAAATATGGGGTATCCCACTACAGTCAGGGACTCTGAATACTATTTGTGGCTTTTCAATAAAATCTAAGGACTCAGTTTTAAAATAGCATTTAACCATTATATAGTTTTAATAATTGCTTGATCAGTAGTCTTATTTCTAAAGTTTAAATTATGTTCACCTTTCCCTTTTGTTCTATAAATGATTCTGGTAAACTGCTCTGATTTTCAAACGGTTGACCTACAGAATACAAAGTATTATCACAACTTAATTACAGTCTCCCCTCCTCCCCCTGCCCCCAAATAATTTGGAAAATAATCGAAGAACTTTTGAAAAGTTAACACAAAACCTTCTGAGATGAATTTAAATCAAATATTTGTAAGATTCTGAAGATAGCAGCTATGGTCAAATTTATATATCACCCTAACATTAAATAATATTTATTGTAATTGTAAACAAAAGGCTATTCCAAAAAAAGTGCATGTCAAAAAGTGACCCATTTGTAATGATGTACCTGATAAAGTAATTATAAAATACTTTATCTCATAAAGACTGCAGTATAACTTTTAGCTCAAAGTGCAGAGCAGAGCTTTGGATACATGACCGAAAAAATGTTTTTCATAACACTAACTTTCTGAGCAGCACTCACTAGTATGATGAAATACACTTAAAAAGTTACACTTTTAAAATGTCATTAGCACATCCCGTTCTTGTACACTAGTGTAGAAAGGTCTTCCAAAGATAAACGAATGTAAGCCTGGTTTGATTTTCTCAGCTAAAGCCATTATTATGTTAAGATCGCCCTCTGCTGTTAAATCGAGATCTATCTTCAAGTTTCGGAGAGATTTAAATGGCTTTTTTCCCTTCTGCCTGAAAATTACAAGGAAAAACCCTGTTACATTATAGAAAACACTGACATGAAAAAGTATAAAATTATCCTCATTCTATCAGAAGTTTTACTTACGTATCATCCTCTATGTATTTTATTAGCGTTAAGGCTTTTCTATGAAGGACAAGTAGAAACTGTGCAAGAAAAGTACTTCTCAGAGATAAACCAGGTTTCAAATGAAAGACCTATGGGAAAAACAATGGTATTTTATAAGTAAACAAAGTTACTCTATAAACTACCACTTTCATATTTATGTTTCTTCCAGAATTCTTTCCCTAAATCCATTTCCACCACCGTAGTGTAGTACCATTATGCTTTTGCAGTGACTATGATGGAGTAGCAGTAAAAAGGGTGATAAAAATATTTTTTTAACATTTATAAATATTAACTTTACTACTGATAATCTAAGCATGAGAACTTTGTCCAAGGAGCAATAAATTCATATAATGAAACTAAAATACATCAATACTGACATTCTCATGCTAGAATAGAAAGGCAAAATGTAGTTGCAGATAAATGGATGATGGTTCGCACTCTCCTTGGACAGGAAAAGAAAGAAGCTGGGGGAGCTGGTTTCATTGTGTACTCAAAGGCAACAAGAAATACCACTTTATGGGACATTTCATCAATTTTTCTTACAGTGGTTATGATAAGCATAAATAAAATAACATGAAGATAACTGCAGCATACGTGCTAACATTTGTTGCAGAGGATAAAGATATAACCAACTTTTATATCTTGTGATGTGAATGTAGGTACAAAAAATCACAGAAAATGTTGGAAAATACAACTCAGGTTAGAGACACACAGAAGCCAAAAAAGGCTTATAGAGATTCAGGAAACTTAAGCCCAAGTATCACCAATACTTTTATCCAGAGAGTGACATAAAGTATGAGATGTATCAAGCCCTGGATGGAAATATGATCCAATGAAAAAAGCACTGACTTTGAATTCAGAGGAGCTGGGTTGTTTAAATTCCATCTCAATATTTCCTATCTGAGTGACCTTGAGCAAGTCAGTTAACCTCACTGGGCCTCAATTTCCTCATCTGTAAAATAAGGGATATGTACTAGCTGGCTCTGAGGTCCCTTCCTCCCTTCCAACTCTAATCTATGATCTTAAGAACATCACACACACAAAAAAATGAAACTATTATCTTAGGCAAGAAATTACTGTTTATTGATGTAGGAGTTATCAGAATCAGTTTTCTACAAAGCAATCAGACTTGTCTGAGCAAAGATCAAAATTAACATCAGATTAGAATGAGAAAGATAAGATGATACTGGGTACAATTGCAATGGCCTCAGCCTGACCTATTCAAATGAACTACTGATGATGAAAAATGTGAAAAGACAGAGATTTTCTTTGCTTATCACCATTTCTTGTAGAAGTGTAATTGACTGTAAAGCAGTAACCAAAAGGAGGAAGTCAAAGGAGTCTAGAAATACCTATTACTCCTAGTCTTGTCACTTTTAGGTAGGGCCTGCCACTGGTGATGATTAAAGAAGCTACTTCAGTCACAGAGACGAGCTTTACAGAAAACCTACTAATATTTTAGTTGTGGTAAAGAAAGTTACAAAGACCATATTATACTATAACCAAACACGCATTATTTATTGACCAAAGTCAATGACAAAATCATTGATAACAACCTCAGCAAACATTTCCAGTATTTTGATGGATGTGTATCTCATTAATATATGTATTCCTACAAAGCACAGAAAGCAATTCAACCTAGTGTGACTTTGTGTCATAGGGAGTTTACATAATATCTTGACATTATATGGCTACCAATGGAGCACGAAAATTGTTCACTGTTTATTCTGTTCTTGCTACATAACTGTCCCCTCTTTTTTCTTGGCATAAATCTGCCATCAGAAAATGATATAAAAAATCAAATTAAGGAACAAGAGAGGAAAATATTGAGAGAAGGAGAAAGGGAGAGAGAGAATGGGGTAAATTATCTCGCATAAAAGTGGCAAGAAAAAGCAGTTCGTTGGAAGGGAAGAGGGAGCAGGTGAGGGGGAATGAGTGAATCTTGCTCTCATGGGATTTGACCTGAGGAGGGAATAACATACACACTCAATTGGGTATCTTACCCCACAAGAAAGGAGGAGGAAGGAGATAAAAAAAGAGGGATGGGATAGGAAGGAGCAAAATATAGTTTAGTCTTTTATAACATGAGTATTACGGAAGGGTTTTGCATAATGATACATATGTAGTCTATGTTGAATTGCTTGCCTTCTTAGGGAGGGTGGGTGGGGAGGGAAGAGGGGAGAGAATTTGGAACTCAAAGTTTTAAAAGCAGATGTTCAAAAAACAGTTTTTACATGCAACTAGGAAATAAGATATACAGGCAATGGGGCATAGAAAGCTATCTTGCCCTACAAGAAAGTAAGGGAAAAGGGGATGGGGGTAGTGGGGTGACAGAAGGGAGGGCTGAGTGGGGAATGGGGCAATCAGAATATATGCCATCTTGGAGTGGGGGGGTAGAGTAGAAATGGGGAGAAAATTTGTAATTCAAACTCTTGTGGAAATCAATGATGAAAACTAAAAATATTAAATAAATAAAAAAGGACATTAAAAAAGAAAAAGAAATGCAAAATAAAAAAAATGATATATTTTATGCTGCTTGTCCTACACAATTCTTCATTTGGAGTATGTTATAGTCTACGTTCATAGTATCTCTATACTGACCTTTGGGAGAAAAATACTCAATTTTTATTTCCTGAGGCTTATATTACATGACTTACAAAAAGAAGAGAGAACCTTGAAGGTCATTAAAAATACTACACATTTCCCCAAGGTAATTCAGCATGTTCTCTTGTTCAGCTCTGGGGGTATGTATATATGTATGAAAGCAACCTATGGATTGGCCAGCCATATAGTCTCCAAGCCTTTTTTTAAAAGTATGTATCCCTACCAATAAAAACTTTGTGCACGCACTCTAACATATGTAATTTTCTTATTCATAAATTATATACATGTACTATTGTAGGAAGTTCTATACATCATAAAACTTGCCCCTAAATAGAAATAAAATGATATAATACTCTGAAAATAACATTCAACAGTACAAAAGAAACTTTTTTCTCACTAAAATAGCATTACTGCTAAATAATGATATTTTTTGTGTGATCAATGACTGAATATGCTATATTATTTTTGGAAATTTGGGTTTAACCCTGTGATAATGAGTCTAAGGTGTGGATCATTTTGACACTTGGTTTAAAGCCTTTCATGGCTGAAAAAAGATACCTCACAGAGATATACAGTTCTAAGTGAAAGAAATCCTTCATTGTTGGCTGGGCTTACTAAATCCTGATACTCATTTTTCAGTCATGTCCACCTATTATGAAATGGTATTTGTTTAAATTCAATGAGTAAATTTCCACCTTCCTTAACTTTAATCAGGTTGTTCTTGCAAACTAATTGGAAGCTGTGCATTTTTACATTTTTTAACCAGTGTGCTAAAATCATATTGAAAATCTTCATTTGGAAGATTTTAAAGTGTATGGACAGACATGAGAGGTTTGATTGGTGACATGTTAATTAAGAGAACACTAGTAATTGTGAAGAAAGCAGTTTTAGTTGAGTGATGAATGAATGAAAAAAAGAAGGCTGAGAGGGAGACAGGAAGGTTAATGATGTCCCTACATAAAGAAGGGTGTGTTTGGGAGGAAAATATAATGCAACGCGATCTGCAAGACAGACTGTTTTGGTTGCTCATACTATGTCAGTCATTCTGTCACCAATAAACAAAAAAGTGAGGCATCTTATTCATTGGCCACTATACCAAATACAAAGCCCACCTGCTGAAGGGTGTCTATGGTAGCCAAGAGGAGGATGTGGGGGCACAGGAGAGATTTACTGGAGTGATTGTTAGGACATGCTGCCTAACCAAATGCAACACACCTGGTTAGCTAGAACTTAGGGCCTGATGCACAGCACAGCTACTTACTAGGGCCAGCACTGAGAGAGGAAGAAATATGAGAAGTAATGAGCTATAATAGGTGAAAGAGAGGTGATGTCACTCTGTTAGGAACAAGCCCACAATTGGCTATCACAAAGAGGATAGGATGTGACTTATTATTCTAGACTCCAGCTGGCTGATCATATATCCCTGGAGTCATGCCACAGGCCATACTTTGGAGACTGCTGGTCCAAGACAATGGGTATCTTGCACCTCTTGGTTTTTGTTGTTTAGTTATTCTTTTCATTCTGATTATTGTTTGATGACAAAAAAAAGTATTTGATTTAACAGAGAAAAATAGTACCTCGAGGGATCTTTTCCAAAAAGGTCTCATATATGTAAAAATCATTCAAGGTTCTCTGAATGATGTAATAGCAGAAACAAGGCATTAGGCAAGGAGACATTCTTGCCAAATAGATCCTTATAATGCCAAGGACATGGAAATGTTGAGCATAGAGTCCAAATGGAAGAGGAAGGAGCTCCTGTGGATAAGCAGAATTTCCAGATAACTCTGATTTACATATAACATTGGACTGACACTGTGCAATGCCTTCTGAGGTTAATAATCACAAGAGTTTGGCCTAACTACTCATTTGGGTAGAGCACAAAAAGGATCAAACAGATTGGGACAAAAGTCATTAACTCCTATTATTCATCTATTCCCATATATAAAGATAGATATAAGCTGGTATTTTAAATAAAATACCAAATAATGTTCACAGCATGGAAGAATAATTAGCAAATTAATGCTGCAAAATTGTTTATAATTCTCCTGAGGTGATTATTTCTTTTCCCCCCCTCTAAATTAGCCATTACAGTTTATAAGTAAGTCAACAGGTAATTCGAATGTCTTAAATTTCTAAAGTTGACAAAAGGACAACAAATAGTCTATTTAGAATAACTGTAAACTTTTTTTTTTAATTTATTTTTTAATATGTTTGGTTTTCAGCATTGATTTTCACAGGTGTTTCAATCACAAATTTTCTCCCCCTACCCACCCCCCCTCCAAGATGGAGTACACTCTGGTTGCTCTGTTCCCCAGTCTGCCCTCCCCTCCGTCACCCCATTCCCCTCCTATCCCCCTTTCCCTTCCTTTCTTGTAGGGCAAGATAAATCTCTATGCCCCATTGCCTGCACATCTTATTTTCTAGTTGCATGAAAAAAAAAACCACAAACATTTTTAGTTTTGAACATCTATTTTTTTAAAACCTTGAGTTCCAAATTCTCTCCCCTCTTCCCTTCCCATCCACCCTCCCTAAGAAGTCAAGCAATTCAACATGGGCCACATGCGTATCATTATGA
>CM053624.1:230227539-230249067 GCA_028646595.1 Phalanger gymnotis | reverse complement strand
ACCCTTGAGTTTTTCAGTGGGGTATGACTGCTTGTAGACTAAAGAGTTCTATGTTCCACGCTTGGGCGGATGCGCTGCCTCACCAGCACTCCTCCTTGCCCAAGAACCTCCTACCTAGACTGGGCTTAAATCTTCAGCAGGCTCTTCACTCCTGCTCTGATCAGCCACTTAATTCCTCCCACCAGGTGGGCCTGGGGCCAGAAGCAACTGCAGCCGTAGTTCTAAAGCTGCCCCATCTCCGCTGCGCCAGGGGTGGTGGCCGAACTGCAAACTCAGTCCCGCAGCTTTTCCCACTAACCTATTCTGTTGTCTTTGCTCTTTGTGGGTTGAGAGGTCTGGTAGATGCCACAGCTCAGTAATTCAGGGCTGTAGGGCACTCTCCGCTTGGCTGCTGGTCTGGTCGGTCGTCCGCACCGCGCACGCTGGGCTCTGCTCCACTCCCCTCAGCTGGGAGCTCCATGAGGGACAGATCTTACCAGAGACCCTCCAGGCTGTCCTGGGCTGGAGCCCTGCTTCCCTCTAACACTTTGTGGGTTCTACAGCTCTAGAATTGGTTCAGAGCCATTTTTTAATAGGTTTTTGGAGGGACTTGGTGGGCAGCTCACGCCAGTCACTGCTTCCCAGCTGCCATCTTGGCTCCGCCCCCAAATGTAAACACTTTTATAGTGATCTATTTTTTTTATCAATGACGACTGAACTACATTTGAACACCTCAGTTCCCACTTTGTAATATGAGGAAAGTGAAATTTTGTTGAAGACAATGAAATCAAGAAGAATGGCAGACCAAGTATACAGCAAAGAAATGTATTGGAGGGGATGCAATCTTGAAAGCACTAAGTTGTAAAAGATCTTGCAGTGAAAGGAAAATATCAAAGAAATAGGAAAGTGGGAGGTGGTAAGGACTATGTTACTACTCAATGAACAAAGGACTTTAATAATTTCCAACTGATAGGCCTTTCTCATTTTGTGAGAATGGTCTACATATATGTTGAATAAATCTTCAAAAATATGAAGAGGAACAGGCAGTTTTTAAGAGCAGTTTTCTATGATAGACCCTATGTTTTCAGTCAAACAACTTACTGACAATGGAAGTGATTATGAGACATCACTATGTTTGCTTGTAGATTCTCCCCCAAAATTGATTTGACAGAGCAAAATCAGACAAGATTCTTTTACCTTTCTTTGATCCCTAGCACTCAGAACAATGCCTGACACATAGCAGGTGCTTAGTATTTGCTGAATGACAACTGGCTACCAAGTCTTAATGATTCTCTCTTCACATCATCTCCTGCTTCTCTCTTTCTGTCTGTCTCTCTCCTCAATCTAATTCAAGCCCTCATGAACTCTTGCCTGGATTACTGTAATAGCCCTGATGCATCTACTTGCCTCAAGTCTTTCCCTTCTCCAATCCATTCTCCAGAGAGCTGTCAAAGTGAATTTCCTAAAGCACAAATCTGACCAAGTCACTTGGCAGCTTGATAAATTCCAGGTGTTTCCTATTATCTCTAAGGATAGAATTCAAAGGCATTTAAAACTTTTACAACCTGACTCAAACCATTTTCCCCCTTTTTATGCACTAAGTAGTCTAGCTGAACTAGTCTTGGGATTCTTCAAACAGAATACATTTCTTCCATCTCATGCTTTCTCCCACTTCATTATCTTATTTTTTTTAAATTTTGTATATACTTATGTGTATATATGTTATTTCTCCCCCTCCTTGAAGACAGGGACAATTTCATTTGTTGTCTTTATATCCCCATGATTTATCACAATGCTTGGCCCAAAACAGGTGGTTTAGCCAGGCAAAAATGCTTGTTTGTTTGAAGTTCTATGTCTACTTAATTATTTCAACTGAATCAAAAGCCAGTAATTTTTAGCATTAAAATCTATGGCACTAGCTGTGTGACCTTGGGCAAGTCACTTAACCCCAAATGCCTTGCCTTCCCCCCTCAAAAAAAAACCAAAACCAAAACAACAAAAAAAAAAATCTATGGTTAGTGTGATTTTAATCAAAATACATAGCAGCAAATGTATGAACACTAGTTTTTTCCACAATTACTCTATAGGTTTTCTATTCATATTAAAGAAGAAAATCAGTTGGATGCTATTTAGAAAGAACAACATTAAAAATATGATTTCCATTTGCAATGGATGATATAACGAGGATAATGGAAGCCTACATTACATAAGAAAATGTTTTATTCTTGTTGATTTCCAATTCAATTATTACCTGGTCCAGGAAGGCTTTTACTAGTGTGTCTCTGTGTAGGACATCTTGAAAAACATTCCTGGGAAGACAGCATAAAGACAGAATATAAACCAGATTGTTTAAAAAATGGCAACAAAGAAAAATAGTTGATGGATGGTAGGAAAAGAAATCTAGTTTTTAGGAACTTAACTTGAATTATAACTCTATAATTTAAGGAACTTATTTTCCATAGAAACTTTCAGGTCAGTTCATTTTCTTCTTTCTACTACAGTTAAATCACTATGTGGATTACTATAACTTATCTCTGAAAACAAAGACCATCCCTAAAGTATAGGCAGTAAATTAAAGTAATGATCAGTTCTAACAACCTGTAAACAAATTTACTCTTGTAAACTAATAACTCTTTATAATCAGGTTTGGGAGGGAAATAATGTGAAATAAATAAGGGGTGCAAAGGAAGACTGACGGTTCTATAGGACAGGTAACAGAGATTTCTTTTACATAACCTAACTTCATCTATTCTTATATTTCTGTTAGGGTATGTTTGGGGAGTATGATCAGCTGATGTATATTATGAAAATTAGAAAGTAAACTATCCTTCACCTTGGCTTATACCAGGCTGAGAAATCAGGAAAATACTGTTATCAGAATTTATCAGAATCCAAAGTTAGACTCAGGTCAGAAAGGGTGTCAGCATTTAAAAAAGAGTAAGAAATGAAAAGAAAAAGAAAAGCAGTAACAATGGGAGTATGAATTTAAAGTCAGGGTGATAGGGAAAAATATAACCGCAGCAGAAGTAATGGGAGAGTATATCAGATTCACTGTAGTCTAGAAACTAAGAAAGAGGAGAGGTGAGAGGTTTGCAGAGATGTTGGCAGAAGAAAAGTGACTGAATAGCAAAAGTAGTACTTCTCATGCTTGGCTGTATAGATCACCGGTTGACTCAGTCACCTGCATTTCCATTTCTAAGACATGAGATAGCACTGGATGAGTATTATGTTGGGTGTCTTAATGTAATGTGATAAACTAATGAATTACTGAATCTACTTCAGGGAAACTGCAAGAAACACTAGAGTTGAATAAGGTAGGCTCTGTTTGCTAGTCTCAATGGAAGTTGTATATGAGATAAGGTGTCGATGAGATGGTGATTAAGTTTTCCACTTTTTATCGTCTACATCCTAGACATGAGTGCTCTATTTTGCCAGGTTAATCATAGTGACATGCAATAACATTGTAGCCCTATACTTCTTGACATGAAGAAATGGAGAAATCATTTTTCTGGATAAAGCTTTCAGGTAATCTGAACTTAAATCTTCTTTCTTTTCATCTTTGCTGGTCTACACAATTTAATCTGATGAACAGTTGCATTAACAAAGAAAATAACATCTGCAAGATTAAAAGATGAAAGCTATACTGTAATTCTCTTATTTTCAGTGTTATTTAGATTTTCTCCATGATAGTATGATCGTTATCATCTTTTTTCATAGTCAGAATTTTTCTATTTGGGAAAAAGATACTCAACCTATAATTTTACAATCATGGATTTTCATTTCATTGAATTTAAATACCATATCCTGTAACTGAAATGAGTAAAATGGCATATAAAAAAACAATTCACTATAAAATACAAAAAAGAGCCTCAGTGCTACACTCATTTATGACAATGTATTTTGCACTATGTCCAGGATATATTGCATGCTTTCTTCAGGATAGAAATAGCCAGAATTCATTCCTTCTGTTTAGTTACCAAGCTAATTAATATTAATACTACTGTCATTTTGAAGGGCTAATCTGAACCATTCAAGGAAAAAAAAGACAATGATAATAGGAAAAACAGATCTATTTAACTTAGAAAATGTTCCTTCAAACATTATCCTTAATCATGTTCCTTTTTTTGAATATATTACTTGAAATTTATGCATTTTGTTGTTATTGGAAGCATTCTAGCGCACAAGATAATAATTAAGTTTGTGGAAATAGAGCAATATTAAGTATAATTTGGAAGCCAGTACATACAAATCAGGAGTGAAGCTTTCATCTGTATAGATAATTGTATCCTGAGCCACGTCTTCTTCTGAAGTGGCTCTCCAAAACGCAGTCAGCTCTGATCTCATGTAACGACGCTGATTATAAATATGTTCGTGACAGGGTGGCATCTGTTTCACTGTATTAACATCCACATCTATGTGTGTAGTGGGATATGGGGCATACATTACTTGTCGGAAGGGCAGTACAAAACTTCCAGTTGAATCCTGTCACAGTAAAAGGTAAAGTAAACTTACTATGAAAATTTATGATTTTTCCCTGTTCTATAAAATATTCATAAATAAGCATGATGACAAAACTTTCCAAACTTTCAAAAAGCTACCAAAAGAGCCTATTATACGTCTGTTTAGTTGTGACTCCCATGTTTGAAAAATTATCCTTTTTTAGATAACTCCTTCCATGCTTCTTCCATATCAATTGCAACCATCATACCACAAATCCTTGATATGGATATTTGACTTATCAATAGATGAGACATTTTTTCCTTACATAAGGGAAACTGGCACATACGGAGCAAAGGCACTGTGCTTCAGGAGGCCTGGATGCACTGTCTACGTGACTACGGAGGTCATTTCTCTTCTCTAAGGGTCAAGTTTTGACCTGTAAACACCCATTCATTCATTTAGCAATTACTGAATTCATACATTAAACTAAGCACTGTGAGGGATAAAGATATTATTGGATCAGAGGATTTAGAGCAGGAAAGAACCTTATAATTCGTTTGGACCAATCCCCTCATTTGACAAAATGGAAGACCTAAGAGTTTTAAGAAACTTCACCAAGATCACATGACTATTAAGTAGGAGAAAAAGGATTTATATCCACATTCTCTGTTTCCAAATGCAGTGGTCTTTTCTTTAAACCATGCTGCTTCTCATGCCCTATGGTCTGGTGGGAGGGTTAGCCTGTTTATCCAACTAATCATAATACAACAACGAGGGCAAAGAGGTACAAAATGGGGTGTGGGTGTATTGTTAGATGGGATAGGGAACTAGAGAAGAAACAGCAACGATTCAAAAAGATTTCTTCCAGTTCTACAAGTCCTATGATTTTATGATCAGGAGAGGCTACTAAAAAAAGAACATTAAATTCTTCAACTGATTACTTTCCAAACATGTATGTATTCTTTTATTTTGACAAATTTGCACAAATCAAGTTGGTGGTTTTATTGTTCCCAAGGAGTAGTCACATTGAAATTCTGTCATTGTGAGTACCCAGTGTGATGCTTCTAACAGTTTCCATGTGGAATAGGTACAATGTTCTATATGCATTCATTTTTTATCCTTCTTCCCACCCCTTTTTTTCACTTTGCTTGCTTGTGTCCTCAAGAAAGCAACCCTGGGACAGATTAAAGGTCTCAGAACAATATGCAAGTTGTTATTTTATATCTTATTGATAATTCCATCTACATAGTAAAAAATATTCCAAGAAATAAACAATGACACTGCATCTTTGATTATTCTAGTACAATCAAGCAACAGAATAATTACTTTTTATGTCCTAACACATAAAATAGTAAATATTTTTAGTGAGTTTCCAAAAGAATTTGGGATTTCATTTTGTAGAAAAGATCACAAGCTGTACCTTGAGAAGGCCCTGTACAAATAACCCGGATTCATACTTAAATGAAGACTCATTCCTACAAAGCCTGGAGCATTTTCGTTCTGAAGGAGTCAGAAAAAGGCACAATGTCCTCACTATCTGTAAAACAAAAGAGGATTTCAGTAGGAAAAAAAATGAATATAGCAAAAGGGTCACTGGTTCGCTAAAGAAAGGAATCCTGAATAGAAACTTAAGTTTTATTTACTGATAAATAAATCCAAAAAAGAATAACATTTCCAATACTTAAGTGCACTTCCAAGTTGCCTCATGTGCCATGGCAATTTTTTTTCAGACAAAAATGAAATTTTCTAGAAATATATAACAAAGCTAGGTACAATGAAAGATCACTTCCGAGATTTATGCAAGTAAAATCCAACTAGAAGGTCCACCAAGTGGCTATCCAGGTCCAAAGCTTTTTGTAGTACTGAAATTTTGTTCTATCAAATATTGGTTGAAAAAAATGGGCCACTGGCTAAGACTTGTAAATTTTTGTTGTGAAAGAGTTCTTGGAGCATATTGCAGGCAGTTGATAGTGAGGTGCTATTTCTGCATAGCTTTAATTATAGTTATCAAAAATAACTCAATGGGTTATTTATATTCCATTTTTTCAACATGTTTGAATTGACCAATATATATTGGTTCATTAACTGGTCCTGTAAAGTTTTAATTTCTACTGGCTTGCACAAGTCATGAAAAGGATGTAGAGCCTGGGCTTATTTTGAAATTTTCTGGAAATTCTCTTTTTGTTCCTTTTTGGCATGGAAAGGCCGTGCTCTCACTGGAAATTTACCAAGGATTATGTTGAAACTTTCCTGACCCAGCCTAACATAGCGCCTGGCACACAGCAAGCACTTAATAAATGCTTGTTGACTGATCCCAGCTGGTGCATTCTCTCTCAGATTACCTTATATCTAATTACTCTCAATAGGCAATCATACAATATTACTTTGCATTCATTCTCTTTTTATGTATTCTGTATAGACTTATATAAGTCTTTAATGTCTCTGTGTTGGTGATCAAGATGGGCTCTTAGCACTTATTCAACCAAGTGCCCTTAAAGAGTTTGGCCTTTGTTTCCTTAATTAAACTAGGAGTCTTTGACAACCTCCTTGCCTCAAGGGAAAGCCTAGTTTACATGGGGTTGAGTGACATCAGAGGATTTTAGACCACGTGGGTTTAAGTCGAATTTTTGTGACGATTTCAGGTCATGTGGATGAGTTGCATGTGTGACTCACCTTTGACACTGAACAAGATATATAAAACCAGAGGTTGGCTTTCTTTATTTTGGAGCTCTGAGCCGCAGCAGGAATGGCGTGTGACTGAGCCAGTAGAGTCCTTGTAGAGCTCCGGCTGTTGATGGTTCCTTGATAACTATGAACTATATTTGGTCTGTTCATCAGTGATGTTTGTAATTTGTTTGTGTTTGCTCTGAAGTTCAGGGTGCTGGCTTCTTCCCCTGAACTAAGTGAATGATGTCTGTATGCTGGATTAAAGTAAGATTGTTAACCCCTTAATGGTGCTTTCCTTAGTAAAGCAGATCAAAAGAACCTGGGCTTGCAGCATTCTGCTGGTTGTTGTTGGTTTTACACCCCCAAAGCAGCTGCTAGCCGGATTGTTGAAACAGTCTCCTATTAGAATATGAGCTCCTTGTGAGTAGTATTTCATTCACTGTATTTGAATCCCCAGTGCCTGTCACATCACAGTCCCTTAATACTTGATTGACTTGGAACTGTTCTTTATTTAAAGTTACCAGCGATCGCTTAATTACCAGATCTCATGGTCTATTCTCAATCTTTTGATCTTGACCTCTCAACCGCATTTGACACTGCTGGCTACCCTTTCTTCTTAGACGCTCTTTCTACCCTGGGTTTTCACAACACTGTTCTCTCTTGGTTGGCCTCCTAGTCAAGGAAAAGGATGAAGATGGTACTGCTTTCTTGGTTATCTTCCTACCTGTCTGACCACTCTTCAAAATTTTTAGATGATTCATCATCCATATCACAACCCCCACCGCCTATGAGATTTTTTGAGATGGACGTCCCATATGCTCAACTTGATTAAAGCAGAACTCATACTTGCTCCAAGCCCTCTTTTGAACCTCCCTATTTATGTTAAGAATACATACATTCCTCTAGTCACCTAGGTTCTCAACAATGACATATTATTGGTCTTCTTACTTTCTCTCATCTCACATATCCAATTAGCTGACAGTGACTACTGACTCTAGGAGTAAATATTTTTCTTTATTGCCTCCTTTCATAATTTATATTTTTGAGTTGTATGATATATAGAATCATTACAACATTAGTTCATGCATATAATATACAAATAAACACCCATATATTAGAGGTATATTTGCAAAAAATTTTTTTTACAATCAAAAAAGTCTAGAGACCACTAGTAGTAGAAATTGAAGATAATCTCATTCTATTAAATGAACATAATGATGTGAAAGAGTCTTTTTGAAAATAGAAGCACCACATTTTTTCTGGGTATATTATATTATTCTCATTGCTGTGAATAGAATGGATGCTGAAATTATACTAAAACTGAATTATTCAAATATGGATTATTCACTTTGCATATTACTTGCAAATAGTTCTTATCTCAAATTGGTTTCTTTTAGCTACCAGTACATACTTTTAAACCACTTCTATCATCACTCCATATATGAATCAGAAAATCCAAAATAATTTTAATATTAATTTTAAAAAATAAGTAGGAAGATATGTGCTACTAAAAAGTAAAATGATACATTTCTAAACCAAATATAAACACCTGAATTACTGGTGTGATTTTCTTCTTCGATTATTACAAATAAGCAATTCTGAAAATGACTAAATTAACAGGTCTGATCCTTTTGGTCGCTTCATTAGAATAAGTGGGAATAAGGACAATTTAACAGCAATGATGCTGTTTGCACCCCAATTCTCCTCTGAGAATGAACAGGATAGAATAATTTTGGGCTCAAAGAAGTAAAAAAAAAATGTGATGGATATGGGAAAGAATAAAGAAGCAATAAAAAAGAAAGAATAAAATAGGAGGTAGAAGGGGAAAAGGAATAGAATTAGAATGGCAGAAAGAGAAACGCAATAGGAGGAGGAGAAAATGTAAATGGACAAAACAGAATAAAGTACGGAATACTTATGGTAAAATATCTTTGACTATAAAAAGAAATCTTAATTTCACTTATGTAATTCACAGTCAACTAAAAATGGCTTTTATGAAATGTCAAACTGCAAATGATAAATGACTTCTCACTTTTTGTCATGGCACATGACTACAATTTGGTCAGACTGTTGTTTCCAAATGCTTTTGCAGCATATTAATTCCCACCTTTAAAGTACTACATGTAATGTACTGACAATACTAATGATTCTAATGCAAGCTACTAAATGTAAAGTGACTTACCTTATTCACTTTATCTGCACTGCTACCTACTACTATAGAACAGCCACAGGTCTGCAGGTGGGAGCTGATGGCACTGTAAATTAAATGAAGATTTACTAGCTAAAAAAGATAATTTTACACACTGAAAATCAAACAAAAGCAAACCATAAAAATTATTTAATAGTAACACCTTTAAATCATAATAAAATCCAAAGTTATAGTGTAAAATCCTATAACCACTTCTGGGATAAAGTCCACTTTTGCCATTATATGAACTTATAACTCTGAAATTTATGTGGAAGATGGTTTAACTGGAAGATTATTAATTTACATAAGATAATACAACAAAAAAAGAGGCCATGAAAGGTACTGACACAACTATTAAAATTGAAGTCAGGCCTTAGAAATCTTACTTAATGCTTCTGTACCTCAGTTTTTTCTACCAAATTGTGGATAACCAAAATAACTTTCCAAAAGACATAATAAGGATCAAATAAAGATATGCAGAAAAACAGATGCCTGTTACCACTTTCAGAGAAATAAGGGTGGTTTTTCCATCCTATTTTTTTTTCATCACCAATATCTATATAGCTTGACATTAATATAAAAAAACTGGCTTTTAAGAAATGGAACAAAATTCTTACTTGAGAAGGAAACCTTCATGGCAACTATCTCCAATGTCATCATCATTTAGTACTGTATCACTTATCTAAAGTAAAAGAAAAAAATTAGCCAGGTTAGAACATAGTAAGGAAAGAATTTTTTGTCCCTCCCTAAGATTTTAATCCAGCACTTAGCAGATTGCATAGTACACAAATGCTTAAAAAATGCTTGCTGATTTAAGTTTTGTGGCATGAAGGTTTAAAAGAGCATACTGTTGTCATTGCTTTGAATCAAAGAAAGCCATGAAATAATCACTTCTACATTTAATAGTAAATCAGAAGCATGTTTGTGAAAGCTGGTTGTGCAGGTTAAATGAGGTTCCATAAACATAGCTGACTCTTGAGTGCTTAACCACATTCAAAGAAAGACTGTCTGACAGTCCTTAAAACTCAGAGTTAGATCAGCAAGAGTAGCAATGGGAGTTCCAGCACTGTCCTGTTTGGCTTCTTAGCGGTACTGCATTCAAACCAACCAAAGATTCTGAATTACTACTCTTTAAAACTTTAAAAGATATTCCAAAATTCGTTAATAAAAATCTTCTAAATAAGAAGATTCATATAAAAAATTATGTGCACAGGTTTAAACCAAAAAATACTTTAGACTCTGAACGGTAACCAAAGTGGCTGATACCATATCGTGATGACTAAAGGAGACCATAAATGTCCATATATGCATACCATAAAGTCCATAAGTGAACTTCAACATAATATCTGAATTGTACATTGTTATTATAAAAGTGATTATTCCCAGAGAGTATATGTGTGGCAAAATTAATATAGCTAATATGATTCAAAAATGATTAATTTACATTGACCAAGTTACCTAAAATATTTCTATTTAATTGCTAGAGACTTTTTTTCCCTAGAAAGATGCTGCTTTATGTTAACAGCCTATCATTGGTATTTACTAATTAAAAGGTTTGCTAAATGTGAAAAGGTACCACTGCTTTGACTTCACAATACAAATATGAACTTACATCTATTTCCTCAGGAACACTGTGTGATTTCATAGATGAAAGGAGTTCCATTACAAGAATAACCTCTCCAGTGAGCATTGGAATAATGCTCTGACCCTACACAATAAAGTAAAATGAGGTCAAAAAAGATATGCAAAAGAGGAAGATCTTGGCAATGAAACTACTAACAATGAAAGCAAGAGATAAATGAGGTTTTCTAGGACAGTGAGATGGCAGGAATACAAAAATCAATGCTTTTGTTGGGTAGAAAATGCTTGATAATATTAAAAAGAGCCAAATAAAACAAGTTTCCCATTCAAGGTTTTTAAGGGTTTATGTGCTAATCGAAGATGATTTTAATTTTTTCCAGAAACTCTTTTCCAGTCACTGAATCTATCACACACTGCCAACTATGGCTTATCATACACTGCTAAATGTCATTATTTGAACCCTCTGGTTTAAAATTAATATTTCTAATTTATTACTTGAGATATAAAAATTAATTAAAAGGACATCTACTGCTTTTCACGTTTTATAGCCAGGGAAGCTAAAAGACAGTATACTCTGTGAATCTTTTTATCAATAATTTCAAATAGTGACGACTAGACATATACCATGACCCTTATGACTGCTAATAAATCATTCTTTCTACAAAAAAAGGAAGCTTACACATAATCACACGAATTTTAAGAATGCAAAACTATCCTCTGGTCTCAAGATAACATTTCTCATTAGTACAGGTCAAAAATAAGAGTTTTCAAAAATGCTCCCTCTTGAACCAAAGGGAAACAGTTATCTCTTATTGTATCTCAGATATTTAATGTAAATGGTCTCAGCTGTGAGGGATTTGGGCCCTGTGATTGAACAAATTATCCAAAACTTACCCTACAGAAAATGAACAACAAAGGTGGCAAAGTGTTCACCTGTGGCTGATATTATTCCTACACTGATTGTCCCACCACTCTCCACCCTCAATCTATATTCTACTTTATGGGTAAAATGTTTGGATAGATTCCTTTAGTTCTGCGGTAACTGCTTAAATTTTTTTCACAGTTTCTTTTAAGATTCCTTGGAAGTGCACTAATTTGCTTCACAATTAGATCAACTGAGAGAACCACCAGACCACAGTCTCCCCCACCGCCACACGAACTTTTTAATAACTATCTTTAATAACACCGGCATTTAATGGCATATACCTTCCTCTTACCTGATCTTCCATTCTTTCTGTTCCTTCTAATACAATCTTCTGGACATTCTCTTGTCTCTCCTGGGCAAAAAAAGTGCTTACTTTAGAATGGTGTTAGTATATATATATATATATATTCATATAAACAAAGGTCAATTGGTAAATTAATTTTAGGTGAAATTTCTCTTCATAAATTCCCAGAGACTGATATGAATGATTTTCCTTTTCTGTGCATAAACAGGAGGTATATGGAACTATGCTAGCAACTATTATTGTCCCACTGACAAGGAAAGAACAAAACAAAAGCTTACTTTACTTACTGGTTAAAAACAAACAATAAAAAACCAGGTCACTTCAGCAAAAATGTTAAACTGAACTTTAACTGTTCATACCTTCTTAAATGAACAAGATAACGTTCGATCTAACAGATATACCTGAATAGTGAAAACCAACTCTTATTGAGAAAAAAAAAAAACTGTTTTCCTTTGTCACCTAGCAGAAGTCTTCCCAAGACTTAATAAAACCGTAGGGGAAAATACAAAGGAAAAATACAAACTCATGTCACCTCCCTTCCTCCCACTGAGCTCCCAATCCACTACTTGTAGGGAGGGAGTTGGAATACTCCTTGCTCTCTGCTGCCATTTCTAGACTCCCTCCTCTATCATCATAATTCAGCAATTTCTGCTCCCCTTCAGGGTCCACACCATTCAAATTTATTGTCTAACAGAAGTAGAAGGGATTAAAAAGAGATGGCAAGAATATACAAAATAACTACATAAAAAAAAATCTTAAAATCACTGCTAACCACTTAGTGTGGTTACTGATCTACAACCAGATATCTTGGAGAATAAAGTCAAGGGAGTCTTAGGAAGCATTGCTAACAGTAAGGTTAGTGGAGGTGATGGAATTCCAGCTTAACTATTTTAAATTCAAAACGCTGCTGTTAAAGTTCTGCATTCAATATTTCAGCAAATTTGGAAAATTCAACAGTGGTCACTGAATTGGGAAAGATCAATTTGTGTCCCAAGCCTAAAGAAGGGCAATGCCAAGAAATGTTCAAATTATGAAACAACTGTGCTCATTTCACATGCCAGCAACGTTACACTTAAGATTCTTAGAGCTAGGCTTCAGCAAAATGTGAACAGAGAATTACTAGAAGAGCAGGCTGATTTTCAAAGAGGCAGAGGAACTATGGAAAATTGCCAACATTCGATGGATTATGGAGAAAGCAAGGGAGTTCTAGAAAAAACATCTACTTCTGCTTCATTGACTACACTAAAGCCTTTTACTGTGTGGATCACAACAAAATGTGGCCAAGTCCTTAAAGAGACAGGAGTACCAGATCATCTTATTTGTCTCCCGAAGAACCTGTATGCAGGCCAAGAAGCCAGTTAGAACCAAACATGGAACATGGATTGGATTAAAACTGGAAAAGTAGGACAAGGCTATATAGTGTTACTTTATTTAATTTATATGTAGAATACATCAAGTGAAATTCCAGGCTGGATGAATCAAAAGCTGGAATTAAAGTTAACATGACAGAAAAGGAAAATGACAAATGTTGGAAAGGATGTGAAAAAATTGGGACACTAATATACTGTTAGTGGAGTTGTGAACTGATCCAACTGTTCTGGAGAGCAATTTGGAACTATGCCCAAAGAGTTATAAAACTGTGCATATCCTTTGATCCAATAATATCACTTCTAGATCTGTATCCTAAAGAGATCATAAAAAATGGAAAGGGACCTACATGTACAAAAATATTGACAGCAGCTCTTTTAGCGGTAGCAAAGAATTGGAAATTGAGGGAATGTTCATCAATTGAGGAATGGCTGAACAAGTTGAGGTATATGAATATAATGGAATACTATTATGCTATAAGAAATGATGAGCAAGCGAAGTGGATTTCAGAAAAACTTGGAAAGATTTATGTGATCTCATAAAAAGTAGAGTGAGCAGAAACAGGAAAACGTACACAGTTAATAGCAACACTATGCCATGATCGACTATTAACAGCTAGCTTTTCTCAGCAACACAATGATGTAAGAAAACTCCAAGGACTCATGATGGAAAATGCTATCCATATCCAGAGAATGAAATGATGGGAGTCTGAATACAGATCAAACCATACCATCTTCACTTTATTTTTTTGTGGTTCTTTTGGCCTGTTTCTTTTTTCACAACATTAGTAATATAGAAATGTTTTACAGTACTGTACATATATGACCTATAAAAATTGCTTATCATCTTAGGGAAGAACTGAGGAGAAAGGGAGAAAATTAAGAACTTAATTTTTTCTAAAAAAATGAATGTTAAAACATGTCTTTATATATAATTGTTTATATATGTCTTTATATATAATTGCCACTCTGATGGCAGAAAGTGAATTAGGATTAAGAAACCTCTTGATGAGAGTCAAAGAGGAGAATGTAAAAGCTGGTTTGAAGCTTACCATTAAAAAAAAAACCACACTAAAATCATGGCAACTGGTCCCATCACTTCCTGGCAAACAGAGGGAGAAGAAATAGAAGCAGTGTCAGATTTTATATTCTTGGGCTCAAAGATCACTGCAAAGATGGAGACTGAAGTAATGAATTAAAAAGACACTTACTCCTTTGGAAGGAAAACTATGACAAATCAAGACAACATACTAAAAAGCAGAAATACCACTTTGCTGAAAAGGTCCATATGGTCAAAGCTAAGGTTTCTCCAGGAGCAATGTATGGCTGTGAGAATTAGACTACAGGGAAAATTGAGTGCTGCAGAACTGACGTTTTCAAACTGTGATGTTGGAGACGACTTTGAGACTCACTTGGACAGCAAGGAGATCAAATCAGTCAACACTTTACAGAAATTAATTCAGACTATTCACTGGACAGTCAAATACTGAACGTGAACCTTAAATACTCTGGCTACATAATGAGAAGAAAGTATTCAATGGAAAAGACCCTGATACTGGGAAAGACTGAAGGCAAAAAGAGACAAGAATGGCAGAGGATGGGAATGGACAGATAGTGTCATGGAAGCAAGGAACATGAGCTTGGACAGACTTCAAGATAGTGGAGGATAGAAGGACCCTGGTGTGCTATAGTCCACAAGGTCACAAAGAGTGGGACATGACTGAATAAAAGCAAATCTATTTCCTGGAGGATATTATCTATTGACTTCCAGGACTTTCTCCTTCCTTCATCCCTCAATGAACTCAGTATCTGCTGGGCTTCCAGTCTTCCTCTGACATCAATTCCTGCCCTCAGACTAGGGGCCTTAAATGTATATATTGCTGATGCTCGGTTAAATCCCTTAACTTCCAAGTTCCTGAATCTACTCAATTCCCATGACCTCCTTCCTCCTCCTCCACTCTTAACTCAAGCTACATATAGAGACAGTCAAACTCTTAAACATGTCATTACTCATAAGTGTACCATTTCCATGTTCATGAACCCTGGAATTCTTTTATTTGATTATAATCTTTAGCCATTCCATCTTTCCCTATGCCTCATGACCCCCCCACCCCAACCCTATTCTTCCATCTCACTGTGACCTCCAATCCTTCCAGTCTCCCAGTTTTCACCAGCCATCATCCTTGAACTGGCAACCCTGTCTTCCTTTTCCCTATCCTGACCCTATGTTCAACTCCACACTATCCTTGGCACTCAGACATCTTAACTCACAGCCAATCATGCCTTGCCAAAGGATTACTCCCACAATCTACTTCCATTGCTCCTAATTTGTTGCTAAGTTGAAGCTTGAGAATATTACAAAATCCTACTGTCTAGTACACTACAAATTTATGTTATCTAATCTCACCTTAGTTTTAATCTATCTTCCTAGTCAATTTGTAATCTCACTCACTATAGCAGGTTTTCTAAATATTCTCATGTTTCCTCAAGCTTTCCACTGTAGCCACTCTCCCTCCCTCTCACTTAATAATGTTTTTGCTATATTCTCAACCAAAAACCTTGAGGCCATTTGCTAAGAAGCAACCTCTTTTTCCTTCCTCATCAAACCTCACTCAGTTACCTTTTTCCATTATCACTTACTCTCACATGAAGATGGTCTTTCTTCTTGTCTATGCAAACTTCTCTACATGTATTCTTGTACCCATTCTTCTCTTCTACAACAGACTGATCCCTGCTCCTTCTCCCTTTCTTTTCCCCTCTCATCATTATGCCAAGATAAAATCAACTTGGAAACTCATGCCTCCTCAGTACTGCCCCTCATATTGTAGAGGGTGGAGGATGAACATTGAAGAGCTCCTCTCAGATCATCTATGTCATCCACATTTAAGGATGGCACTGCAGGAATTCTCATCAGAAACTTGTCATTTTGCAGACTCAAAAACTCACACCTCCTTGGATCGTTTCCTAACCCAGCAACATGGCTTTAGGAAGCCTCTAGGTTAGGTAATTTTCCCCCATGCCCCCATTCTATGTGTTGTCTTTCCTCATTAGACTGTGAACTCCTTGAGAACAGGGACTTTGGTCTTTCTCTGTATTCTCAGTGCTTAGCAGTGCGTGGCACATTTGTCGTTATTCTATTGTTTCTATCGTGTCCAACTCTCTGTGATGCCGTCTGGAGGTTTTCTCGGCAAAGATAGTGGAGTAGTTTGCCATTTCCTTCTCCAGCTCTTTTTTACAGGTGAGGAACTGAGGTAAAGAGGGTAAAGTGGCTTGCCCAAGGTTATGCAGCCACTAAGTGTCTGAGGCCAAATTTGAACTCATGGAAGTGAGTCTTCCTGATTTAAAGCCATGTAGTCTATCTACTGCATCACCTAGCTGCCTGGAACATAGGAGGTTAATAAATATTTACTGACACTCTTCCTATTTCTCTTCCAGGTCTCTCCCTACTCCAATCTCAGTTTAGTTGCCAAAATGATTTTCCTAAATGGCAGGTGTGACCATGTCATCTTCTGCCCCTTAGTAAACTCTAATGTTTCCTACTACCTCCAGAATTAAAAAAAAAAAAATCTTTTTATTTGGAATCTAATTTGCCTCCTTACTGTTCTCCATGTAGATGATACTCTTATCATCCAGTTTTCACTGGCTGTCCCTTATGACTAGAATGCACTCCCTCATCTTTACCTCCCAACTTTCCTAGCTTTTTTCAAGTCTCAGCTAAAGTTTCACTTTCTAAAGTCTCACTTACTATCTTAGTGCCTTCCCTCTGAGATTACCCCAAATTTATTCTGAATATACCTTGTTTGTATGTGGGGTTTTTTCCACCAAGTTGTTTCCCCTATTAGACTATGAGCTCCTTGAGAGCAAGACTGTTTCCTAGGTGGCCAAGTAGACAGGGTGATAGGCCTGGAGTTAGGAAAACCTCAGTTTAAATCCAGCCTCAGATACTTACTATGTGACCCTGGCCAAATCACTTCTTTCTGCCTCAGTTTCTTCAAATGTAAAATGGGGACAATAATTGCATTACCTCTCAAGTGTTTTTGTGAAATTTAAATGAAATATTTGTAAAGCATTTAGCACAGTGCCTGGCATATAGTAGGTACTTGAGAAATGCTAGCTGATTGACTACTTAATAGAAGCTTGCTGACTGACACTAAGGATAGTGGGCTGTCAATAACCAAAAAATATTTTAAGTAGTCAGTCATTATAGTGACAAACATTTGCCAAGTGTTTACTATCTGGAAGTCATCTAACAGATGCTGTAGGTGATACAAATAGGTATAAAGCACGGTCCAGCCCTCGAGCAGCTTGTAATTTGGGTGAGAAGATAAAAATACATACATATAAAAAGATCACTTACAACACCAGAAAATAAATGCTAATTGCTTAATGTAAGGAAAATTTTATGTCTCATCTAACATTTAATTTTTGTGATGTAGCAAAATTATTCCCTGAATATGTAAACTGATGCTTCTCTAGGTATAAAAGAAATTCAGAAAAGAGAGAGATAAGGAGATGGGATTTGACTTAGATCTTAAAAGACCAGAAAGAAACTGTTGGGATGTAGACATTTATAAACTAAGGGAAAGCTCTTTTTTCCTTTACAGATCTGAATCAAAACACCCTCAAGAAATTAAAGGTTGAGAATATACTTTTGTTAGTTTTTACTTTGACATATGTAGAAGAAAAATAAAAGTTAAGTTGTTTTTTCCACACTGGCTACAAATTACTATCAAGTTATAAGCAGCATATTAGTTTTAAAATTTTCCAAGTGGAACTATTAGGCAAATTTAGAGTCCGAAATCACCTTAAATATAATCTATTTTAACTCATTCATTCTATAGATGAGGAAATTGAGGACCAAGACACATTGCTATTTAATAAGAGTTTTCTATTTTAGATCAGTGGCCTTTCCCAATACTGCACAATCCATCTGTTCTAATGATTTCCAAATGCTTTTGCTTGTCTGCCCTAAATAACATTCTACCATTACCACATTCCAAAGTAACTCCCTGAATACTGCTTTACTCCATTTCAAATTACTGAGGTTCATTTCCTCCCACATAACCTATTAACAAAGCAAACCCTATTTTACAAAATAAGTAATAAACTTGTAAATTTCATTACTCTAAGATAGGATTCCTACTATTGAAGGGGGGGGGGCACGAATCCTACTTAGAATGTTTTCACATGATTAAAACATAAGGGATTGGAAAAGAAGCCAATTATACTGAAATACGGTTATCAAACTTGCTTTTTAAAAAGCAAAAGTTCATGGGCTCCAGGTTAATAATCCCTAGTAAGGAGTAGCTGAAGTTAGATAAATGGAGAGCAGGTCTTAGAATTAGTCAGGAAGGAGCAGCTAAGTGGTGTAGTAAATAAAGCACTGGCCCTGGAGTCAAGAGGACTTGAGTTCAAAAAATGGCCTCAAACACTTGACACTTACCATGTGACCCTGGGTAAGTCACTTAACCCCAACTGCCTTGCCAAAAAAAAAAAAAAAGGAAAAAAAAAGAATTAGCACGACCAGGGTTACAGTTTATTCGGACATTCTGACAAATATCTTTCCTTGTGTTACTGGTCACTTAACCTATCAACGTCATTGGCAACTTTCAAAGTTACAGAAGAAATTTCCTTTCTGGAAACAATAAAACCACAGGTTAGGGCTAAATGACGAGATGTTACTAGCAAGAAAAACACACATATTTAAGAGAGATTTGACTAAATGACTACTAAAAGATGTAAATATATAGCTTTTTTTTAAGGTTAGTGCAAGAATGGATAACTCTCCCATAGTACATCTCTTGGGATCATGTAATTACAGAAAATTGAGTTAGATGAACAGTGGGTCAGAGCTAGGGGAAATGCCTTTATTCCCAGGTAAAGCCTTGGTACTAGGCACAATCTTAAGAAGATAGAATTTCCAAACAAGCTGCTTTTATTTGAGTTTTGTTTTTTAAAAAGGTAATGCTTATTCAAGAATATTCTTTCATAGTTTATGAAAACAAGTAGAAAGCAACACTATAGCACTTCATCATGAGTTACTGCTTGCTACAACTAAAAAGCAATATATCAGGAAAAAGTACAAAAAGAATTTAGAAAAAGACTTTATTACTACTACTGAATCATAAGATGAGAAACAACACTACTACTAGGCCACATAATGAGTAAAATGAGTAGAAAAAGAGCCCTTACTGATTTTATGGGACAATGATGCAGGTGTGCAGTGTTTAGAATAAAGCATCATTTTAATATATTGAATTTAATAAATAAATTCATGAGAACAAATGTGTGCCATTTGCCCTCTACCCACCATCCAAGGGAACAACCCAGGTAGACGATGGATCTTACCAACTGCCAGCTAACTCCACTTACAGAACAGACAAGGCAGCCTATCTGGAATAACAAAGCACAATGGGGGAGCAGCAGGCAGCCGTCAACTGCCTCCTCAGACCTAATGGAGACAGTAAGGACCTCGAACATTTTCACCACCAAAGTTCCTAGAATTGTCAAATAGTTCGTTATTGGAAATGTATATGGCGTTATCTATGGAAAAAATACATTAAAGAAAATGCATTAGCACTTGCTTTGACACTGCACTGTAATAACCATGGCATTTTTCCACCTGTCTTTCAGATGAAACTTCCTGTATGTTATCATCTGCTGGAATGAGCTCCTTGACAGCTTTTCTATTATATCATAGGACTTTGCATCATGCTATGTACACAGTGTTTAATAAATGTTTTTTCATTCATTCTTTAAAGATTTCCAGTGTCACAAAAGCAGAACATCTTCTAAAGGAGTGTGAAGCCTAAGGATGTTTCTCCAGATTCTAATATAGCTCAAACCACAAAGTGTTCAATATATTAAAAAGGAAATGCCAGTTAACTTCTGTCCACCACTTAAATTTAAGTTAATTTAACATGTGTGTGTATATGCATATATATTCTTTTGTAAAAAAGACATAATAAAACATGGTAATCAAAAAAGGGAAGCTATTTTAAAGCTCCTACAGATTATAAAGATAAGTTCAATTTTTAAAATGTTCAGAATTCCTGGGAACAAGATTAATTTCCTGTTTTGATCTGAATAGGTTTCCACCTCAGAGAGAAAGAAATGAGTTTCAAACTGCCCAGTCTTCCAAAAAAAATGGTAAAAAAGAGAAAAAGAAACCGAAATATAATAGAAAAAATGAAGTTTCAATGAGTAATGTAGCTAGCTTGGTGAGCAAGTGCAAAATAGCAAAAATATTCCCCTTAGGAGGTAATATTTTTCTAAATTATAGAAACAGGGGGCAGAGCCAAGATGGTGGCTGGAAAGCAGGGACTAGTGCAAGCTCCTCGCCAAGTCCCTCCAAAAACCTATAAAAAATTGCTCTGAACGAAATCTAGAACTGCAGAACCCATAACATAGAGGAGGGAAGCAGGGCTCCAGCCCAGGACAGTCTGGATAGTCTCTGGGTGAGATCTATCTTGCACGGAGCTGGGAACGGAAGGGAGTGGAGCAGAGCCCAGCGTGGGCAGCACAGACCAACCAGACCAGGAGCTGGGCGGAGCGTGCCCTAGCTCCCTGAATCAGTGAGCTGCAGCAGTTACCAGACTTCTCAACCCACAAACACCAAAGACAACAGAGTAGGTGAGTGGGAAAAGCTGCTGGGGACGGGGATAGAGTTTGAGGTTCAGCTGCCCCCCTAGGGGCAGATACAGAACTACAGCTGCACTTGCTTCAGGCCCCAGGCCCACCTGGTGGGAGGAATTAAGTGGTGGATCAGAGCAGGAGTGAAGAGCCTGCTGAAGATCTAAGTCCAGTATGGGTTGGGGGTTCTTGGGGAAAGAGGAGTGCTGGTCTAGCAGAACTGGCACATCCCCCCAGGCTTGGCACACATAACTCTTTAGTCTACAAGCAGTCCTACCCTGCTGAAAAACTCAAGGGTCAAGTAAGTTGCCTGGGAACATGGACAGGCAGCGAAAACGCACCCAGATTCAGTCTCAGACTTTGGAATCCTTCTTTGGTGACAAAGAAGACCAAAACATACAGCCAGAAGAGGTCAACAAAGTCAAAGAGCCTACAACAAAAGCCT
>CM053624.1:230176667-230227039 GCA_028646595.1 Phalanger gymnotis | reverse complement strand
AAATAGATCCCAAAAAGAAATCTCCTAGGAATATTGTTGCCAAATTCCAGAGCTCCCAGATCAAGGAGAAAATACTGCAAGCAGCCAGAAAGAAACAGTTTGAGTATTGTGGAAACACAATCAGAATAACCCAAGATCTAGCAGCTTCTACATGAAGAGATAGAAGGGCTTGGTATACGATATTCCAGAGGTCAATGGAGCTAGGATTACAACCAAGAATCACCTACCCAGCAAAACTGAGTATCATGCTCCAAGGCAAAATATGGACTTTAAATAAAATAGAGGACTTTCAAGCTTTCTCAGTGAAAAGACCAGAGCTGAATAGAAAATTTGACTTTCAAACACAAGAATCAAGAGAAGCATGAAAAGGTAATCAAGAAAAAGAAATTGCAAGGGACTTACTAAAGTTGAACTGTTTTGTTTACATTCCTACATGGAAAGATGATGTGTATGATTCATGAGACGACAGTATTAGAGTAGCTGAAGGGAATATGCGTGTATGTGTGTATATATACATACACATATATACACACACACACACATACACACACACATATATATGTATATGTGAGTGTGTATGTATGTATATATGTATGTGTGTATATACATATGTGTGTGTATGTATATATATATATATATATACACATATATATGGAGAGAGAGAAAGAGAGAGAGAGAGAGAGAAAGAGAGAGAGAAGGGATGAGAGGGGAATATATTGAGAGAGGGAGATAGGGAGAGATAGAATGGGGTAAATTATCTCACATAAAAGTGGTAAGAAAAAGCAGTTCTGTAGGAGGAGAAGAGAAGAAAGGTGATGGGGAATGAGTGAATCTTGCCCTCATCATATTTAACCTGAAGAGAGAATACCATACATACTCAATTGGGTATCTTATCCTATAGGAAAGAAGGAGGAAGAAGATAAAAAAAAAAAAAACCAAAAAAACAGGGGATGATAGAATGGAGGGTAGATGGGGGTGGAGGTAATCAGGGGGATAGGTTAGGAAGAAGCAAAATATAGTCTTTCACAACATGAGTATTGTGGAAGGGTTATACATAATGATACGCATGTGGCCCATGTTGAATTGCTTGACTTCTTAGGGAGGGTGGGTGGGAAGGGAAGATGGGAGAGAATTTGGAACTCAAAGTTTTAAAAAATAGATGTTCAAAAACAAAAACAAGAAAGTTTTTGCATGCAACTACAAAGTAAGATACACAGGCAACGGGGTGTAGAAATTTATCTTGCTCTACAAGAAAGGAAGGGAAAAGGGGATGGGAGGGGAGTGGGGTGACAGAAGGGAAGAATGACTGTGGAACAGGGCAACCAGAATATACGCCATCTTGGGAGTGCGGGGGAAGGTAGAAATGGGGAGAAAATTTGTAATTCAAACTCCTGTGAAAATCAATGCTGAAAACTAAATATATTAAATAAAATAAATCAAAAATAAATTATAGAAACAGTTTAATATTTTACCCTGAACTCCAAATTCAGATGCATTTTTTTTCTCCACCAAATCACTACTTAAAACTGTCTTTTGAAGTGCTGAGAATAAATATTTTTTCTACTTAAGATACCAAAGGGTTCATTTGGATACTATATTTTCATAATGACAAAGAATTATAAATAATGATAAACATAAATACTATCATAATAACACAGAAAAATATTTAAACCAAGTTAAGTAAGATTATAGCAGGTGTAGAGAAGATAGAGCATGAGGATATTTTGAGGAAACATCTTTGTGTACAGCAAAGTAAGATGGAATATCAAAAAGTTAGATGTAATAGCAGAATATGATATGAATGATGCAACATAAAATGTCATAACCAGCATTTGGTAGTTTAGAATTACAAAAGGACCAACTGACTTTAATAGTACTAAAATTATATTTTTTGGTTCCTCTTATCGTGTTTCAAGAATTTTTCTATTTCCAAAATTCTTCCCTTGAAGAAAAGCATATCTGGTTCTATTTTCATCTTTTAAACCTATTGTTATTATTATTTATGAAACATTGACCTTATTTCTGTTAAGCAATCCTGTGGAACCTAGGATTCCTTGGAGTCAGGACCCCTGCACTCAAGTAGTAGCTACTGAACCTTGCTCAAATTACTTAATCTCTCAGTGATTTGGGCAGCTAAGACTGTACAAATACAAAACAAATGCTGAAATGCATTAGTAGATGGAATTACAGAACTGAAATGATTGGTCAAGACCAAAGAGAATACAGTAATAAAGTAAATAAAATGCTGGACTCATGAACCTACTCACCTTATGCATCCATATCCTTCCTTTCCGGATTATGTGTGTTAATCTATCAACACATACTCTATGAAGGGGAAGGTAGAAACTGAGTTCAGTTTGTGGAAGTATTATTGACAGTCCATATGTACTCCTATCCCCATTCCAGTTTCCATCAAATATTAATGAAACAATAATTACTCCTTTTTCAGACAACACAAAAAACTTCACATCTATGGCTCCACTTTCCGCATTCCGAAGGATTTCTCCATTTAGAGTATGGTTAGCAAGAAAAGTTATTTCTCCATCACTGAGAAGCAGTTGCTGTGTCTTGGGAGCCCAAATGTGCCTTACTCTAGGGCCAAGAATGTTGTCCCAGTATGCAAAAGTAGCTGCTAATAAGGGTGAATCACCATTTAAAGCGATCTCAGTTTTGGCAACAGCTGGAGATGGTGGTGGACAGAGAGTGGACATGATTGCATCCTAATTGTCACATTATCACAATGTTCAGGTGACAATCTGAAAAATGAAATTGAAAAAAAAGGTTGGTTGTTAAATTTGCCTCCTTTCAATCTTCAAATTAAAAATCCTCATAGTAACAGCTAATTTTGACTCAGCCTTCACATTGTTTTTTCGTTAATTAAAGCAAAGAGATTTTCAAGTGTGACTTCCATCTAGATACTGGATAGAAAAACAGATTTAGGTTAATATGTCCTGAAATATATTCAATAAATATTTGTAGATAAAGCTAACAATAAATTTACTTTCCCAAAGATAAGCTCAAATATCTAAACAGAATCAAAAACCAGAAAATAAGGAAAAAAGAGGTCTATAAATCTCTTAAGAGTTCCATACCTGGTCCCTTAGGAGCTCAGAATCCGTTTACTCCTATTTTATAGAAATCTAGTATGCATGGTTACATAGTTTCCCCATGATCATAGAAGATTAAAAGCAGAAAATTAGAAAAGCTGGGGTGGTATAAAGCAGGTATATGAAAATAGAAAAAAAAAAGACTCGACAAAAATCAGGCTAAAGTATAAAAAAGCAAGTGATGAGGAGGGTAATTGTGCAAGATAAGGGCAAATAGCACTCTAACCTTGACCTTAGGGATATCACTTTCTTACAAAATAAGCTAATTGATGCTCATAATAATCACACTGCATAAAATGTGTAAAAGGGACTTCAAAGATAACCTGGCCTAAGCCTCCTTTATTTTTGAGATAAAGCTTCTGAAACTAAAATAGAGTAAGTGAATTGCCTATGCTTACACTGTCAGTGGCAGTCTGGACCCAATTCTTCTGATTCAGGTGGTTTTGTTTTTAATTATTAAACCAAGCTCTCTTTCAGTATAGGAATAATGTTATGTGCATATTAGAGGTATAACTTGTTTTATTGTGATTTGCAGATACTGTGTTTTTTGGTTTATTTGTTTTTTCAAATTGAAGTTTTGTGGTAACCTCATGTCAAACAAGTCTATCGATGGCATTATTCCACCAGCATGTGCTCAAATTGTGTTTCTGTGACACATTTTGGCAATTCTCACAATATTTCAAACTTTTTCATTATCGTTATGTCTGTTACTTGTGATCTGTGGTCACTGATCTTTGATGTTATTACTGTAATTGTTTTGGGGCACCACAAACCGCTCCCATATAAGACGGAAAACTTAATTGTTGCATTTGTTTTGACTGCTCCTCAACTGGTCGTTCCCTGGTCTTTCTCTCTCTTCGGGCCTCCCTATTCCCTGAGATACAACAATACTGGAGAATATTACATAACCTTAGTTGATAATGCAGTGGCAGGTTTAAAAGGATTGACTCCAATTTTTAAATAAGTTTTATTGTGGGTAAAATGCTATTGAACAGCATCACATGCCACAGAGAATTGTTCATAAAAGGAAGAGTCAATTGGTGGGGCACACTTCACCGTTATCTTATTTTAAGAAACTGCCACAGCCAAACCAGTCTTCAGCAAGCCGCTCTGATCAGTCAGCAGCCATCAATATGGAGGCAAGACCCTCTAGCAGCAAAAGATTACGACTCACTGAAGGCTGAGATATGATGGCCAGCATTTTTAGCAATGAAATTTTTTTTAAAATAAGGCATGTACATTGTTTTCTTAGACATAATACTATTGCACACTTAATAGACTACAGCACAGTGTAAAATACACTGGGAAATCAAATAAATTCTTGTGACTTACTTTATTGAAATATTTGCTTTATTTGCATTATCTTCAATGAGAATAGATAACTATAGACTGTTTTCTACATCGGTTTGTGTTGTATTGTAAGATATTCTGTTTCTATTATTCCAGCCTTTTCTTCCATAATTTTTCAAATAAGCTAGCATTCTAAACCAATTTTGCACTTACCTACCAAATTGTGTTGTTTACTAAGAATGCTGTCTGCCAGCTAAGGTGATTTGAAAATCCCTATTATTTTACTCCAATTCCTGTTTTTCATTCATTAAATTTTTCTATTAGTTTTACCAAATTCCCAATTTCCGAAGGATATACTTTATTACACCTGGTTGGAGTTACTGTAAGTAACGGCATTTATTTTGATCACTGATCACACATGTTCAGTTGTTTCTGAAATGAATACTACAATTGTAATCAGTCTTTCCCTGTCTATGAAGATTAGTCATTTTCATTTTTTTGTGATAATCAGTTTGTCATGTCTAGCACCTATTCAGAAACCTTTCCAATAAAATATTCATAATGTAAAGGCATGAGACTTCTCAGCGGTCTCTTAAGACTGACCTACTTCTTAATTTTGAACCATGTTTTCAACATATTCCCTTGTATATTGAAGTCATCAATTATAAACTGTCTTTGTTTGGAGGATTTTGTCAAGTTCTTCATATGATTTCTCTATTTCTCCATCCACCATAAGAGATAATGGCATATATCCTACAATTCTTCAGAGTAGTGTTTTTGCTTATGCTCATCATAAAAAAGGTAAACTGAAACTCTTATGAAGTGTCCTATAAAATGTTCAATCATTCAAAAGATGTTTATTAGCCACCAACAGTGCTGTGGTCACAATACTGTGCTGGGAACCAAGGAAAATACAATGTAGATAAAAGCCATAATGAAGAAAAAAGATAAGATATCCCTAACAAAGCACATAGTAGGTGCTTAACAAATTGATGCTGAATTGAACTGAGTTGAAAAGTTAGAAAAGTAAGGGTCAAGTGAGGTCAGAAGTGATGATACTGCAGGGGGCAGGGGAAATGGGAAAATTTCACAGAAATGGCATGGGAATTGGATCTTAAAGGACAAAGAGAAATTCAACAAGAGGATTAATGGAAAAGCATAAGCAAAAGCAAGGAGCCAGAAGAGCATGATGTATTTTTGGAGATTGGAGGAAAATTCAATTTATCTAGGATGATGTACAAAGAAACATGATAAAGGTTGGAAAGATAAACTGATGCCATATTTTAGAGGGCTTCAAACACCAAAATCTACACTTTGCTTTGTAGGAAATAGAAAACCATTTAAGATTTTAAAAATGACATATATGTATAAAAAATTATTCTGGCAGCAGTACTGGAAGATAAGTGTGTGTCAGTGGAAAGCCCAGTCATAAGGCTAATGCAAAAGTTTAGGTGAATGTTAATGAGGACACTAAGGTGATAACTTTGGGAAAACAGAAGAGACAGATGTGAGGAATGTTGTAGAAATGGAATCAATAGGACTTAGTAATTAATTAGATATAAAAAGTGAACAAGTGGGAGGTCAACAATGAAACCAGAGTTAAAAACAGGGAAGATGGGGTGAATGAAAGAACCATAGACGGAAAGAATAATGTCAAAAAGGAAAGCAGATTTAGTATGATAGTAAACTTAATTTGGCACATACTGAATTTGAAATGCTAAGGGGACCATAATAGCTTCACTGTTATCATCACTGACAAACAGCAGCTCCTATTTAACACTTTCAGGTATGCAAAATACATTATACACATTATTTCATTTGATCTTCACATGATCTCTGAGAGATACTTGCTGAGGTCCAGAAATGACTTGCCCAGAGTCAAAGGGCTAGTCAGTATCAAGACCAACACTCTACAATACCATGTAGCCTCTCAATTCAGTTAGACATATCCTAAAAAGAAGCTGGAGATGAGATCTGGAGTTCAGAAGACAGATCAAGTCCACAGACATACATGAAGGTCAGTTAGCGGATAAAAATTGAAACTGCCAAAATAAAGAGCATAAAGAGTAGCCCCAAAACAGACCCACATTAAGAGGTGAGGAAGATTCATAAGATTGTTAGCGATGACCTAGTACAGCCTCCTAATTTTAAAGATAAGGAAATAGGAAATGTCAAATAACTTACCCAAGATCACAAAGGAAATAGAATAAAACTTCAATTCAATAAACATTTATTAAGCACTATGTGCAAAGCACTATTAAAGATGCTACAGATATAAAGGGGAAAACAACTTTCTGCCCTCAAAAGATTATAATCTCTCTCTTCTGCTAGTTCAGTACTCTTTCCACTCAACTATACTGCCTCTTAGAGGCAGAACATCATTTAGGACAGGAGGATCATTAATTTAGAGCAGATGACCTTAAAGGTCATCAAGTCTACCCTTTTCATTTTTCCAGATGAGGAAACTGAGACCCACCGCATAAGGTCATATGGGTAGTTAAGTAGCAGAGTGGGGATCTGAGTCAGTATTCTTTCAAAGTGTGGCATCTCTGAAACCAAATGAAGACATGTAAAGAGATCAAGGAGAGTGAAGATGGAAAAAAGGCTGGTGGATTTGGCAATAAGGAGGTCACTGGTAACCTTTGAGTGAGCAGTTTTAGTAGAATAGTGAGTGCAGAAGCTAGACTAATGGATTGAGGGCAGTAGATAATGAGGAAATAGAGATAGATATTAGGTACATAGTAGTGGAAGGGAGGAAAAGGGGTAGGGTCGAAATAATTCATAGGATTGTTTCTTCTTGCACTTAGGCACATATAAAGCCAATTCTACCCACTTGTATCCTGTCTCCACTATATCTCCCTTCTTTCTAATTTCCTGCTGTGCATTCTCCCTCCCCTGCTGTAGGTTAGCAACTAATATGTAACTTGTAGTTTTAGAGGGTTGACTGGAGCACTGAAATATTAAATGACTTGACCACTGTCACGGTGTCTCGTTCTCAGTGCTACCATCCTTTAACTGAAAATGTTCTTTTTGAAACTGGACTGAAACACAAACGATTAAATTAAAGGAAAATATTTTCTACTTGTAAAATTAAATGATTAGTAATACCACAATGCTAATCACGCACTATAATTAGTATAAAGAAAGATAAAATTCATTTAATCCTGTCAGGATTTATCACTGAAATCCTGTCAGGAGAAATGATCAGAGAAAATCGAGTCCTCCAAGGAAGGTGGCAAGAATTAATTTACAAACACACTGCTGTAGAGCAGAGTTGACTCAGGTTAGTCTGGTGGTTCAGGTTCCAAATTGGAATGAAATTAAGAGTTAACAAAACAAAATTTACTTAGCCATACACAGAAAGGATGTTTATCAAACACATACCACTGATCAAGTTGGGCAGAAATTTCTTGGAGCATTCACATCAATGTAGAAGCTACTGGACTTAAGCCACTCTGGCCCAATTAAGTCTGAGGGTGGTTTCACTATCTTTTGAGGAAAATCTAGTCTGACCTATGTGGGGTAGGTTTTAGTTCCCATATCCAGCAGGGGACTTAGTAGACACTTGTATCCTACATGGCATCTTCTTCTGTGATGAAAATCCACATTTGGAAATGTCTGAAAAGACCAACGTAATTATGACTTGAGACCTTTTTTCTTTTTTTTAATTTAATTTTTTTCTTCTTTTTGTTTTGTTTTGGGCAGGACAATTGGGGTTAAATGACTTGCCCAAGGTCACACAGCTAGTACACGTGTCAAGTGTCTGAGGCCGGCTTTGAACTCGGGTCCTTCTGACTCCAGGGCTGTTGTTCTACTCATTGCGCCACCTAGCTGCCCCCTGAGACCTTTTTTCAACATAATATACTACTCACAGAGTTATTGGAGTATATACTGTTGAGACTATCAGGTGATTTTTCATAGAGGTCTCATGGCAGTCCAGCATTCTGGTGTCCTAATATTATTATAAAAATTTATTCAATATGACTCGCTTGGCCACTCTCAGGCACAGAATAACAAAAATAAGAATTTCATACAGGCACAAGGTATTTATGGAACAATTTTACAAGAACCAGAAGGGCATTTTGTTTTGTAAAAAATAACTTGCTGTTCGATGCAAAGAAGTAGTGGGGTCCCATTTGGAGAATTTTTGGTCTTCTCAGCTGACACTATACTTGTATTGGCTTGTTTGGCCTCCTCTCCTTGGGAATAAGGCAGAGGAAGGTGTTCAAGATCAACCATGCTGCAACCATAACCAACAGAAGTTTCTTCCTTCCCCCTTTCTCCAGACCCTTTGTCCTTCTGGAAACAGTTTGGCTGCTTGGGGACTTTTCCGAAGATCCTTCAAGATTATTGAGCAGATCCCTACTTCCCACCCCCAGTTCCCAATTTAGATTTCATCTTGAATGTTGAGAATCACTGGAAACTGTCAAATCTAGCTGGTTCCTAAATTTGGAGGCTAGTCCCCCAAATCAAAAACTTTAAAACAAGAAACAAACAAAAAGAAACCTATCCTGCCATAAAGTGTGCTTTCTAGAAAAATAAATGATAAACCATTTTTCCTAAATTACACCTGAAAAACATCCAGAGGCACCTAGGTGGTACAGTGGATAGAGCGCTAGAATTGGGGTCAAAAAGAGCTGAGTTCAAATCCAGCCTCAGACACTTAGTAGGTGTTTGACCCCGAACAAGTCCCTTAATTCCTCTCTGCCTCAGAACTGTAACTGCTTTTCAGGGCTGTGAGTACAAAAAACGATAATATGTGTAAAGTACTTTGCAAACATTAAAACTGTATAAATACTACTATTAACTACTATAATTATACCTCCCTTATTTTACATGTAAGCAACCTGAGGGGAAAGAGGTTACACTAAAGTCCCTCAAGTAGTTAAATCGTATTGCTGAGTCTAGAATCAGAAGACTTTTTCATGCTGTTTCTCACCCAGCACTTCAAACACAGACAATTTTGGTTAGTATCTTTGAACTTTTTTCAGCTTTTGATGTCTGTGGTTTATTGCTTCTAAAGCTTTTGCTTAAAAAGGGCTACCTTATTTATTATGATTGGTACAACAGCCTCATTTAGTCTGCTGACTACTGCTAACTAAAATTCTGTAGTCACCTCACCGTTTAAAACTGCTTCAGTAAATACATGCAGCACTTTTTTTTTTTGGACCCTGAGTGTCTATAGCCCCTAATGCTGACCAGCATATATAGGTTCATTTGATTAATGTCACTAACATAGTCTTTTAGCATGGAACGCAATGCCATTTTTATGTTATATTTGGCCTGTCTCTTAAAGATGTGTTGCTCTTTTTCAGTTGGTTTTACTTGTCTAGAAAGTACATACAGCATAGGACTGCTCAAGTGGGCAAATCCAGTAACAATCTTCATTTCTTTAAAGCAAGTGAAATTTTCTACTAGTTTCACTAGTCTACACATGTCTTCACTGTATTTCAATCTTCCTGACTTTTGCCGGCAGTGTGATATATCTTTTACGAAATTGTTTTCTAAAAAGTCTTAAATTACCATGTTAGTTACTATGACTTTTTTATGTATCTGTGTGAATCACATCCCAGCCATCCAATCTGGGCATCTTAGTATCTGTCCTGCAAAACGTTAACACTCTGTCCCCCTTTTCCAATTCTTGTAGTGGGAAGAGTTATCAAATCACTAGCACTGTTTCAGGAAAGGGCCCCAGCATAGTCACTTAAGATCTGCTTAATATCCTAGGGACTTTCCAGACCCAAACTTCCTTCTTTGTGCAGTTTCACCCACGTTAAACTGTAAGCTCCCACAGGCCAGAAACTGTCTCAATTTTGTATCTGTATTAGGGCTTAATACTCAGGTTAGCAACAACAGCTGCTTAAAAAAATGGGATTTTCATTCATTCATTTCATTTAAGAGCACTGATATGTGCATAAATCAAGTAGCTCCTAAATACTTGCCCAAGTCAGGTTTGGGTAAAGTTATATTCAAAGTGCCTGCTTAAGCATTCCATTATTAACCATTTTGTTTATATTGCTTTGTTGCCTCCACCACAATCATAGCTTCCTAAATATACCACACATCCCCAACTGTTAAATCCTCCAGTATCTTTTCACTTTTTTTAAGGGCCTATTTTGTGTGCAGTTTTGAAAAATGTCTTGAACAGGATTCTACCAACTCTTGACACAAGACTTACTAGAATGCCAAAGTCTGATACCTTCCTAACAAGGGACACTATTTCTGGAAGCAAGAGAAGTGATTTGCTTTTTTGATAAACTATCCTAAACCTGGCTTTACCTAAAAAGGTTTTCTTCTACATGTGTTTAGTAAATTCACAATCGGTGCAATCTTTTAAAATCATTTTAATTGCTGGCTTGATGCTCCCACACACACTATTTCCTTTGCATAAATTAACTTTACAAGGTTTTACACAAGAGGCCAAAGACTAACTAGATGTGGCCATCTCAATGAGCCCTTAAACACTGGAGTTCCTTTTCTATATGCTGGAACCCTCTTCGAAGTCTGGTAAAGCCTATATCTCAACAGAGTAATATTTTTAAAAAATTATATGGTGAAGTAGATAAGAGCGCTGGACTTAAGAGTCAGGAACAAGATTCAAATCTGATCTCAGACACTGGCTGTGTGACCTCGACAAGATACTTAATCTGTTTGCCTCTGTTTGCTCATCTGCAACAGGGGGATAATAATAGCCCACTGTTGTGAGGATAAACAGAGATATTATTTGTAAGGCGCTTTGCGAACCTTAAAAGTGCTATAAAAACAGTGCTCATTAAAAAAAATTCATAGCTGAATGTTAAATTTCAATGAGTGATGTGACTTTCTTCTCATCCAAGTTTGCAAACTCCCTGAAATCTATCCACAGGGAGCCCTGGAGAAGGACCCTTGCAAACTGTAGATCAGTCACTCCTTGGAGCACTTTTAAGTCTTGCTCCCCTTCTCCTACAAGAGCAAACAGAAGCAAGCATTCAGACAACTGCACTGCCCAGAGTTAGAAAACATACTCCAACCTCGTCTTCCTACTTTCCTTACCTGTAAAAAACCTCCTCAGGAGGTGATGCCCTAAACAACCGCGGACCTGAAATGCAAATTCTCACCTTCGCCCGGGATTCAGGCTCACTACCTGTCCTGCCCGTCCCATGGAGGCCTTAGTTTTTGCCTTCGGACCCCGACACTGGGGTGGGAGGTGGACAGTGGGGGTGAGGGAGAGACAACTGTCCCAGAGGGCGGGAGGAGATGCTAAGAAAGCAGACGCAGGGGAAAGAGGCTACAGATCACCAGAGTATTAGCTCTCGGCATTGCGTCCGCCATAGCCACGTTATCTCCCAGCCCCACACGGCGAAGGGGGCGGTGCAGAGCTGGCACGCCCCACTCCAGCACCAGGAGAAAGCTCCGAGTAGCAAAGGTGTTCCCCTAGCAGTCTCCGTCCCAGAATCCCCCGGGCCGAGGGCAAGGCCGGGGGCGGCAAAGGAACGAAACTGGCCCGAACCTGCCAGGCCAAACAAGGTTCCCCCTACCCCGCCTAAGGCGGAAGAGCGGGTCCTCTGAGAACTGGGCACCTACTTTCTCACAGATAAAGCCCGAACTAAAACTGAGACCGATGCCTGCGGGCAGCGGAGTCTCGGGCGCCACGGTGCTCCTCCCCATCAAGTCGCAGGCCGCCCCCACCACTTTCCTCACCCGCAGCTGCCGCAGCTGCCTCCGGCTAACGACCGCAACCGCAGCCCCGCCCCTTCCCTGCAGGGCCCCGCCCCCTCCCTCTTCTTCACCAACCTTCCTCAACTCCTCCAGCCTCGTGAGGCACCAATTGGCCAAGCACGGAAAGGTATCCGCCCACCGCCCGCTCCTGGCTCCCATTCTCTACTTCTCGTCTGGTGTCTGTCAACAAGCTTTATTGACAAACGTTTGTTCTTCTCTAGCGAGTACCTTACAAGCCCGGGAGAGTTTCCGGGCGGCACCAGTCGAGAATGAAGGCGGTGTTCATCACTCACCTCCAAATTCTTTGCTGATTCCACCGGCAGCGAGAAGAGAAAGGGAAGGAGGGGAAAGAGAGCCTAAGTACGCCATCATGTGCCTGGGAGGGGAACCTATAATCTACCCGCCTCCTATTTTGGTGGGGTAGCTTGGGACGCCCAGGTCACCAGGAAGTGGGAAGTGTGTGTGGGGAGTGGGGCGAGGGGAGGGGTTCCGAGATCCAATTATGGAAGTTGGATTTGTCTAGGGAGGAGGAGGTGGGGAGCTTGGCGTGTTACGTCACACGTCATCTCGCCATGCTAGGTGGCGTAACCCTTGTCGTGGTTCAAGAGTCCCCTCTGGTTAAGTTTTTGCTTTGCTTGGGCCAAGAAGACCTCGAATAGAGAAAATTAAGGGAAGTGACGGGAGGACTTTCCCCAGATAGAGCCACGGTGTTCCTGTAATAGTTAATGCATGCAAGGTGGTTTAAACAATAACAACCACCACCCCTGAAGGGAGAGTCTTCTGGTGGAGAGATGCTATTTATTTGAACCAGTTGAACTGGATCTCTGAGGTTCAGGAATTCCTTTCTTTAAATGAACCTTTTGATCTCACATGTATGACCCCACGTTAATCAGCCTTTTGAACAGGCTAAGATACTAGTTGTGTGACTGGACAAGTCTCTTTGATTTCCTTGAGCCTCACTTTCCTCATCTGTGAATGGGATGGATAATTGTAAAGACTTCACAGGGTATGTCTAATGGAGTAGGAGAGATTTTGGGATTTGGCTTTGTGATTTTGGAAGGTCAGGGCCTGGAACTGTGGGCTTCCCCTTCCCCCTCTCTCTCAGATGTTAGAAGATAATGAACTTCCTGTGAACTATTTGTCCTCTGCTCCAGGAAGGTCTCTTCTCCGCCCCCCCCCACTCCATTTCTTCTCCTGGACTTTAAGACACCACCCTGGCAGTTGAGTTCTGATATGGAAAAACCTGAGTGGACAGGATCAACCTTGGTCCTCTGTGTAGTTTTCCTGCTGGACTGTAAGCCCACCTCCCAGCCAATGGTGAGAAAGGATAGAGGTGGGTGAGAATCTTTTTCATTAAGAGTATAAATTAAAGCAATTTCCCTTTTACCTCGCCTCCTCCATTATGGAGGTGTGCCCAAATCTTGCAAGGTTTGTAAAATAAATTTACTTTGTTTCTCCTAAGGATGTGTCTCCTGTTATTTGAAAATCTTGTCTCAAACATCTGCAAAATGAGGATGATAATAGTACCTCCCTCAAAGGGTTGTGGTCAGGACCAAATGACATATGGCAGGTGAAGTACTTAGTTTTCTCCAAAGTACAGCCCAAAGGCTACTTCCTTCAGGAGGCTTTCTTGATTCCTCTCAGCTGCTACTACCATCCCCCTTGCCTTTTGCTCAAACTAACTTGTATTTCGTACATTTTTACCTGGTATTTTGCCATCCCCCAACCCCTAACAGGATGTGAGCCCCTTCTAGGCAAAGAGTGCTTCATTTTTGTCTCTTATCTTTAGTGCTTGGCCCATAGTAGGTGCTTAATAAATGCTTATTGATGAATTGATTTGTAAAACTTTTAAAGCAGTACCTAAATGAGCTGTTTTTCAAACCATCGGGTCTTGCACACAGGTGTCTAAGGGAGACTTTACCCACTTTTGAGAAAGGGAAAGAGGCAAAGTGATTGACCCAAGGTCACATGATACACCAAAATCCCATCATCTACTGGAAGCTTTTCCCAACTCTTCTTAATTCTGTTTCCTTCTGTTTGTTAATTATTTCCTATTTTTCCTGTATTTGGTTTATTTGTACATATTTGTCCCCCCCATTAGATTGTGAGCTCCTTGAGATTTGGGGCTTTCTTTTGTGCGCTTAGACAATACCCGACTCATAAGCACTGAATAAATATTAATTTATTGATTGATAGCCTTTTATCATTAAATTAAATATTGAACATTAATTTATTACTAAATTTTAATTTAATTTATTTTATTTCAATTGATTTAATATTAAATATTATTACAGTATTATTAAATTTATAATAGCTTTGTTTTAAATTTTCTTCCCAGGGCACATGCTTCACTTACGTGTATTTTAGGAGTCTTGTGAACTAAGGATCCTTTGATCTTGTCAAAAATACACTGTAATTAGCTCTCTTTCCCATAGGTTGTTACTTGAAAGTAGTTGTGTATGTTCATTGATCAAACAGAATTATATTACACATTGATTGCTTTGGGGATATTTTGGTACAAAGCCAACTACAGAACTTGTTCACTAAAATAAGAAAATTAGTCACATATACAGGAAAATTAGCTGTTGAGTGCACATGACCATAGGTCATATGAAAAATTCACACAGTGAGATCATCAAAACAACTGGATGATTAGGCTAAAGTTTGTGAGAGATGGGAGACTTAGAAAAGATCAGAGACAGGACAAGAAGCAGGGAAATAGGATAGCCCAATAAAAATACACTTTCCTGGAGTCCCATTAGATCTATCATTCCTCGGATTTATTAAAGCAGCTGATTAGATGACCCCGTCTAAACAAGTAGTCCAGCATGTCTGGACTGTGGATGGAAAAAAAAATGTAAAAAAGATGAGAAAGGTAGAAAGGGCACTGGTTGTATAGGGCTTTAAATGCCTAACAAAAGAGATTATATTTGATCCTAAAGGCAATAGGAAGGGCTGGAGTTGCAGAAGTAAGGGTGGGGTGAGTGGGTGGGTGGTGTAGCATAATCAGACTTAGACTTTCAGAAAATAACTTTAGTTATTATGGAGGATATATTGTAGGGGAAAGGAGATGTGAGACATTGGGATTTACTAGAGGTCTGTTGGGTTTGGACCAACAAGATAGCAGACTAGATAATATCTTCAGTCCTCACCAACTCAAAAACTCCCCCAGATAGGAATTATGCCTATAATTAAAGCAATTTCAGCTGTCTTCACTGGCCAAGATACCAAGAAACTTAATAAGGTAACAGGTTTATGAATTAACAGTAGAGAACAACAGTTCTTAACATGGTTACTCAGGACCCTGCTCTCCTCTCCCCCCAGCTACCTTTCTTTCTCTGGGCTCACAACCCAACTCATATGCTTATGCTGTTGGAGCTATTTAGGAATTTCCCTGCTGCTGCTTGTAGTAGGAAGGCCGAATTTATGATCTCAAAAAGGATCATGTATATATTTGAATGGTTCAAAATCGTTGGGTATATAGAATTCTCTAAGCAGAAGGCATCAAAAAGTTTAATCAGGGCCCACAGCGACAAATTAGTGAACCAACCTCCCCATTCCAATATTGTGATCACAAGCCTCCAGGCCCAGTAGGCCCTCCTCACAAGAGTAACCAGGAGGCCACACAAAAATAAGATGGCACAAATCATATTCACTGGCCTCAAGTCCTTGCTCGAACTCCTGGGTCCACACAGGGGTCGGCTCTGCTTTGGCTTCAGCTGTAGTTTCTGCCTCTCCTCACAGCCAAGCCTCTGGGGTTCTCAAGCCCTGCCTCAACGACCCGAGAGCAAGAGACCCTTGGTTCCCGAGTTGGCCCCTTTCACCTGATAGGGCTTTGGGCCTGGGGCCTAGCACTTAACAGGTGAAAGTACTTTCAAGGTATACAAAAGCCAAACTCCTCAAGGGTACCCCTTAAACTAAGTACTAAGGAGCCCATTTTGCATTACTGACACACTGCTGCATTTGCTGCATGCAAACCCTGTTCCTACCCTTAGCCCACCATTCAATGATAAAACCCAAAAAACCAAACCGGAAGATGTCAACTCTGCCCATCCCCTTGTGGAGAAGGGGGAAATAAAAGAATGGGAGTGTCTGCTGCCTAGACAACAGCTCTCAGCGGGAGAAATAAAGAACATAGGGAACTGGTGCAGGACATTAGCACCTGTGTGTGTGCCTGAACCAAGCCTGAAGGAAAGGGATTTGTATCCAGCTAGATACAGTCCTGTGTCCCCAGAATCCTCTGGGGACAGGAACTGAAGCCAGTGAGAAATGAATTCCCCAAATTGAGAGGAGGTTAATGCAACTTTACAGCTGATACAGCCCCTGAGAATATTAACAAAAGGATAAGAATCAGAAAATGATTAATAGGAGAATAGAAGGGGAAAAGACTAAATTAAAGATCTCAGAAAGAAGGAAAAAAAAATGAAAGAACCTATACGAGTAGATAAATTAGACAGGAAAAGGGTACCAAGATATCTAAATTACTGCAAATGTCACCAAATAAATATTGCAAGACAAAGGAAAGTGAACTAATTCCCAGTGAGACAGAGTACCCTTTAGGATTTTCCAAAATGATATAAGAGAAATGAGAATCTTGAAAATAATTTAAAAGGAACAAGTGGCAGATTGTTTTGCCTGTACAAATCAAAAAACATAAATACACAGTGGCAAGTCTCTAAAGAAGCAATAGAAAGAACAGTTGTTGGAATTATTAAAAAAAACTGAAGGAAGGACGGTGGAAGAAGAAAAGCAAAAAGCAGTAAAAAAAAAATCTCTGTACAAGAAAACACATTGGACTCAAAAAAATGTGCATAGAAATAATTAAGGAGCATAGGTCCCCCAGAAGAATACAAGTAAACGAATTTAATACCATAATACAAGAAATAATACAAGAAAATTGCCAGAAACTTCTGAATACAGAAAACAAAGCAGCAATCAAAAGAATTCACAGATTTCCTTCAGAAAAACTACTCCATGCTACAAACTGGTTAAATTGAACAATTCCAGTGACAAATAGCAGATTTTGCAAGCTAACAAGAAGATAAAGGAAAACAAATTTTAATAACAAGACTGTTCTTTATGAACCGGAAACCACATAAAGGAATGGAATAATCTAATTGTGAGAGCAAAGGAGCTCAACAGGCAACACAGGTGACATACCCAGCTAACCTAAGCACTGATGAAAATAGACATCCCATAAAAAAGAGGCATTTGAAGCATTTCTACTCCCACCCCCCTCAAAAAAATGACATGAGCTGATTATTAGACTTGTACGAACCTGTAACAACAGAACACAAGAAAGGTAAATAAATGTAATTACCAAGAAAAGACCAAATAATAAAATAAATTACCTCTAGCCCTCAAGAGTATTAAAAGTCAAGAAAAACTAAGGAGAAAACTGTGCTTAAAAAATAACAGATCACTAAGAAATTTCTTTCTAAAAAGACACAAGGGAATAAAAATGAAAGCAGAACTTAAAAGAGATAGGAGAAGTGACTATGGAGGAAGAGACCTGAAACACCATGGACTAAACCTCATAACTCCCCAATCTCCAACAAACATATAATGACACAGAAGTCGGTGTATTTTGTGAGCTAGAACTACAGAGTGGGAGGGGACACAAAATGGGAGAGAGGAAAAAGAAGATAGAGAATATGTGATGTGCCTTAATCAAGTCAATGGTAAATAGTGAAGGGAAAGTAACTTCTATAAGTTGCTTGGTTGAAGAGCGGCTATGAGACAATGGGTGAGGCAAAGTGATGATATTGAAATGGAAAGGAGTGATTCATTGGTGAAAGAGGTGCCTCTGAAGAACACTCCTATGATAAGGATTAGATGTGTTCTGTAATGGGAGATGTAGACTGGGTATAATCTGCTGGAATTTGGTCCTTAGAGATACTGCTACTACTAGAGAATTTTCTGGCTCCATGGATTTAACTCATCTCAGAAAAAGGGAAATTAGAGTTCTGGGGGACAGTGAACCCAGAGAGGAAATTATATTGCAAGTGTAAAGGAAAATTATCATGGACAGGGCAGGGGATAGAATTGGACTGCATGATATGCAGACACAGGGAAATATCTGCCATAGTGCCATGATACTTTTACTTTCTCTATTTTTTGTTCAGTTTTCTAAGAGTGTGGAATAACAAAAGGGAGAGGCAAAGAGTAACATCTATAAGGCAATCACATAGCAAATGTCTAAATGAAGGAATTCCAATTTGGTACTTTAGAAGCTTTAATTACATGAGGAATGCAAAAAAAAAAAACTAAGAAGGAATAAATAAGTATAAAGACTATTAATCAAAGAATAGAAAGCAATGGGAACAAAGAGAAAAAAGATGAAATACTGTTTAGTACAAAGTGCAGAAAAAAATACAGCCCTAAAAAGAAAAGAAATTTAAGGGAAGCATAAGGGAGGGCATTGATCAAATACTTGATCAACAAGTGGGGAAAATGGGGGCAGAATTAGATAACTAAATATAAGCAATCAACAAGTAAAACTCCAAAACCTAAGGGAAAGGGATAGGTTGAGAGTAAGGGGAAAAAGAGCCTATAAGAAGAGGTTTGCTTTAATGTCAAATAAACAAAAACAAATAAAGGAGCATTGTACTAACTTAGAAGAGGATTTAAAAATTGATATAAATTTTTAATTAAAAAATTGAGGGGGGAAACAATATTAGAGATACAAATGGGGAAAAATATTAACCTGTCATAATTTTAAATGTGAATTGATTAGATAATCTAATAAAATGGATTAAAAAAACACAATCCCAGAATCTTTTGCTTACAAGAAACGAACCTAAAAACTAAAGACATGATAAAAATGAGGGGCTGGAACAAAAATTATTTTACCTCAAGTGAATCCAAATGCTATCAGACAATCCAAAAAACCAACTCACAATATAAAATGGTAAACAAGAAAATTAAGCTACAAACAACAAATTAATATTAATATTTACCTTAAATGTTCCAAATGTTATAGCATCCAAGTTCAATAAAAACGAAAAATAACCCAAGAAGACATAGAGACGTTATAATGGAAGAATATTTATATCCTCTCAGGTTTAGACAGATGTAAGAGAAATATAAACAAGAGGGAAAATCTAGAACTGAATTAATTGCTGGAGGAACTAGAGCTAAAGGACTTGTGGCATCTTATAAATGAGCCTTTTAAAAATATTCATTCGGTATCGCATGGAACTTTTACAAAAATTGACCATCTATTAGGGCAGAAATAGTAAAAATATCCTTTATAGGATACAGTAAAAATAGTAATAAGGGAATGCAAACAAAACACAGATCCAAATGAAGACTGAACAAAATCCTAAATAACCAAAGGGTTAAGGAACAAATCATAGAAATAATAATTATGTGAAGGAAAATAACAATGATGAAATAAGACATCAAAAATTTTGCGATGCAACTATAACAGTCCTTAGAGGAATAATTATATCCCCCAAACATACATCAATAAGCTAGAAAAGGAGAGGATTAATGAACTGAATATGCATTTTTAAACATTAGAAAGTCAAAAAACCTAAAATAAGCATAAGAAGATATTAAAATTAGATGAAAAATAAACTGAAAACTTATGGAAATGGTAAAAGTAAAAGCTGATTCTTTGAACAGACTAACATAATTGACAAACTTAGCCAACCTAATTTAAGAAGAAAAGAGCAGAAAATCAAAATATAAAATGAAGAATTACCTTTGAAAATAAAAAATGCTCAAACTAACAGGAAAAAAAGATCATAATCCAATTTCAGAAAAGGATATGGATCTAGCCTTTCAAGGAAATAAAAAACAAAAACAAAACCTCTCAGTCCTGATGGATTCATAGGCAAATTCTACCAAAACTTTTAAAGAACAATTCGTATTAATACTACACTAATTATTCTCAAAAATTGGGACAGAAAACTCTCTACTGTACTCCATTTATGAGGCATGTACACCTGATATCTGTAATCATTTTTGTGTACTATGTGCCAGGCACTTAACTAAGCATTGGAGCTACAAATACAAATAAAAACAAAGACAGCTCTTGCCCTCCGAGAGCTTACAATCTAATGAGGGAAGACTATGCACAAAAAGACATTGAAAAAAGGAAGGAGGAGGAGGACGAAGGGAAAGTATCCCACAGTAGGGCATGATGGAGAAGTCCAAAAGCAGTATAGTTGTTATGAAATAGGAAGAAGACTGCATCCTCCTTAAATAGAGGCTCTACAGCTCAAGACTGTGCCCTGTATTCAGAAGGTCTAATCAGAAGTTACCGATAACAGTAGTGTAGGTTACTGGTGAGATGGGAGTACCAGGATGATATGATCTTCCAGGATGATGATATTTCTCCATGATGAGTTTTCTAGGGAAGGAAGGCGTGCTGCAGAGTTCTAAAGAAGTCCAAAAGCAGTGTTTGCTGGTGGGAAATGAGGAAATGGTACCTAAACCAGAGAAGGATAAAGCAAAGAACTATGGACCCAAGATCATGAATGAATATTAATTGAAAACTTTTAAATTATATCCTGTCAAATAGACTACAACAATTAATTTAAGAAATCATTCACTGTAACAGATTTATACAAGGGATATGAAGATGACTCAGCATTAGAAAAGCAATCAACATAATTAATTATAAAAAATTAACATTTAAAATCACAATTGAGTTGCCTCAAGTGATGCAGAAAAACTGACAAAGTAGAACATTTATTTATGCTAAAAACTATTATTTTGTTGTTCAGTTTTTTAATCATATCTGATTCTTTGTGACCCTATTGGGGGTTTTCTTGTCAAAGATACTGAAATAGTTTGCTATTTCCTTTTCACATGTTTTTGGTCATTACTGATATTGAACAGGGACAAAGTGAGTACAGCCATGCTACCTGTAAGGGCAAGCAAGGTGAGACTTTTTACTGATTTTTCTCTTGGAGTGCTTCTCAGCATTAAGGCAATCAAGTGCCTTTGAGTCTTGCCTTTGTAGGAAGGCCTACATCCTTTTGCTAATTAGATCAAGAGAGGTGGGAAGCCCTGGAGAGGTGGGAAGCCCTTGGGCCCTGAAAAGGGTATATATACTCTGAGGGTAGCCCTTAAGCTAAAACTCTCAGAACTGTGGGAGGAGAGGTTTTGCTTTGGGGGCACAGTCATTGGAAGAGTGTTGATATGGAGACTCTGGGTAGCCATTAAGGAGTGGGGTGGTGCCCCCAGCTTTGAAAACCCAGATGTTGGTGCTTCTTTCTCCAGTAATTATGTATGTATTGCTATGGATAGACAGTTAGAAACTCCATCTGCTGATTTATGCTATTTGCTCTATTTATGTAATTTCTGCTTGTAATTTCTGTTTATGTTTTCTCTGAAGTTCAAGGTGCTGACTTTTCCCCCTGAACTAAGTGAATGATATATGTATGTTTAATTAAAGTAAGATTATTAATACCTTAAAGTTGCTTCCCTTAGAAAAGCAGATCAAAGAACCTGTGCTAGCAGCCCTCCTGTATGCTGGTGTTGTTGGTCTTATACCTCCACAGCAGCTGCTAGTAACATTGTTGTTACATCATCAAAGCAGCTGATGCTGGCTGTGATGTGAGGGCTTCTTCCCCTTCCTCGCTGCCCTCCAAGTTACATGAATGTCTGGCGCTCTCTCCAAGGTCAGACTCTTAGTTCAGTATTTCTTTGTATGTGAGCAATTGTTATGGGGATTTTTTGGTAGTAACATTAAAGTTTTTGGGGTGACTGAAAATGTTTAATAAAAAGAAACAGAAGATCAAATCATAACATAGAGTATTTAATTCAGAGTACACAAATAGATTCTTGGTTATTATATTGTGATACGCACAGTAGCTGCTATCAATATGCAGATATATTCCCAGGTTTGAATCACAAGATATAACAGACTTTCTTCATTGAAGACAAAACCAAGACATTTATTCCAACACCAGAAAGCCAAATCCATCATAGTTATAAAGAAGTCTATACACATTACCAATGCAGGGGGCACTGCCATCTCCAAGCCTACCCTCTGTCAGGCCTCCCCACAAACAAGCTCTCTTAGGCAAAATGCTCCTCTCTCACCCATGCTATCTGCTCTGCTCTCTATTCTACCTTCTCTCTTTTTCCCAGCTCCACCACACTCATACTTCCCGCTCCATCCCTTCCTGCTCCAACCATTGGATAAGCTCCTCCCACCACAGGCTCCATGTGACCCAGGCTCATGTGACTCAGGCTTCTATGTGACTCTGGCTCAAAGCAAGTCACATAGGCCTGTTAATACATAGGAAAGATCTTCCCATTCCCATTAACATAACAGTTACTTATATAAGAGACAAAATATTGTGCCTTGTTTGCCAAGAAGTAATAGCTGTTCTGAAGGAATACAATCTTTGTCACCATTTCAAATCAAAACACCTTTACTTAAGCAAATTGGACACCAATTAAAAACAAATTAAAGCATCTAAATTGTTGAAAAATCTTAGTGGGGGACAATGCTTTTTCAAGAAAGTAAACTCAGAAAATGAGGTGGCTACTAAGGTTAATTTTCAGATTTCTAAAGAAATTGCTTCTGGGAAGTCTTTTACTGAAAATTACTTCATGAAGAAGTATTTGCTGATTGTAGTTTCTGATTATGTCCCAATAAAAAAAGTATTTTTGAGAAATAGTTTAATCATTAGTTATACCTTTATTTGGAAAGTGACCTACTGAAAACCTACCTGCAGTCTGATGAAGTTTAGCCTATTTTAGTTTTGACCCTTACCTACCTCCAAGTTGTGCAGGTCTGGGTTAAAAGATGTATGGGCAGCTAGGTGGCACAGTGGACAGTGTTGGGCCTGTAGTTATCAGGAAGACCTGAGTTCAAATTCAGCCACGGATACTAGTTGTGTGACCTAGAGCAAGTCACTTAACCCTGTTTGCTTCAATTTCCTCATCTGTTAAATGAATTGGAGATGGAAATGGCAAAAAAATTCCAGTATCTTTGCCAAGAAAACCACAAGTAGAGTCACTAAAGAGTCAAACATGACTGAAAAGACTGAACAGCAACCAAAAAGATGTATTCTTTTTTCCTATTAATTAATTTATTTTTAGTTTTCAACATTCACTTCCACAGGATTCTGAGTTCCAAATTTTCTCCCCATCCTGAAGGGCAAGATAGATTTCTATACCCCATTGATTGTATATCTTATTTCCCAATTGATTGTAAAAACAGTTTTTAACTTTCATTTTTAAAACTTTCAGTTCCACATTCTCTTCTTTCCTCTCTTCCCACCCACCTTCATTAAGAAGGCAAACAATTCACTACAGGTTATACATGTGTAGTCATGTAAAACATTTCCATAATAGTCATGTTGTGAAAGACTAACTATATTTCCCTCCATCCTATCCTGCCACCTATTTATTCTGTTCTTTTCTTTGACCCTGTCTCTTCTCAAAAGTGTTTGCTTCTGATTACCCCCTTCTCCCATTTGTCCTGACTTCTATCATCGCCCCCCATCCCATCCTCCCCACTTTCCTGTAGGGTAGGATAGATTTTCATACCCAATTGGGTATGTATGTTATTTCCTCCTTAAGCCAAATCTGATGAGAATAAAGTTCTCTCATTCCCTCTCACCTCCCCCCTCTTCCCCTCCATTGTAAAAGCTTTTCTTGCCTCTTTTTATGTGAGATAATTTACTCCATTCTACTTCTGCCTTTCTCCTTCTCCTAGTACATTCTTGTCTTACCCCTCAATTTTATTTTTTTGATATCGTCCCTTCATGGTCAACTCACCCTGTGCTCTCTGTCTCTCTTTCTGTCTCTGTCTGTCTGTCTGTCTCTTTTCATATATATATATTTCTCTTTTCTGTTGACTTTTTCATGCTTCTCTTGAGTTTTGTATTTGAAAGTCAAATTGTCTATTTAGCTCTGGTCTTTTCATCAAGAGTGCTTGAAAGTCCTCTATTTTGAATTTCCATTTTTCCCCTGAAATATTATACTAAGTTTTGCTGAGTGGGTGATTCTTGGTTTTAAGCCTAGCTCCTTTGACCTCTGGAATATCATATCCCAAGCCCTCAGATCCCTTAATGTAGAAGCTGCTAAATCTTGTGTTATTCCTATTGTGGTTCCATGATACTTGAATTGTTTCTTTCTGGCTGCTTGCAATACTTTCTCCTTGACCTGGCAACTCTGGAATTTGGCTACAATATTCCTAGGAGTTTTCCTTTTGAGATCTCTTTCAGGAGGTAATCGACAGATTGTATTTCCCCCTCTGGTTCTAGAATATCATGGAAGTTTTCCTTGATAATTTTTTTAAAAGATGCTGTCTAGGCTTTTTTTTTTTTTTTTTTTTTTGCTCATGGCTTTCAAGTAGTGCAATAATTTTTAAATTATCTCTCCTGGATCTATTTTCCAGATTAGTGGTTTTTCCAATGAGATATTTCACATTGTCTTCTATTTTTTCATTCTTTAGGTTTTGTTTTATAATTTCTTGTTTTCTCATAAAGTCATTAGCTTTCATTTGCTCCACTCTAATTTTTGAGGAATGATTTTCTTCAGTGAGCTTTTGGACCTTCTTTTCCATTTGGCCAATTCTGCTTTTAAAGGCATTCTTCTTCTAATTAGCTTATTGGACTTCTTTTGCCATTTGGGTTAGTTTATTTTTAAGGCGTTATTTTCTTCAGCATTTTGGGGTCCTTTAGCAAGCTGTCGACTCATTTTCATGATTTTCTTGCATTATTCTTGCTTCTCTTTCCAATTTTTCCTCTAGTTCTTACTTGATTCTCAGAATCTTTTTGAGCTCTTTCTTGGCCTGTGACCAATTCATATTTTTCTTTTTTTTTGGAGTGGGGGAATGCAGGACAATTGGGGTGAAGTGATTTGCTGAAGGTCACATATCCAGTAAGTGTGTCAAGTGTCTGAGATTGGATTTGAACTCAGGTCCTCCTGACTCCAGGGCCAGTGCTCTACTCACTGTGCCACCTAGCTGCCCTTAATTCATATTTTTCTTGGAGGCTTTGGATATAGGAGTTTGATTTTGTTGTCTTCTTCAGGTTGTATGTTTTATCAGCAAAGTAAGTTTCTATAGTCTGATTTTTTCCCCGCGCTGTTTGCTCATTTTCCCAGCCAATTATTTGACTTTTTAGCTCTTTGTTAAGGGGTGTACTGTCCCAAGCTTCAGGGATTTTGCGCAGCTGTTTTCAGAGATATTTCTAGGCACCTGTAAATTTTCAGCTCTTCCAGGGTGGTATGATCAAAGGAGAGGTATTTATTCCTCTCCTGGTCTGTGCTCTGGTCTGTGAGTGACCACAAGCACCCTTTTCTGCCTTAGAACTGTGAAGAGTATTCCCTTTCCACCACTGCCACAAGCTCTGCCACACCAGCACTCCTCCTCTCCCCAGGACCACCACCTAGGACTGTGACCCAGATCCAAGCACAGCAAAGCAAGAGAATCCTACTTCAGTGCCAGCAAAGAGATCCCTGCGATCCCTGTGGTCAGCTGCTCGATCACCCCACTGTCTGTGGGCCAAGAGCTCCCGAAGCAGCTGCTGCTGCTGCCACCACCCTGGGGCTGGAGCCAGACCATGCTCCTTTCTCACCCAGGTCCCACATACTTTTCCTACTGAGCTTCTTAGTTGTCATTGATGTTTGTGGGTTGAGAAGTCTTGAAACCACCACAGCTTCCAGTGATTCAGTGCCCTGAGGCCTGCTCTGGCTGTCTGTACCAGCACAGGTTAGCCTGTGCTCTTCTCTTAGACTGGTGCAACAGAACCTTCCTGTCAACCTGCCAGGTTGTCTTGGGCTGGAAATTTGTTTCACTCTGTCATTTTGTTCTAGAATTTGTTTAGAGTCATTTTTTACAGGTATTTGGAGGGATTTGGGAGAGAACTCAAGCAAATCCCTGCTTTTACTCTGCCATCTTGGCTCTGCCCCAAAAGATGTTTTCTTAAACGAGAGATATAGGCAATTATAATAGATAAATAATTTTGATTATATGAAATTCAAAAACTTCTGCACAAAGAAAATCCATCTAGAAATCTTTATGTTGAATTTCAATCTAAGATAGATAGATAACTAACAGATATGCATGTTATACATAATACATATACCTATATCTATCTAACCCAAAACATTCTCCAATAGATAATGTTCAAAAGATGTAGTTTTCAAAAGGAAAATTGTAAACTATTAGTAATCATATGAAAGAATAAATTAAATCATGAATAATGAGAAATACAAGTCAAAACAATTTAGAGGTTTCAGTTCACACCCAGCAAATTAGAAACAATGACAAAATATCCGAATATTCAATGTTGAGCACTTATGTAACTGAAATATTCATGGCCTTTAACCCAGATGTTCTGTTGTAAGCATATACCCTAATGAAGTCATTGATCAAAAGAACATCCTCATAAACACTAAAATATCTCTAGCAGCACTTTTTATGATAGCAAAGAACTGGCGAAAGAGTCAATATTTATAGAATGAAGATTGGCTAAACAAATTGTGATTTGTGAATGTAATGGAATATTGCTGTGCTTTAGGAAATGACAACTATGATTTATAGACAGAAGATAAGACACTTGCATGAAGTAAAGCAGAGTAAACAATAAAAATATACAATGACTGATGGGGTGATGGGACATGCACCTCTAAAAGGAAAAGACCATGTCTTTGAAAGCAACCCAGTCCCTGAATTCTACCATCTATTTCAGAAGCCCAGATCATTGGCACCCCTGCCTAAGGCACTTGGCCCACTCCAGCACACATAGATCACCTACTTAGCTCATTTATTTCAAAGTTTCTGCTTGGTTGAGAGCCTTTTTTTTTTTTTAAATCTCTCCTTTGCCTTTTGGGATATTGTATGCTTAACTTTCCTTTCCATTATAATAGTACCTTCTGTATTGTGTGATCCTGACTCTGACCCTTGGTCTTGAACTCTTTCTTTTTAGCTTCTTGGAATATTTTTTCTTTGACTGGAAGTTTAGGATTTTGTCCATGACATTCTTTGGACTTTTTATTTTGGGGTTTCTTTCAGAAGAGCACTAGGGAATTCTTTCTGTTTTCATTTTGTCCTCTGGTTCTAATAGTTCTGGCCAGTTTTCTTTTAGGATTTCTTGAAATATAATATTCAGGATTTTTTTTTACATGTTTTTTAGGTAGCCCAGTGATTCCCAAGATAATCTCTCTCTGATCTGTTTTACAGGTAATTTGTTTTAAATACTCTATTTCTTAATTTTCTTCTGTTTTTTAAATCTTTAGAATTTTTTTTTTTTGTTTCCTGGAATAACCACTGTCTACTTTGCCTATTCTGATTTTCAGGGATTTCATTTCTTGGGTAAGATTTACCATCATTTGTTCTAAACCATTATTTCTTCTTGTCGTACCTTCTTTCCTAGCTTTTATTTCCTTTAACATATTTTATACCATTGTCTCATTTATTTTAGTGCTCTTGTAGTCTTTGTGACTGAGGTGTTCTCTTTTCAGAGACTCTGCTTGCTCTGAAGTTACTCTTTTCATCTGGATTTGCCTCTTGGGCTTATCTCAGTCCATAGTATTTCTTCTCTAAGTTCAGTATTTTCTTCTTCTCCTTGCATGCTTCCAAATCCAAAGTTATCTCTGTCCCTTGCTGTGAGCCTGAAAGGTCTCAACTAGATGCTGTTGATTGTATTGGTAATTGCTGCAAGACCCTAGGTGCTTTGCAGCCTAGGTGCTACCTTGTCCCTTTTTTCTTCTGTGGCTCCTGTTATAACTCTGGTGTGGATAGCCTAGGTGCTGTGCTGCCTTAGTATTGCACAACCTGGAACTGGGTGCTGTGATGCATAAGCACTGGTCTGGCCCTATCTCTTCCTATGCCTAGGGTTGGACTGCCTGGGCACTAAACTGGCCCTATTCCCTGTTGGTTTTAGGAGGGGAGGTCAGGGTGCTAAACTGCCTGTGTAGTAGTTTACCTCTGTTTTCTTCTGCACCTTGAGAAGGGCTGCCTGGGTGCTATGTGCTATCCTATTTGCATTTGGGAGTATCATTTCCTGGCTCCTACTCTAGTTCTGTTTCCTACTATGACTTGGGTGAGTCTACCTGATTTTGGTGTAGTTTTGTCTCCTGAGCTTGCCACTGGTCTGCCTCTCTCTCCTGCTCTGGGTCTACAATGTTTACACACTTTTTAAATTTGTCCTATTCTACCTTATCTCTGTTCAGACCTTCTGCAGGATTCTAGCAGGACTTTTTTCACTCCTGCATTGCATAGTGTTGGTTATAGCTGTTTCTCTTTGATTATCTTTATAATCGTTCTTTCTGATAAAATTTTTAGAACTTTACTTGAGTGTTTGTGGGGAAGCAGGGTAGGTACAACACATCATTGTCTTCCAACAATTTCTTCATCTTCTTTTCTAATTGTTTTGCTCTTTGAATTTTTTCCTCAAGATCTCTTAATTTCATTTTTTAAAAACTTCTTGGCTCTTTATTCTAGGGCCAAATTCTATCGTGTTTCTCACTCTCAGAGGATAACTAGGGCCTAGTCCTCTTCCCTCTGCAGTCTTGAGTTTCATTATCACTGCCCTGGCCCAGTTCTGGTTTCTGTTCCCTCTCTATGTTCAACCAACCAGTTGTGAGCTTTCTTAACAGGAAACAACCAAAAAAAGAGAATGTAAGAATGTAAGTGATTATTTCAAAGACAGACCAATTAGAGGATTTCTGGAATGTGGTAGTGTGGAAGGTATCCTGTAAATAGCTTTTTATATGTATTTGTTTGTAGTGTCCCCTGTTAGATTGTGAGCTTCTTGAGGGCAAAGTCTGTATTTTGCCTCTTTTTGTGTCTCTAGCTTTTAGCACAGTTCCTGGGCACATAGTAAGTACTTGATAAATGTTTGTTGATTGATTGATTAATAGAGAATTTCATTGTATAATATACATGTTAAGGAAGTGTGATATAGTAGAAGTATGCTTTATTATAAGCTCCGTGATTACAAATATCTTGTCTTATTCTCTGTATCCTCTAATCACCATAAACTTAGTAGGTACTCAAGAAATAGTTGATGAATACATGAATGAATGGATGTAGTAGTTGATTCCATTTTAGTGGTGGCATGCTGTATTTATTTGCTCCATTGTTGGAAGGAAGGTTATAGATAAGGATAGCATGGTGGTGGCTGTTCTCATTTTTGAGGGGAGAGAAACTTCTAAAAAATCCCCTCTTTCTACAACCATACCACAGAAGCTGGCTGTGTTTTTGTATATATTCTATTTGAGCCAGTGAAGTGAATGAGAAATAAGGGAAATAAGAAAGGTCTATTAATACCTTAGCAGGTATTAATTATCAGCTAGTTGAAAGAAAGAATAAAGCATAGGACTAATTACTTAAGGAGAAAGGAGTTGTAGGTTGGAGAGAGTTCCAAAGGGTTTTGCACAGGGTCAGAATAATCTTGTGTCAACTTTGGCATTCAGATCATTGCTATATTGTTTTAGAGAAGAACACAAATCAGCACAGACCTATTCTTCATAAAATGATAAAATTTTAGAGCTGGAAGGGGCTTTAGAGACCAAACCCTGATGAAGGAGTCAGTGAAACAAAGACAAAAAATTTAGTTAAAATTATTTTATATACATGACATGCGAAGCTCAGTTTGAATGGTTTTAATTGTTGTTGTTTTGTTTTTAAAACTAAAGTGAATGATTTTTTTTATAGAGACAACCTGGATACCTTTAATTAGATATGGGACTAAAGGAAATCAAAGTGGAAAGGTAACATATAACGAAGGTGAAAAATATCCGTAGCATTAGCATTGCTTGTCACATTAACATGTAGAAATTAAGAATCAGATGCAACTCTCTTCTTAGGGAAAAGGAAAAAAAAAACATCTAATGACAGACATCTATTAAATTCCCAATGACCTATCTATATACTCTCCTTGTATTAATAGGAGTGCCTTCCAAAATAGTATTATTTAATCAACAACATAGCAAATCAGAACAGCACTAATTTTCTTTTTTCTTTGGTATTATTGCTCAGTGGGAGTAGCAATTAAGTCCTTTAGCTATATTCTGAATAATTGAGGTACTTTATCAATGCAAAATTATAACTATAATAATAGTAAGAGGAGAACACAGTACCCTTCCTGTTGGACTATTGGTGTATAGTTGTCAATTACTGTCAAGAATCCTATTTTCCCCTCCTTTTCAACAAGATAAGTTTTCCTTTTTAAACTGTTTCAGAAGTCTAGTATGTGATGCTTCTGAGCCTGAGCTGAGGACATGTTGATTAACTGCCATTTACTTTGATTATAGCAAATTAGATTTAACTATGACTGGCATGTGAACGAACTGATGTTGGACATGGATGAGGGATATTACAACACAAGCCATGGTGCATTTAATTTCCTTTAAGTAATGAGATTTTATGGTGCTTCTATCTTTGGGGACTTATTAATATGCAAGTTATGGTACATTACTTTTGGGTTTGAATATGAAAGAACCAGAACGTAATTCCTACTGTGACTGAATTTTGCTGAAGTCACTTCTAGTTACAACCTTAATTTCTGAATATTTAGAATGAGACCTCTGAGTGAATGTAGTGTAGGTATAAATGGCCTAGTCCTAGGACCCACAGGCTTAAGGGACAGCATGAAAAGAAGCATTTTTGCTTAGGCATTCTGGAAATAGCTCAGTTACATGAAATTAGACTGGAATCCACATGTCCTTTCTCTACCCCCTACCTCCCACCTTAGATAAATGATTACTGTTCCCACTGTCTTCATTACTTCTTGTTTTGACAGCTCAAAAACCTTTAAAAGATCCCCATTCTTGCTGAATAAAGACTAATTTCCTTAATTTGGTATTAAGAATTCTATAATTGGCTTCAGCCTAACTTTCTACTTATATTTCTTGTTACTTTCCCTATCAAAGATAGTCTATCCTTTAGCTAAACTAGATCACTCAGCTTTTTCCAGACATATCCTATACCAAGGTTGAGGAAACTTTGACCTCGAGGCCATATGTAGTCTTCTAGATCCTGAAGTGTCGCCCTTTGATGGAATCCAAATTTCACGAAACAAATCCCTTTAATAAAAGGATTCGTTCTGTAAAACTTGGACTCAGTCAAAAGGCCACACTCAAGGACCTAGAAGGCCACATGTGACCTCAAGGCTGTAGGTTCCCTGCCTCCGTATACTTTCCTGCCTCTACCCATATGCTCATATTCCCTATTTCTAAAATACTTTCTTTTCTCATTTTTATTTACTAACATCCTTTGCACTCTTTGAGGTCCAGTTCAGGTGCCATTTCCTCTATGAATCTTTCCCTGATTCCTCCCAGGTGGAAATTCTTTCTCCTTCATATGATATCATACGAGTTACCATTTAAATAGAGCTATCAGGTTTGCAAAGCACTTTATATATATTATCTCACTTGATCCTCAAAACTATCCAAACTGAGGTACCGTTATTAGCCTTATTTTAGAGGTGAAAAAAATTGAGGCCGTGAGGTTCAGTGACTTTCTCGGGACCACAAAATTAGTAAATGTCTGAGTTGAGTCTCGAACTCAGCTCTTCCTGACTCAAAGTCCGGTACTTAATCTACTCATAGCACTTTATATATTTTAATAGCCTCTCCCTGCTGCTGTGGAGAGCTTTGGTCTGGGGAAGGAAAAGAGAAGGTTACAGTGTAGTGCTATGTTTAGGCTCAAAGTCAGAAAGGGGCAATAACTGCAGTACCCCTCAGAGAAGGTTCAATGTAGAAGATCCTAGAGATGGCTATTCTGTCTCCTGTGGAGACACACAACTACACCTCTATGCTACATGTGGAGGACAACCTTTGCTATGCTTATTTATTCTCTTCCAACCATTAGAAAAAGCTGTATGCAGTATCCAAGCATATGTTTCCTGCTCTGTAGAGCAAAATCTGTCATGCAAATGTCACATAACTTCTGCTTACTCTAGAGAAGCAGCCATTTCAAAAGTAGATAAGAGTTGCCAGTGGGTGGTAGCTGAGATCAAGCCTTATTTTGGGTAGATTCATAATCCATATAACACTTCACAGTGATTGATGCCACGTGGAGAAAGCAGGGTTGATATCATGTCTGTTGTAGCAGGGCATGTGTCTATTGCTGGGGTGAGTGCAGGATTATCCATACTATTCTTAAGTACTATCGTATTCTTTAAAAAAAAATGGAACACTATAATTCTAATTTAATTAATCTTACTTATGTGTATACACTGTCTTAGTCCTCCTACCATATCATAAACTATTTGAGGGCTTATATATTTCTATCTCTCCCAGCATCTGGCCCAATGCATCACGCATAGTAGGCACTTAATAAATATTTATTCAATGAATGAATGAAATGACTATGCAAACTAAATTTCTTCTTCTTACAGCCTCTCTTTAACCCCCTGTGGTTTCTATAATTGTGTTGTGAAATGTCCAAATAGGAAGTTAGATCCTAGGCTGGAGTCTAGCAATAAGTCAGACAGCAGGAATCTCTGGGAATGAAAAGAAGAGAATGGTCAATCTGCCTAGAGATTTCCAAGATTTAATAACAAGTGTATAGTATAAGATAGGATTTAAATGATTTAGCAAGTGCTTTTGTTTACAATCTTACTGTTAAATTTCCTAATGGGGAAAGTTTGGGGTGGGGAAGAGCAAGAAGGAAAGACTCAATGAGAACTTAATCAGAGGAAGTAGAAAGTGAACAGAGGAGGTATTTGCATGAAGCAGAGGGCTAAAGAAGGTGAACTAATTGGGACAACCAGCCACATACTTTGAATATTTTGGTATTCTGATAACTTTTGGAGTTGTTTTATAGACGCTTTAACTCAAATGAACTAAATTGAAGTGAAATGAATAATGTAAACATATTATTTGTTTGTATCCATGTGTAATTTCATTAAAAAAGATCTGGACCTAAAATTTCATTTGTGTGTGTTTGTGCATGCATACACATGCATGCATGTATGTGCATACACCAAGACCTCCTAGTGTGGAAACTCCCACCATTGAGGCAGATCAGCTACTTATCTGATCTCAATCTTTAAAAGTTGCCTGGGATGCAGAGGATTATGCTATACTGCCTCTAGGGTTTGACAGTGTCACTAGTTGTCCAAAGTGATGGAAGTGCTCAGACCACACACACTTGAGGCAGGAATGACTTTTCCACCAATTCAGCTTCTGTCTCTACTTGAAAGCCTATTTATAAATGCCTCCAGGGTGTATTCTGTGATTGATCTTATGTGCCCTTGTTTGTGGGCCTCTCAGCTTAGCTGTATTCAATTCATATGATTGGTTGGTTGGTTGTTGTCCATTATTCTTAAAGAGGACCAAAATAATATCACTGTTTTGGAGTCAAGGTACAATGTCTCTGACTGTGGCTGATGAGTATGAGTTCAGAAGGCTCTATGACAGGTCGGGCACAAATGATCCACGTGAACATTTGGAGTGGAGGTGTCTCTAAATTTGTTCATCTCATACCTCTTTTGAGCTACTGCAATTTAGATTTCCTCATAGAGCACAGCACCTTCTTTGATGTGGGCACACAGTGCTGGGTGGTCCTTTGTCAATGCCTCCCATGTCACACAATCAATTCCAAAGTTTTTTATATTGAGAATGTCCTTGTATTGCTTCTTCTGACCTCCATATTAATGCTTGCCTTGTGTGAGTTCTCTATAAAATATTCTTTTAGGCAAACATCCATTTAGCATTAGAATAGCATGGCCTGCCCATCAGAGTTGTACCTTCTGCTGCAGAGTTTGAATGCTTGACAGTTTAGCTCCAGAAAGGACCTCGGTGTCCAGTTTCTTATCTTGTCAGGTGATTTTCAGAATCTTCCTAAGACAATTCAAGTGGAAGTGATTCAGTTTCCTGGCATGGAGCTGGTATACTATCCCGGTTTCAAAGGCATATAACAATGAAATCAGCACAATTGCCCTGTAGACCTTCAGTTTGGTAGGCAGTCTAATACCTCTTCTCTCCCATACTTTTCTTCTGAGCCTCCCAAACACTGAGCTGTGTGCATCACCCTCATCATCTATGTGTACATCCCTGGAAAGCATACTGTCAAGGTAAGTAAATTTATCCATAGCATTCAATTTCTTGAGATTCCATAGGATTTCTACTGGTTTATATGGTATCCATCATCACCTTAATATTTGATTATGAAAGATAATGATGTGTTGTCTTTATGTAGATAAGATTTTCTGATAAGCTGCTATTTTAATGGAATACTATAATTAATACTCAGTGATACAAGCATGAGTTACTATTTTTATTTATACTATATTTTTACTTTTTTATTTTAAAAAGTTATACTGATATTTTAAAAAACAATAATGTGGCAATAATGCCACCTCTTAATGATAACTCATCCTTGGCAACTCTAAGCAAAATAAATCAACAAAAAGACTGACAATGTATACCTAATTCTGAACTACTACTACCTACTCCCACTCTGGCAAGAGGTGGCAGACATACTTTACTATTCATTTCTCTGAAGTTACAATGGGTCACTGCATTGTTCAGAACTCTGTAGTCTTTCAGTGTTATTGTCCTCAGGTTGTTTTGCTCATTATGTAACTTATTTTCCTGCTTTTGCTTAGTTTGCTCAGTTCATTCAAATCTTTCTCCTTTTGAGAAATTCTCTTTACCTCTTGGAAGAGACATACCTGTCAGTGAGGATCTTTGGACTGTGGGTAAAAGATAAGAGGCCAGACTAAAAGTAAAGAGATTTTTAAAAGCATATTAATAAATCTTCTCTTTCTGATAGCAAATTCAGATTCCTGGATTACAAATTTGGTTTCTATTATCTTTCAGGCTTGCTCAGAATACACAGCCCATCAATAGCATTTTGTGACAACTTAGGTTAGAAAAGTATAGTATGTCACAGAAGAAGGAGGGGTAGAGAAAGAGGAGTATCAGCCAAGGGAGAAAAGCAGTGTATTTGGAATGCAAGAGGCAGGATATATCATCAGAGCAAGAAAACATTTCCAGTTCAAAGCAGGAGACAAAGGAGAGAGAACAAATACAATTGCGAAAGCAGACCTTTTAGACAAAACTGTAGGGTCTCATGTCCAAACATATCAAGTAGTTATTACAACAGTAGATGAGACTGTCTACTTTACCATGTGCTTGTATGAGGTTTGAGGACTTTCTGATATTAGGCTAACATGTGGTTGGGGGATTTCTACATCAAGTAGTACATTAGTATATCTAGATACAGTTAAACGATTGTGATTCCTACTTCTCCCTCCTCCCCCTCCCACTTCTCTCTACCATTTGGGTTGCCCTTGTCTTCTTCCCTTTCCCCCTACCTGGTCTATTCCCACAATCTAGGAGAGATGTCTGAGAATTGTCAAGATATTAGGAGATACCCTGTTTTTCCAGAGCTAAGGCCCAGCAAGCAGGCTATGCCCAGGGTTTGGCATAACAACAATCCTTTGCACTCATCCTCTGGATGATCTCATCTTCTGGCAAAATGTATTGCTTTGACTAGCACCAGGTGTTCTCTGAAGGACTTATGCTTTTCATATTAATTGATAACTATTTAGATTTGTTGGAGCCTCCCTATTTCCCAGGAGTCTGAGAGCTAGAAGCAGCTGACATGCTGCAGCAGAAAGCATCAGTCACATCTCCTGACACTCTAAACAATTCCTGTGCTCATAGCTGCTAAATGAACCAAACCAGGGGCTGCACTTTTGTTCCTGTAATGCTAAATTCTGGTTCTGTACCCCACTGAATGATCACAAGGCTCAACGACATTTATGACTTGAGACAATCAAAAGGCTCAGCAATTCTAGTAACTTAGGGACTGTTCTCACAGGACCCAAGAATGCCTGTATTGTCCCAAGAAATGCCAACTTTGGAAACTATTTACTCGTGGCCTAAAGATGACTGTGTTGGGTGCTGCCTTTTTGTAGTCTTCAGGGATTAAAAACCTTATCCCTGCTACAAGCCACAAGCTCTCCTCAGGAAGACCTTGATTTGCATACCTCTTTTCATCAGTCTGAAATTAAAATTTTGTTTCGTTCCTGACTCTTCTGTCTCTAGCCTGTTTTATTTGGCTCTGGACACCCACAGATTAGAGACTGGTTCTGGTGCAGTTGACAGAACATATGGGAACATGTACCACCACTGGTGGTAACCTCCCCTTGCCTTGCATTTTCCTCTTTCCCAGAGCCAGGCTGCCCCAAACCCACCCAGGCTACTTGACTCTTCATACTGTTTGCATGACATGAAGGTCAATTCTATTTCTTCTAGTGATAGGGAAGAATCCAAGACTTACCATCTGTCCTCATACCTCCTGGTGTCCTCCAATGCTTATTTTCTGCCCTGCCTCTTTATGTCATCTTCATCCTCTGGTCACATCAAGAAAAAGTGCTGCACAGGAAAGAGAAAGATTGTCCCAGTCCGACAGTTTTAAAAGATGTTTTCAGATACACAGCCAGTCAAAGAAGGCTATTCCCACCTAGTGGTAGGGGAATGTACAGCAGCAGGGTGCATTTTAGGCAATCTGGAAATGCTTGAAATCTTGAAGGCTGCATTACATATTTATGCAAAAGGTTTTTAATTTTATGTAGTCAGAATTATCTTTTATGATCATTGTGAAATATACCTGATATATTTCTCTTCTAATTTTATTATGGTGTGACTTTTTGTGGTTATTTGAAGACTATTATGGAAACAAATGCAGTTCTAAACCTAATTTCTGCCAGACTGGCTTGAAAGATGAATGGAGAGTTGGACATGATGGTACATGCTTATAATCCTATAATCTCTACTGCTGGGAAGACTGAGGCTGGCAGAGAAAATGAATTTGGAAAGTTGAGCTGCAGGAGGGCAAAAGTTGGTTGGGTGTCCACATTAAATCCACCAAGTGGTGAGCCCCTGGGTGTGGGAAGACCACATGGCTGCCTGTTGTTGTTGTTCCGTTATTTCAGTCATGCCCAACTCTTTATGACCATGTTTTGGGGTTTTCTTAGCAGAGATACAGGAGTGGTTTGCCATTCCTTCTCCAACTTATTTTGTAGATGAAGTACTGAGGCAAACAAGGTTAATGGACTTGCCCTAGATCACCCAGCTAAGTATTTGAGGCCAGATCTGAACTCGGGAAGAGAGGTCCTCCTGATTCCAGGGCCAGCACCCTATCTACTTTGCCACTTAGCTGCCTACCAGGGTGACTTGGAAGGGGCAGATTGGGCTGAGTTGGCAACAGAGCATGTCAGAATTTTGTGCCAATCATCATTGGGATCAGTGAGTGGCTACTGCATTTTCAGTCTGGGCAAGATAGAGAGAGCCAGTCTCTCCCATTACCCCACTGCAAAAAAAAAAAAAAAAAAAGACTGGCAAATTAGAAAGGTACAGGCCTGGGAAAGGTCAGTTTTCATAAGAGTGAAGAGAGTAGATTCTTAACACTATATGTCACTGGGCATTATTTCCATTGCTGGAAAAAATTTTTAGAATGAAGGGATAGTTAGTAAACAATGAGAAAAGCAAGTGGTGACCAAAAGGAGCATGGTATGACCTTAAAAGGTAGATTGTGAAAGACTCCTCATTTCCTTATTTTTTTTTCTTGGCCAGGTACTTGACTGATAATGTCAAATAACAAGGCTCTACAAAGTCCCACTCCAATTACTTATTGTGTATGGTTGTAACCCTGGATTCTCAAAAACTGTGCTATTCTGGAAGGTTTTTAAAAAGAGAGATTAAAAAAGCAGTTCAGAAAAAAAACTAACCAACACACCAATCAAGTCTGACATTGTGTGCAGTGTCTAGGGGTCAATGTTTAATAGCTGGCTCTCTGAAAAAAAGATATAGGCAGGACACATTTTTAAGTTTAACCTTCATTATTTTTTAAAAATTTTATTCATTTTATTTTAAATTTATGAAATAAAATAAGCATTTCCATAATGCAATAGAATAAAAAAAGATGATTGCACATGAAACTGCAAATCCATTATATACAACTTACTATTCCTTTTAAATATATAATAAAATTATCATATAACTTTTTTCCTTTTTTCCTTTCCTCTCCTCCTCCCCCCTACCCCATGCCCTAGAGATGGCTATTAGACACAAATGTATATATATATTTACACATGTGTAAACATATATACATTTTTTATAGATCTATTTATTAGTTCTTTCTCTGGATGCAGACAGTATTTTCCTTCATAGGTCTTTTGTAATTAATTTGGGTATTTCTAATCATCAAAATGGCTTATTCACACAAAGTTATTCTTAAAACAATATTGCTGTTATTGTATACAACATTCTCTTGGTTCTGTTCATTTTGCTCTTCATTATTTCATGAAAGTCTACCGTGTTTTTCTAAGATCATCGAGCTCATCATTTCTTATAGCGCAGTAGTAGTCCACCACGATCATACACCACAACTTGTCAGTATTAACTTTGTCTCCATCATGTTCTTAAGTCTAGAGTTGATAATCAACAAAACAAAAAAACCAAGCCCTAATTTGTAGTGTTTGCCAATTTCCGAGGCACAAAAGGCTCACGCTGAAAATTTAACAATAGGGTTTTGAGTTAGCACAGGCTGACTCCAGCACACTCCTGAATGTTCCATGTCCATAGTTCCCCACCTTTACCACTTCTTGTTGCCATGCTTCTTACTTTAGCAACCAGGCCTTCTTTGTTGGTGAAAATCAGATGCAGAATAGCAATTTTCTCTTGTCATTTCCTCATCCATTCGAAGGATGAAATTGCCATTAAGGCAGCCAAAAAATTATTAGCTGTTCTGTTTTGGGCCAAGAGCCAACTCCAGCAGATGTTCAGATAATTGAAGTTCCCTTTCAGTTCTACATTACGTTTCCTTGCCAGGCTCATGATCTGTTTCCCAAACTCCTAATATATATCCTCTTTCTGTTTAGATCTTATGTTGTATACTCTAATAGCAATATTGCTTTTGTTTCTGTCTTAGCTGATCTTTGCCCAAATGCTCTCTATCATGGTTTCCTCCTCTGGTTTCTAGATTTACTTAAATACATCTTTTTACTCTTGCATGGTGACTCCTCCCTCCATCTTCTTCCTCTCCTCCCCACATATACTTTTACCTGTCCTGTTACATTTGAATGATATATATATATATATACATATATATACATGTGTATATATATACATATATATGTATACATGTATATACGTATATATGTATATATGTGTGTATATATATACATATATATATATGTATATATACTTCTGGAACCACATTCTGGTCATGGGTCCCATCTAACCAAGTCTCAGTGAAACTTATAAGGGCAATTTTGTTTCCTAACATTAAGATCACTAATTCACTTGATTATTATCCAGATTTTGTACATTTCTGCTACTGATTGCCTCTAGGATAAAATATAAAACCCTCATCCTGAAACTTAAAGCCCTCTACAATATGGCTCTTGCTTATCTTTCTGGTCTTATTCAATGTTACTCCCCTTCATAGTCTGTTCTAGTCATTTGTTGCTGTTGTTGTTCAGTGGTGTCTGACTCTTCATGACCCCATATGGGGTTTTCTTGGCAGAGATATTGGAGTGGTTTGCCATTTCCTTCTCCAGCTTATTTTACAGATGAGGAACTGAGGCAGAGTTAAAGAACTGGCCTAGGGTCACACTACTAGTAAGTTTTTGAGGCCAGATTTTTTTTGGGGGGAGGGATTACTGTATATTTTTATTCTGTACATAGAAACCACTAAGGATCTGGCCTGTGGTCTCAGGGCTGCATCACAAATACATGGCTCCACCCATCGACACCAGGAATGGGGGTGAGAATAGGTCATTCTATCCCAGTCAGAAGATGACAAGGGTCTTCCAAAAGAGAGCCAGATGATCAGGTAGTCTCTGGTAGACAGTTCTAATGAAGCAGTGAGAACATCACAGAAAGGTGGAAGGGAGAGGGAAGTGAAGCAGCAGAGGCTCCCCTCCCCCCAAATCAAAACTGCTCTAGTACTTGCTGCTGCCCATTCTTAGGATAGGAGCAGATTTCTACAGAGGTGATTGGTGCCTGTGAGCTCTTAGGCCTCCTGGTCACAGAGCTTACTTGGCCTGAGGGTTTCTGAAATTCTGAAGTTCCTTCTAGCAAATTTTGCCTTGCTGCCCAGCTTCAGTTCTGAGAAGCTGGTTATACTTGGCCACTTGCTCAGATTGGCAGGAAGCGGCAGTCTTGATATGCCCAGTGCAGAAGTCCACCGCCAAGTCTGCAATGAAGGTATCTTCAGTTTCCCCAGAACGATGGGAAACCATTACTCTCCACCCACTGGACTGGGCCAGCTCGCACACCTGGAAAGATTTAGTCACGGAGCAAATCTGGTTCACTTTGAGTAGGAGGCAGTTGCAGGCTTTCTTATTCACAGCCTTTTCAATGCTCTTGGGATTGGTCACTGTGAGATAATTCCCTACCACCTGGATGCCTGCAGTAGCAGTGAAATTCTTCTAAGCTTCCTGGTCATCCTGGTCAAAGGAATTTTCAATAAACACCACTGGATAGTCCTTAATGAAGCTCTTGTAGAGGTCCCCAAGCTCAGAAGGGGCGATTTATCTGTTGGAATCATCAGGAGACTTGAAGTCCAAGCCATATTTTCCAGATTGCAAGAATTTTGAGGCAGCAACATCCATCAGTATTGCCAGCCTTACCAATATCATTCTTTAGCAGGTCCAGAGCTTCTTTATTCTCTAGGATGTTAGGAGCAAAGCCACCTTATCCCCTACATTGGTGGTGTTTTGTCCATATCTCTGTTTAATCATGCTCTTCAGGTTGTGGTAGACCTCAGCTCTAATGCACATGGCCTCCTTAAAGTTTGCTGCTCCAACAGAGAGGATCACGAACTCTTGCATGGCTAGCTTGTTACCAGGATGGGCGCCACCATTGATCCATGTTGACTAGAACTGGCAGGATGACTTCATCATTGCCTGCAAGGTCGGCAATATGGCTGTACGGGGAGACACCTTTCTCAGCAGCTCTGGCCTTACAAACATCCAGGGACACTCCCAATATGGCATTTGCACAAAATTCTCAGTGCCGTCCATCTCTATCATTAATTTGTCGATCTTCTCCTGCTCCACAACATTCTGTTTCTTGCTAATCAGGGTCTGGGCAATAGTTTTATTGATGTGCTCAACCACTTTTGAGACACCCTTCCCCACGTAGCAGGTCTTATCATTGTCTCAGAGCTCCAGGGCTTTATGGATACCGGTAGAAGCACCACTTGGCACAGCAGCTTGGAACTGACCTTTTTCAGTGTAGAGATCAACTTCAGCAGTGGGGTTTCCATGAGAGTCAAAGATCCCTCTTGCCTAGGTCTTTTGAATAGACATGCTGAGTTCTGGATGGGGCTTCCTCCAATGGGCTTAGAGAACAGAAGCCCGGGAGGGGGGGGGAGGGGATCTACCTACATCAACAGGGAGCGTTAAATGTGAAGCCAGATTTGAACTCATGAAGATGAGTCTTCCTGACAGGCCAAGCTATCCACCGTACTACCTAGCTGCCCTGTTCTCGTCATACTGGCCTGCTAATATTTTCTTTATATAAAATGCAAATTCACACCTTCTTGCATTTGCATAAGTGTTTCTTCATGTCTGGAATTCACTCTGTCCTTACTTTCACCTCTTACAATCCTTCTTCCTTAAAAGCACAGTTCACGTGAACTCTGCCACATGAGGCCTTTCCTGATTCCCCCTTCCCCCTTGTTAGTATTCTCCTTTTTGAAATTACTTTCCATTTATTTATCTACATATTATATCTTACTGGTAGAATATAAGTTCTGCAAGACATTTTATTTTTGTCTTTGTAATGCTGGTGTGTTGAATGTTTATTGAATTAAGTTGAATTTATATAAATATATAGGGCCATGGCTTTATTGTTGGCTCTTTTCATGAATTATGTCCCCAGTGAGTTACTGGCATCTCTGCTATTCTTGCTCCATATAAATTACTTATTATAGTTTCAAGACTCTTTAGACCATAAGCAAATGCCTCTTGTTTGGTATGTTCTACCCTTCCCCAGAAGTCTATCATTCTTGTATTTTAAGCTGTGGTCCAGAAATCTATAGCCTGTTCTCAGATAATATCTTTTAAAAAGTTATTGTTGACTGAATAAATAGTATTCAGTGATCAGAGGTAGTGAAAAATAGTTTTCGAATAGCATTTGCATGCAAAGGGCTCTGTTGGCACTCTAGGAGTTAAGAAGGAACTAATAATCAATAAACATTTATTAAGCACTTACTATATGCTAAGAATTGTTCTAAGCACCGAGGATACAAAGAAAGGCAAAAGATAGTTCCTGCTTTTTAAAAAAATATCTTGTTTTCAATTCACAGAACAAAACAAGTATTTCCGTAACACATACAATAAAAAAGATGATTGCACACGAAACTGCAAATCTATCATGTACAACTTGCTATTCCTTTCAAATATACAACAAAGTTATTAGGTAAATGTTTTCTTTTCTTTCCATTTTTTCCCCTTCTCCCTCCCTCTCTCCCATCCTGGAGTCGTTACCATTAGACATAAATAGGTATATATACATATATATATATACATATATGTAAAATTATTCTATACATGGTTCTATTTATCACTTCTTTCTCTGGATGCAGATAGTGTCTTTCTTCATATGTCCTTTCTTTTTAATTTGCGTATTTATAATACTCAAAATGACTTAGTTGCTCCAAATTGTTCTTAAAACAGTATTGGTGTTATTGTATACCGTGTTCTCTTGGTTCTTCTCACTTCACTCTTCATCATTTCATGCAAGTCTTCACAACCACTACAACTTATTCAACCATTCCTCAATTGAGGGAGATCCCTGAAATTTCCAGTTCTTTGCCACCACAAAGAGAGCTGCTATAAACATCCCATTCACATTCAGTTTTAATTACTATTTGTGAATTTCCCTCCATCTTATTTTCACTCACAGTTTTCTTTCTCAGCCTTTCTTTTTACCTATCCCTGTTGCCTTATCTTCTCACCCCACCGTCCTACCTCCACTTCACCCATCCCTCCAAGAGTCCTCTCTCCTCTCCCCCACCGTTCCAATCTCAGTCCACACACCCCTCTAAAAATCCTCCCTATCCTTTCACCCCATCCTCCCAAATCCCAATCCACCTGTCTAAAAGTCCCTCCCCCAGCCTGTCTCCCAGTTTTCCTTTCTACATTTTCAGGAGATTTCTACATCCTTCCAGATATACACATTGTTTCCTCTTTAACTGAGATAAGGGTAAATTTCCAGCATTACCAGCCCTCCACCCCCACCTGCTTCCTCTGCATTAGTTCTTTTTATATCCCATTTTTATAATTGCTCCCTTTTACCTTTTCCTACCCAATTTTTTAAGAATCACCCCAGTGTACACAACTTAGCCCCAAACTTTCTTTCAGACTACCTTAGTAATGATGACAGTTTTAAGAATATTGATAACATTTTCATACATACATATATAGGATATACATATATGTTATACATATACATGTAATAAACAGTTTGACCTTAATAAATTAATAAATAATTCATCTTTAATGTTTTTCCTATATTTCTTTTTGATCTTTTAAGGACCTCACAATCTATTAGGGGTGGAAGGAGACAACATGAAAATGACTGTATGTACAAAAAATATGAAGGATAAATTTGAGTTAAATAGCAGAGGGAAGTTACTAGCATTAAAGGGGGTCAAGAGAGGTTTCTTGTGGAATTTAGCTGGGACCTGAAGGAAGCCAGTAAAGCCTGGGGATAGATATGAGGATAAGGCCAAAAATTTGTCTCATTGTGCCTATTTATTCCATCACCTCTCTGTTAGGAATTGGTTAGCATTCTTATTTACCAGCTGCCTATATGGTATCAGAATATTTTATTATATTTGTATACAAAAATTTGTTCAGCAATTCCGTAGTTGATGGGCATGCCTTGGCTACCACAGAAAAAACTGCTATAAATGTTTTTGTGCATAGACTTACTATATGTTAGTTGAATCAAAGAGTATACACAAATTAGTGACTTCTGAGACATTTTCCAAGTTGCTTTCCAGAATGGCTACACCAATTTATTGCTCTACCAACAGTGCATTAATGTGCCTACTTTCCAACATCCCCTCCAAAGTTTATTATTATTATTATTTTGTTAACCTTGCCAATCATCAGATTGGATGTGTGATTAAAAATCAGTGTTGCTTTAATTTGACTTTCTTTAATTATTAGTAATTTGGAACATTTTTTCATATAGCTATCGATAACTTGGATTTCTTCCTTTGAGAACTGCCTACTTATGTCCTTTAACCATTTATCCTGTATTTTGGTTTCATCTTTAGTGAGACCATCTCTATGGATATGATTGGACATTAAGAATATCAAGTTAAGTGAATGTTTATGAATGACCTAAAAGTTGTATGATTGCTACTATTGCCTTGCCCCTTTTCTGCTACTCTGCCATTGTCACTATGAAAGTAACAAGGAGGGACCCATAGAGCCATTTTACATTTTGACTTGCTTAATGAATTTCTGTGACCAAATAATTCATTGCTCTGGAGCCATACTGCTAATAATAAGTATTTTGGATAGCATACACAATCTGTTACTTGGACCATATTAGAAAATTTTCCAGCTTGACAGAATCTGCCAGTGTTCTGCTGGCATAGTCTTTCAAAGGTCAAGGTCATTTCCACACCAGAATGAACTGGCATTTCATTCAAAATCATATATCTTTTTCTTATGAATGGTTACTAAGTCAGATTTTCCCCCTCCTGTGCATGTGCAATTATTCATTTTAATGTAAATAAATGCAGGACTTTTCATTTATTTCTATTAAATTTGAGCCTTTACTTTCAGCTGACCATTCTATATTACTGAGATCTTTTAGAATATTAGTCCGCTATATTTTAGCTAGTTCTCACAGCTTTTGTTATCATTTAGACTTCGGTAAAGCATGAATTGTTTTGTTTTTTCTGGACTATACATATTTGTTATTGAATAAGGAAAGACTTCTACTTTGGGGTATGGGAATGCTAGGTAAGTAGAGAGTTTTAGATGAAGAACATCAATAAAACATTTTTTAAATGCACAGAAGAAGTGCATTTTAAATGCACAAAGAAGTGAAAAATGGGATATAACCAAATACAGCAGTTTTATTACTGCTTTGTTAAATTTAACATTTAATAAGGATATGAACTAGACCTTCGATTTTATTGGTATAGGGAATTCCTGGAGAGGAAACTAGGAAATTAGAGGAAAAAAAAAACAAACTCTACATAAGAAACTCACAGTTTCTTCTGTAAGCCTTTTTCTTGTTCCTTAGATGGTGAAATGTTTGTGTTTTTTAATGATTAAATTTACAATAAAAGTAAAATGCAATAAAAATGAGGTGGCATTGCCTAAAGAGTGCAGGCACAAATGATTTAGGCAAATGAGACCTATCTGTGTTACTTTGGCTCATCTGTCCCCTAATTTTGACAGATGTAGGACATGCAGGGTTCTAAGTTTACCAGACAGGTAAGAGCTGAGCTGTATTACATTATAGATCCAGCTGTCTTGGCCATGCTTCTTTTAGGTATTGCCAAGTAGATCAGGTTGCTAGAATTGGATGCCTACTGCTTTGGGGAAAAACATTTCCCAGACTTTCTTCCTCTTTGATCCACTGGAATTTTTGACCTGACCTTTGGACTTGTGGAGGGATTAACCTAGACTAAGAAGACTGTCCCTCCCTGTTATGGTAATTAAGGTGGGACTTTTTTTTTTTTTTACTGTTTTCTCTTTTGGAATGTTGAGTTAATCAAGTACCTTTGATGAGGCTTGCCTTTCAAATGTAATGGCAAGCAAAGTGAACTTTTTGTTGTCTGTTTTAGAGTGCTTCTCAGCACTGAGGGATCCTTAATTGAATCAGGAGTCTTTGATGACTTGCTTACATCAAGGGAAGGCCTAGTTCATGTGAGTTTGAGTCCCATTGTTGTGACACCCTTTGACTCTGAGACTTGTATATAAGATCAGAGGTTAGTATTTTGCCTTTGGGGGCACACTCATTGAAAGAGTGTTGGTGATGAGACTCTGGGTAAGCTGTTGAAGCAGAACCCCTCTGCTTTGAAAAACCCAGATGTTGGTGCTTCTCTGGTAACTATGTATTGTGATTTGGTTAGTCAGAAATGTTGATCTGTCTATATTGTCTCTGTTTGTAATTTCTGTTTGTATTTGCTCTGAAGTTCAGGGTGCTGGCTTTTCCCCCTGAACTAAGTGAATGGTATATGTATATTTAATTAAAGTAAGATTGTTAACCCCTTAAAGTTGCTTTCCTTAGAAAAGCAGATCAAAAGACCTGTGCTAGTAGCCCTTCTGTGTGCTGTTGTTGTTGGTCTTTCACCCTGACCACAGCTGCTAGCAACATTGTTGTTACGCTGCCAACTTTTGGAAGAAAGGGAGAAACCATGACTAGAAGAGATGTGAATATGTGGCTCCATGAAAGTGATAGAGGAGCTGCAGCCATGAGGTTGCCAATGCTGGATCTGGTTCCAAGGTAGCGTGGGAGAATTGGGGCACTTTGGGGGTAGATCATTGCTGAAATCTATCTGTGGTGTGGACGGAACGCAGTGATAATTTATTTTTCTCTTACTCTTCTGTCATTCTTGAGAGGGCAAGTCCAAGTTTCTGAGTCTGAAATTTCTCTATGGGTATGGAAAGCTTATCTTTGTTTCTAAAAAGTCTGTTTACCTTTTGTTATTTAAATGTTTGCTTTGTCCCTTAAGCCCCAAAATGTATTAAAACATTTGTTTACCTGCATTTCTAAATGATGTGTATTATTATTCTGATGTGGCATTTAGAAGGATGATTGGGAAGTCTGGGACAGGGAAAAGTCAAATTTAATACTTTTACTTTATCAGAGTGTGATATCTGGTAGTGAACATGGAGTAAAAAAAAAAAAGAAGGTATAGATTAATTTTTTTTACAGCTTTCTAGGCCACAGAAAATACTTTTTTAATGATGTTTCTCTAGGCCAGTGAGCCAGTAGAAGTGTCTAGACAGGCCTCTAAGCAAACTGCTATTTTCATAGGCCCAATTTGAGAGGAAAGTCTTTCCCTAGACTGGAAGGCCTGGGGGTAGTATCTAGAGAGAAATCTCTATCTCTCTAAGAGAAAGAGTAACCTGATTCACAAAAAAACAAAATAAGACAAAACTTAGGGACCTCTGAGTAACTAATGACTCTGCCTTGCCTTCTCATCAACTCAATGTAGCAACCACAAATACTGCTACATGCCAATAAAAAGAAATTTGGGAAATACTCAGGTGTTTGTGGCAAAGAAAACTATAGTTATTTATAAGAGATTTTGGTATAGTGGAAGATGTAGAGGCTGAATATCTATTTAAATCCTAACTCTGCAATGTACTGCATATGTGACCTCAGAAAAGTCACTTAATCCCTCATGTTCTCATTTTCCTTGTTTTTGATGATGATGATGATGATGATGATGATGATGATAGCTAGCATTTACACAGAACCTACTATGTTATATGCCAGGTACTGTGCAAAATACTTTTACAAATGTTATCACATTTGATTCTCACAACAACTCTGGGAGATGGGTGCTATTATTATCTTCCTTTTACAATTAAGGAAACAAAGGCAAACATAAGTTAAACAACCTGGCAAAGGTTACACAGCTAGTAATTGTCTGAGGCAAGATTTGAACTCTGGTCTTTCTGACTCCAGTTTTTCTCAGAGAGATTAAAGAAGCCTTTCCCAAGCTGCTTAATTCTAGTGCCTTCCCTCTTTTAATCATTTGCTCTTTATCCTGGGTAGAGCTTGTTTGTACATATTTTTTTGCTTGTTGTCTCCCTTATTAAATTGTGAGCTCCTTGAGGGCAGGGACTGTCTCTTGCCTCTTTTTGTATCAAGGTTCAGCATACTGCCTGGCACATAGAAGGCATTTATTGACTAAAAAATGTTTATTGACTGACAGGATTATATAGCTGGTGTCAGGCAGAATTTGAATTCAGATCTTTCTGACTCCAAGTCCAATGTTCTTTCTCTTGAAAAGAATGGATTAGATGATCTCGAAAGTCTTTTCCAGCACTATAGTTTTGTAACTGCAAAATATTCCCCCCAAAAGTCAGCAATGATGTTGACATTTTGTGAAATATGCTTTAATTGGAAAGTGGCACCATAAGAAATATGTACATAATTACCTTTGCATAATTACTATGAAATTAACGCTATTTGAGTTCTGAAAAAAAAATCAAAATTACTTTTTGTCCTTTATATTGTGATCATTTCAGTATTTGTTCCTATCCCCTGTTTGACATTGTTGCTGATTAAGCAAGAAAGTCTGGAAACAGTTCAATAATTCTCATTGCACTAATATATTTTGTCATCTATTATTGACCCATTCTTATGAACTATAAGGTGTGAACATCTAGGCCATTATCTATGGTGTCTCAATTAGTCCCATAATCTGTAATATTCTATTTTTATAATGAGCAACTTTGTGATCCTGGAGCACTGATTTAGAGATGGGACAACAATGAAATTATACAGAAAAATAAACAACTCCCATAGCTATAAATCCCCATCCTTTCAGAATTCCTGAGGCCCGTATCTTTCAAGATGTAGTACTGGTGTATATTTGTTATTACCTAATTATCCCTCAGTGTTTTTTGATTAGTTTTTGATTCAAATAACTTAACAATGAAAATTTTGTGTGGGAAAGGATTTTGAAATTGTGTTTCTAGCAAAACTATGTACTCAGCTCTCAATTCAATTAGTTATGGAAAGGGTAGCATTGGTAAATTAAATCCAGAAACAATCTACAGAAACTTTATTTTAGGCAACAAAATCAGTCTCTTCCCATACCAGAGGTGATAATAAGCTCTTTCCATTTCTTCTAGCCACATTCTGGTGTAAATGTTAACAGGAAATAAAAGTTTGGAAGGAAAGGGAACATAAGATATTAATGGGAAGAACACTTAAAGGTCCAGATAATCCACTAATTAAAAAGTAAGACCCAAATTAACTAGTTTTGGCTAAGATGCAAAAAACCCCAAACTATTCACAAGTTGATCATTGAAGTTACTTCCCTTGAATTTATAATTACTTGTTTCTGCATCAATCTGTGTAACCAAAACTCTATTATAGAATAAAATTTGTAAAAATAATCACATTTGATATAGAAAAATATAAAGAAAGAATGTGTGTTATATGTTTCAGAAGATATAGACTGTATAGAATCATCATTGTCATCTCTTTATAGGAACAAATGCTTTACTGACACCTCCACTGCAAAAAAACCTCCAAAGTTATGTTTTATCCTTCCTCAAATTACCTTATGTTAACTCAGAAGTTCCCAAACTTACTTGGCCTACCACCCCCTTTAAAAAAAAAATTATTTAGCACTGTATCACCAAGGCAATATTTACAATGGTTGCTATTGTTATGAGTATGCTGGCATGGTTCTGAATTGCAAAATATAACAGACTTTCCATATAGAAGAGAGAAGCAAAATACTTATTCAAACGCCAGAAAACCAAATCCCAAAACCAGTAAGTCCAATCCATCCAAGCAAAAAAGAAGTTAAAACACATTATCACTGCAGAGAGTACTCTATCATCCCTGTGCAGGGGGCCCCCCCACCCCCCCTCCCCCCCCTTCCCACAAACACATTGACAGCACAGCTAGCTTGGCTCCTCACTCTTCCTCAGCTCTAACTGCTCTGATGTCTCTTCCTGTCAGTTCTACTAACTTCCTTCCTGCTCCACCCTTTCCTGTTCCACTCATTCATCAAGCTCCTCCCATCACATGTGACTTAGGCTTCCTGTGATATAAACAGGTCACATGGGTCTATTAATGGATGGGAAGATCTTCAAATTTACATTACTATTATAAGCTCCCCATTGGAAATTTTCTTTTCTTTTTTTTTTTTTAGATTTATGACTTAATCTATTTTATTATATTTAGTTGTATATTCACTGTATTTCGATCATTTTGTATTTTTGCCATGTATATGGAAATGCTAATTTTAAAATGTTTAATGCTAAATTTTTTAATGTTTAATTTAACTTATTTAATATATTTAGTTTTCAGCACTGATTTTCACAAGAGTTTGAATTACACATTTTCTCCCCATTTCTACCCTCCCCCCCACTCCAAGATGGCATATATTCTGGTTGCCCTGTTCCCCAGTGTTTCAACAATCTGGCTAGCAGCTTCTGTGGGGGTGTAAGATCCACCCACAGCCAGCACCCAGAAAACTGCCAACAGCACAGGTTCTTTTGATCTGCTTAACTAAGGAAAGGTAAGTGAAGGAGTTTGACAAGCTTACTTTAATTCAGCATACAAATATCATTCACTTAGTTCAGGGAAAAAAGCCAG
>CM053624.1:230129094-230176167 GCA_028646595.1 Phalanger gymnotis | reverse complement strand
CTTGTTTTTCTGTGGCCTCCTGGTTGCTCTTGTGAGATGGGCTTTCTGGGCCTGGAGTTTTTTTGTCAAGATGTTGGAATGGGGAGGCTGGTTCAAGGTTCTGCTGCGGTGGGGCCTAAATAAATTTCTTGTTGTTTTCTCCTTAGAGAATCTCTCATACCTTGTGATTTCAGACCATTCGAACATATACATGATTATATTTGAGATCATAAATTTGGCCTTCCTACTACGTAGAACCATTAATATCTTGGATGGTAAGACTCAGTGATCAAGGGGCCAGTGGAATATTAGTAGATAGGATGGATTGTATGAGATTCATAGGTATCAGCCACCATCCTCTAGTTAAGCAAGCTTTTAGGGAATATCAGCAAGGAGACGGTGCTGGCAGGACTACTCTGTTGGCGTTAGCCGCTGAGGGATGCAATAAGAGATATACTACTAATTCTATGCGGCCCACTGAGTATAGATCCTGGTATTCACTTAGAGATTGTATCACGAGACTAAAGGAGGAGGTAATGAAGACTATCATGACAGGAACTGCAGACAGATATTATGAAGATCCCGTGGGAATCCCTCATAGGAATTTATTAGGACAGCTCCCCCTACTTATAAACACCTAATTTTGAATCTGTTACTTGAGGAAGTAGGGAGCCCTCTTACAATGGTGATAGATAAGATTTTACAGTTACATGACTTAGGAGACTGGAGAAGGGATAGATCTCCTCAAGAGAGAAGGGTGAATAGCCAGCAAATTCGGCACCAAAATGGAGCGACAAGAAAAGAAATGTTCACTGTTTTATTGAGAGCAGGGGTAGGCTTTGAAATGATAGATGGCATTCCAACCAATGAACTGTACAGAATGTACCAAGATAAAGGACTCGATAACAGAAGAAATAGGGAAATAAGAACTGCTCCTGCAGACGCTACAGACATTGAACCTTCATACCCAAGTGAATCACATGTTAGGGAATAGGTGAAAGTTTGTATCTAGCTTAGTTTCCTTATTGTATTCCCTTGGAAAGAAACATTTCCTACCTGAGTTAGGCTATGGGATCAAATTCTTGAATAATTGGAGTCTAAACCAGAATCGGGGTGATTTTATTTGAAGTATAATAGCCTGTACTTGCTTACTCTTTTGTTCTTTGTCTTGGTCAACCTTGTTGCTAGTTGTGTCTCCTTTAGGCTTAAGCACCCTACACTCTCCAGTGACTGCCTAAGCATGTAGCATTCTTGGAATTCCTGCCAGCTTGCTAAAAAACTGACATCTGGAATGGGACTCTTGGGGCAGGGACAGCTCTACGTCCAATTCCAGCAAGAAGAAGCTATGGAAAATGAGACATTCGCCCCTTACCCCAAGATTTTAAGCCCCAGTCATTCAAGTGGGAGTGAATGATGATACTGTTCTATGTACTTATTTCGTATTATCCTTGCTGTATTGTTTTATTGTTATGGTATTATTGACACCCCTTTCCTATGTAATGGATACAAAGACCTAGGGGTGGGTCACATTTGAATTGTAAACCAATATTTGGGAATGTCACGGAATGTTAATGTTTTGCTTTGTTGTAAATGATATGTTTTAGTTTCCTGTGTAATTGGATCACAATGTATAATGGGTCAATAATGGGTCTAGGATACATGGCTGATTAAATTATGTATCCTAGAACAAGGGGCGGAGTGTGTTGACAAGCAAAATGGTCTTTCTTTTCTTTGAGTAATTCAGTGTATTTTGTTGAGCCTTGCTAAGTGTTAAGCCCCAGGCCCAGAGCCCTGTTGGGTGTGGAACCTATGTGGATGTGAGCCTCCCAGGATCCTGGGGGGAGTGGCTAAGACTGGAGCCAATGGAAGCTTGTGGTGGGAGGACCTTGTGGAAAGGTTGAAGCAGAGCAAAGAGGCAGTTGGAGAGGCAGTTGGTGAGGGGGTTGGTGACAGCCGTTAAGAGCTGAAGGAGAGAGGAAGCAGTCAGCTATCTGGAGCACAGCTTGGAGAGTGTGGTGGAAGTGGTGGTGATGGCGGCAGAGGCAGCTACAGCTGAAGGTGAAGAAAAAGCTGAAGCTGAAGCAGGAGCTGAGGAAGCAGAGCTGACCCAAAAGTAGAGCCGACCTGTGTGTGGACTGAGGAGTGCCTAGCAAGAACTTGAGGGCAGTGGGTAATCTTCTTACCAGCATGAATATGACTTGGTTTAATACCATCATGCTTTTCTGTGGCCTCCTGGTTACTCTTGTGAGGCAAACTTATTGGGCCTGGAAGCTTGCGATCAAAGTGTTGAAATGGGGAGGCTGGTTTGTGGGTCTGTTACTGTGGAGCCTAAATAAATGTTTTAATCCTTCTGCCTTCTACTTAGAGAATTCCTTATATCTAATGACTCTGAACTGTTCAGACATATGTATGATTCTCTTTGAGATCATAAATTCGGCCTTCCTACTACACTGCAGCAGTGGTGGTGGTGGTGGTGGTGGCAGCAGCAGCAGCTGCTGCTTCCGGAGCTCCAGGTCCACAGACAGTGGCTGATCAGAGCGGGAGTGCAGGGATCGCTTTGCTGGTGCTGAGGCAGGATTCTCTTGCTTTGCCCTGCTTGGATCTAGGTTGAAGTTGTGGTTGGGGGTCCTAAGGTGAGGAGGAGCACTGGTGCGGCAGAGCTTGTTGTGGCTGGGGAGAGGGAGTCCTTCCAGCAGTTTCAAGGCAGACAAGAGTGCTTGAAGTCTCTCACAGACCAGTGTACAGGCAGTAGAAGAGTAAACACCTCTTCTTGGATCATATCACCTCAGAAGAACTGAAAATTTACAGGTGCCTACAAGTAGTTCAGAAAACAGCAGTGCAAAACCCCTGAAGCTTGGGATAGAGCTCTCCACTCTGGAAGCAGAGTCATACCTTGATAAAGAGTTAAGTAATTGGTGGTTAAAAGGGGCAGACAACATAATCTTACTTTTGTGACAAAGAAGATCAAAACATACAACCAGAGGAAGACAACAAAGTCAAAGATCCTACATCAAAAGCCTCCAAGAAAAATAAAAATTGGTCTCAGGCCATGGAAGACCTCAAAAAAGATTTTGAAAATCAAGAGAAGTAGAGGAAAAATTGCGAAGAGAAATGAGAGTGATGCAAAAAAAAAATAACAAAAAACCTGTCAACAGCCTGATAAAGGAGACCCCAAAAATACAGAAGAAAGTTAACAACTTAAAAATAGACTAACCCAAATGGCAAAAGAAGTCCAAAAAGCCAATGAGGAGAAGAATGCCTTAAAAACACAGAATTGTCCAAATGGAAAAGGAGGTCCAAAAGGTCACTGAAGAAAATAAGTCTTTAAAAATTAGAATGGAGTAAATGGAAGCTAATGACCTTATGACAAATCAAAAAATTATAAAACAGAACCAAAAGAATGAAAAAATAGAAGACAATGTGAAATATCTCATTGGAAAAACCACTGACCTGGAAAATAGTTTGAGGGGAGATAATTTAAAAATTATTGGACTACCTGAAAGCCATGATCAAAAAAAGAGCTTAGACATCATCTTTCAAAAAATTATCAAGGAAATCTACCCTGATATTCTAGAAGCAAAGGGCAAAATAGAAATTGAAAGAATCCTCTGATTGCCTCTTGAAAAACACCCAAAAAGGAAAACTGCTAGGAATATTGTAGCCAAATTCCAGAGTTCCCAGGTCAAGAAGAAAATATTGCAAGCATCTAGAAAGAAACAATTTGAGTATTGTGGAAATACAATCAGGATAACACAACACCTAGCAGCTTCTACATTAAGGGATCAGAGGGCTTGGAATATTCTGGAGGTCAAAGGAGCCAGGATTAAAACCAAGAATCACCTACCTAGCAAAACTGAGTATAATACTTTAGGGGAAAATGGATTTCAATGAAATATAGGACTTTCAAGCATTCTTGATGAAAAGACCAGAGCTGAATAGAAAATTTGACTGTATATATAGACAGAAGGCACAGGGTGAGTTGAGTATGAAGTGATGATATCTAAAAATAAAATTAAGGAGTGAGAGAGGAATATATTGGGAGAAGGAGAATGGAGTAAATCATCTCATGTAAAAGAGGCAAGAAAAAGCTGTTATAATGGAAGTAAAGATGGGGGAGGTAAAAGGGAATGGGTGAACCTTACCCTCATTGGAATTGGCTTAAGGAAGGAATAACATGCACACTCAATTGGGTATCTTACTCTACAGGAAAGTAGGGGGAAAGGGGATAAGGGGGGGTGATGGAAGGGAGGACAGATTAGGGGAGAGGGTAGTCAGAAGAAAACACTTTTGAAAAGGGACAGGATCAAAGGAGAAAATTGAATAAATGGGGGATGGGATGGGATGGAGGGAAATACAGCTAGTCTTTCACAACATGACTACTATGGAAGTGTTTTGCATGACGATACATGTATAACCTATATTGAATTGCTTGCCTTCTCAAGGAGAATGGTTGGGGAGGGAAGAAGGGAGAGAATATGGAACTAAAAGTTCTAAAAACAAATGTTAAAAATTGTTTTTACATGCCACTGAGAAACAAGATATATAGGCAATGGGGTATAGAAATCTATCTTTCCCCACAAGAAAGTAAGGGGGAAGAGAATAAGGGGGAGGAGAGTGAGGTAATAGAAGGGAAGGCAGACTGGGGAAAGGGGCAATCAGAATACATGCCATCTTTGGGTGGCAGGGAGAGGAGAGATGGAGAGAAAATTTATAACTCAAAATCTTGTGGAAATGAATGTTGAAAACTAAAAATAAATTAATCTTAAAAAAAGAATAAAGGAGGGACTCTTAGAAGGGTCTTAGAAGGGTGGCTATGACAAGGCGTAGGAGGACAAAGGGAGAAGATATTGTAACAGAATAGGGTAAATATAGAGGCTGCAAAAGAAAATATTGAGTAAAAATAAGATGGAGGGAAATTCACAAATAGTAATTATAACTTTGGATGTGAATGGGATGAACTTGAATTTGACAAGTATAAAGACTTAAGATTTGGGAGAAGAATTCACTATTTGCTAAAAATTGTTGGGAAAACTGGAAAGCAGTATGGCAAAAACTGAGCATAGACCAATATCTTACACCATTTACCAAGATAAGGTCGAATGGATACATGATCTAGATATAAAGTGAGGTATTGCAAGAAAAATAGAAGAACATGGAGCATATTTTTATCAGACTTGTGGGTATGTGAATAACTTAAGAATAAACAAGAGATAGGTGTAAAATGTTAGGTGTAAAATGGATAATTTTGATTAAATTAAAAAGTTTTTGCGCAAATGAAACAAATATAAGCAAGATCAGAAGGAAAAGCAGAAAATTGGGAAAAATTTTTATAGACAGTTTCTCAAATAAAGGTCTCATATATAAAATATATGAAGAACTTTGTCAAATCTATAAGAATACAAGTCATTCCCCAATTGATAAATGGTCAAGGGATATGAACAGGCAGTTTTCCAATGAAAAAATCAAAACTATTTATAGTCATGAAAAAAATACTCTAAATCATTATTGATTAGAGAAATGCAAAATAAAACAACCTTGAGATATCATTTTGTACCTACCAGATTGGCTAAAATGATTGAAGGGAAAAATGACAAATGTTGGAGCAGACAAGGAAAAATTGGGACACTAATTCATTGGTGGGAATTTTGAACCAATCCAATCATTTTAGAGAGCAGTCTGGAATTATGTTCAAGGAGTTATTAAATTGCCTGTACCCTTTAACCCAGCAATACTGCTACAAGTCTATTTCCAAAGATGATTAGGGAAAAAGGAAAAGAACCTATATGTTTTAAAATATTTATAGAAGCTCTCTTTGTGGTGGCAAAGAACTGGAAATTGAGGGAATGCCCATCAGTTGGGGAATGGCTGAACAAGTTGTGGTATATGATTGTGATGGAATAGAGCAATGTGCTGTAAGAAATGATGAGCTTGATGAACTTAGAAAAACATGGAAAGATTTGCATGAAATAGTGAAGAATTAAATGAGCAAAACCAAGAGGACACTGTATACAGTAATAGCAATATTGTTTTAAGAACAACTTTGAACATTTGCTATTATAATTATTATTAATAATATATAGCTATTATAAATACCCAAATTAACTATAAAAGTCATACGAAGAAATATGCTATTTGCATCCAGAGAAAGAACTGAAAAATCGAAGTATATATAGAATGTTTTTACATATATGCATATATACATACATACATACATGTGTACATATACACACACATATGTATACGTATATATATATATATATATATATATATAGAGAGAGAGAGAGAGAGAGAGAGAGAGAGAGAGAGAGAAGGAGAGAAAGAGAGAGAGAGAGAATGTAAGTTCCTTGAGTACAGAAACTATCTTGCTTAACTATACTTTTATCCCTGGTGATCCAAACTCAGTAGAGAAGCATAGAAATCACACCCAAGTGCTGTTCAAGTACAGTGAAAAGACTTAAGACCAGCATAATCAGAGAGATCATGGTTCTTTAGATAAAAACATCTATGAGAAGAGAAGATTCAGAGTTACTGAGACTGATAGCTATTGTGAATTCTGTAGGGTGCATGGGCTAGGTGCATTGGGGGAAACATTTCCCTCATGGTCTACCTTGTTTCCCATCGTTTCTTATTCACTATCCTGAGATAGTACACACATCCTAATACCCTTTCTTTGAGCTATAGGTACATGTGGTCAACTATTCTCTGACACACCTAAGATCTGTAAAGGAAATCAATAGTTTAGGAGATGGTTGAAAGTGAATGCCCTTTATAAGAGTGTTTTACCTATTTTTCATTTTATTCTATTTACAGAAAACTATGTGTTTTGGTATGCTATCTTGATCCTTCGAATGCTGTAGCCTGTGAAATGAGAGAAGAGATCCCAGATAAGTGGGAGTATGTGAGTTCAACGTAGGCAGCATATGTTATATTTTAATATTTTGAGAATTATTCTGTTTGATTTTCTAGAATCATTTCAGACCTAGGGTTATTCCAGACTACTCAGTGCTGCTTCCAAAACATGATTTGGTGGTGGGGCAACAGTTGAGGCATTTGCAGGGTGAGTGCTTTCAGCTGGCCAAGGAGATCTTGTGCTCCCTTAGGAAAGTCTAACCAGAGAGAATGACAAGGCCACAGTTTTTCTTCTCTTGCCCTCCCTTTTTTCCTTTTTATTCTGAACTTAACAAACCTTGAATAAAATGAATATTTCCATATGTAATGTGGAACAGAAAATAACTGTACATGAAAGTGGCAAATCTATTATGTAGGAACTGCTTTTCTTTTTAAGTATGTAATAAATTTAACATGTAACTTCCAAAGCTCTCCTATTTCTGGTAATTTCTTCTGCCAAGAATCAAGTGGCTTAAGTAGTGGCAGCTAGGTGGTGCTGTAGATATAGAATGCTGGGCCTGAAGTTAGGAAGACTCATCTTTGTGAGTTCAAATCTGGACAAGGAGGGCCACAATAAAAACGGAGTGAACCCCAGAGATCTGGGCTCCTGAAACGTATGGGAAAGTTCATGGGCATTTCCTTTTAGGCGTTCAGATCCCAAACACATGGTCTTTTCCTATGAGGGGTTCAGGTCCCATGACCCTATCACTTTGACTGATGAGTCTAGCCTATGAAGAACTTTTTGAATCTGGCCTCTTTCATTTACTATATTAATTAACTCTACCTCATAGATTCATGTTAACTATAAATTTGATAAGCATGCATTTATGCTTTCATCAAATCATTGCTAATAGGGCTACGGGCAAATCCTTAGGGTACTCTATTAGTGAACTTACTCAAAATCAATTTTGACCCATTATTGACTACTTTTTGTTTCTTATAATTTAGCTAGTTTTGAATCTACATAACAGCAACATCATTTAGCTCACAACTTTCTTCCTTGATTGCAAGGACATAAGGATCACAAGGAGACTTTGTTTGCTGAAATCTAGGTGTTGAGGTCGAGAATTCCATAGGAGACCAGACAGGGTTCTGAAATATTCATAATGTTCCATAAAATGTCAAGATTTGGCTCATGTGCTTATTTGTTATGGAAAATAGATCATCTGTTGAATAAATTGAGTAGAATAAAGCTAGAGAAAATGAAGCAGAGAGAGTGGAGCATGAATTACTTTGAAAGTAAAATAGGAATAGAATAATAAGTAGTGAATATGAGGGAGGAAGGACATCTAAGATAAGACCCTTTTAACTGATTCCATATTTAGAGCAAGTGACAGGAAAATTATCCAAGCAAGTGAGGATTCCTTACATCCAATTCCACATTGCGTATGTTAAGAGTGAGTTCTTTGGGGCAGCTAGGTGGTGCAGTGAGTAGAGCACCGGGCCCTCAGACACTTGACACATGTAATAGCTGTGTGATCTTGGGCAAGTCACTTAACTCCAATTGCCCTGCCAAAAAAACAAAACAAAAACAAAACAAAAAGAGTGGGTTCTGGGACAAGACAAAGGCAAGTGACCCCATCAAATAGTGATATTGACATTTGGATGTTATTGTAATGAAGCCCCCAATGATCATTGCATGAGGAAAGAGAACAACTGGAGACAAGCCAACAGTCTGTGTGTGTAGTGAGTGTTTATGTCTGTGTTATCATGGTATTTTCTATGTTATTAGTCATACTTTCAAAAAGGAAGTGAGGTTAGTTTGGCATAATCTATTCTTGACGAAGCAATCACTATTCCCCTTTCTAAATGTTCACCAGTTATCTCTACTATGGTATGTTCTAGAATTTCATCAGAATTGAAATCAAGCTTGCTGGCTTATAATTTACAGAACATTTGCTCTTCTTAATCCTGCTAGACCCCTCTTGTTTCCCAGGACCTCTTCATGATCTCTAACGAAGATATAGCAATCTTACACGTTAAATTTTTCAGTAACCTACAATGATTTGAACTCACCTGAGGGCAGATAGGTACCATCTTACCAAATCCCTCTTTTATCTTGTATGGTTTTGTTTTATCCTTTCCAGTATAAACATAAATCTTTTTTTGGAGGAGAGGCTAGAAAAACAAAATGAGTTGAGCAGTTCTTTCTTCTCCCTACCATCTGTATCTCATCCACCCCTAGCAGCAGCCCTATTAATACAGGACAATTGAAAAATGAAGAAAAAATTGAATTGCTGCCTCATTTATTCAATTTATTGAATGAATAACAGTCTTATTACGTGCAAGGTGTGGTGCCTGTAGGGGAACACTGACACTTTCAAAGAGAAGGAAAAAGGAATCAATGACTTCTTTGCTTTTGGGCTTCTCTCTTTGAATTTTGTCTTCTTTACACCAAAGGAGTAGAAGTGGAGTAGATTCTGGTAGTAATAGTCATTTTTTTCCTGTACAGAATAGAAATAGTAGATTATTGCTGAGGAGCAAGACAGAGAGGAGTAAGAACAAATATAAAAGTTTTTATATGTAAACAAACATAAAGGCATCCATAACATTAAGACAGAATTCATGACTGAAGAAAATCATGAATTTGCCTGAATGGTTTGGAATAGCAGGATATAAGGAATTCTTTAAGTAGAAGGCAAAGGAATTAAAGCATTTATTCAAGCTCCAAAGTAGCAGACCCACGGACCAACGTCCCCAATTTGATATCGTGGCCAAAACCTTCCAAATCGAACAAACCCACCTCACAATAGTAACCAGGAGGTTACAGAAAAATATTATGGCAGTAAGCCAAACCATACTTGTGCTTCCCCCAATGCTAGTACCCTCCTGTAAGAAGATTACCCACTGGTCTCAAGCCCTTGCTCTCCAGTATGCATGCTCCGGAAGGTAGTTCTTGGGTCAGTCTTGCTCTCAGTAGCTCCTTCTGCTGGTTCTGCTTCTGCTGCTGCTCCTCCTTCTCCTGCTTCCACCACATCTGCTTCTCCAAGCTCTGTTCTCTCTTTTTATACAGTCCTTAGCCATCATCCAATCTACTGGAACGTCATCTGAGCAACCAGAACTTAGGCGCCTAATATTGGCTCTGGTCTTAGCAACTCCCTTTAGGAGTCTGAGGGCTTCATGCCCACATAGGCTTGGCACCTAGTAGCTAGGGGTTTGGGGTCTACTTAGGAGCAAAGATCTAATCAGACCTCCCTTCATTGGCCTCACCTGGAGCCCCACTTGAAACCTATTCAAATGCGGGGGTGAGAGAGGGGTGGGGGAGATCTTCTCACTTAATGATTGCCTTTAAAGCATCTAAAAGAACTTAGAATCTGATTCTTTCTAGCCCTGCTACCTGAAGAGCCCTAAGAAGCTGGAAAAACACATACTTTAAGATCAAAAGGTGAAATTTAATTTGCTGAATTTCAGAATATAAAATCTTATCTTAGCTGAATTGACATATTTTCCATAGCTAATTTAAATTATAATTGAATTCCTACTAATAACATATTTCAGAGCAAAATTGCTTATTCAGTCCTAATGAAGCAAGGTCTGCAGGATTTGAAAGTTTATGCTATTTCTGAGGGGACACCATTACAAAGTATGTATAATTTCATTCAATTTAACAAATATTTATTAAGTGTCTACTATATTCAAGACATTGGGGGAGACAAAGATGTATAAGGCACAGGCATTGGGCTTCTAAAAATAATTTAATGACTAAAATCATGCCACAAACTGTGGCAAAATTTGATGTATTGAAGCAATGCGAGCTAGACACTAAATTGCATTCCACCTATCTCTCTCCTCATACTTCCCAAGCAAAATGGCAAGATGATGAGGCTAACTAGTATATAGATACATTTCCAAAGTGATGTTTGTTCTAAGACACCCAGAATCTTTTTTTTTCATGCAGAGGTTGCAGAAACTGCTCAGGAACAAGATTGTTCAGACAGTTGTAAATGTTGTATGCCACTGTATGCTGTGAGGCTTGGAGGTTTCCCCTTTTATTCATCTGCTCCCTATCTTCATCAAACTCATTTTTCTGAAAATGAGTCTTTTTATGTCAGCTTGACATTAGAAAGGAAATTAAGTACAGAAAACATATTAACTTTATTATAACAATGAAGATGTGTAATTATTATAATAAGCTTTGCAAGCTCTTTGCAGTCAGAGACCATGTTTTATTTAGCTTTTTATCTTCCTAAGGTCTTGCACATAATAGTCACTTAAAGATTTGTCAAATGAGTAAATAAATAATTTTTTTACTCTTCTTAATTTTTGACAGGTTATGAGGAGCTATCAAAATTTAAATTATATTAGATTTCTTAGCATTTGACATCTTATAATTCTATTCATATTAAAAAAATAAATGCAATTGGTAAATTTGTAATTACTATATGAATGTCATATTTTAAAATTTAATATACCAAAAATGATACAGTGTCACAGTGCTATGCATATAGTAGGTATTCAATAAATGTTGAGTGAATGAAGGAAAGAATAAATCAGCAAACATTTATCAAGCATCTTCTTGTGCAATAGTAAGCCCAAGAGCTGTGGGACTAGCAGTGCTCCAGATGAACAGCCTTCCTTCTAGCCTGGCCTCATGCAGCCATCATCCAGGGGCATAGTCTTTGTGGATAAGGAGCCCACCATCCCCTCCACCACTAATACCAACTGCTGACCAACTGCCATCGACAGGGCAAGCAACAAAGCACCCTGAGAGACAGACAGGAGGAGGCATGTGCCAAATAGGTCAACCACTACCACCACCTCAACTCAGACCCCTGCGAAGGATAGCCCAGGACCCTGAGCCCCAAAGACCTGGGAATAGCAGTTTCCCCTCTTCCTAAGAGCTCTGACCCCATTAGAAAGGGGAACAAATTTTATGGAGAAGGGGCCGGCAACAACAACCAGTGGGCAGATGAGCCCAAGAGCCCTGTGAATTCCTCTTCTTGCTCCCATAACACTTGTCTTGCTTCCACCATTCTCTAGCTCCCAGTTACCATCCAAGGAAGGGACTTTTGTGGAGATGCAACTTGGCAGCTGCCTCTTACTACAACCCCATCTTCATAGCCACAGTTACTGAATATGGGGAAATAAAGTTCCTATCACATAAATCCTTGTTCAACATTATAAAGGTGCAAATGGATATGGTTTTAGCAATGGGGATTACATTAAAGATGCATTATGATCTGCTTTACCACTGCACCATAAGAACTTTTCCATCTGACTTGTAGCTAAAATGTCACATGTGTGTTATTTTCCTCTATTTGAATTTGAGTACCTTAAGAGCAAGGATTGTCTTGCTTTTTTCTTTGTATCCCCCAAGCTTAGCACAGTGCTTTGCAGCCTGCCTTCCTTCTTTCTTTCCTTCCTTCCTTCCTTCCTTCCTTCCTTCCTTCCTTCCTTCCTTCCTTCCTTCCTTCCTTCCTTCCTTCCTTCCTTCCTTCCTTCCTTCCTTCCTTCCTTCCTTCCTACTATGTGCCAGACACTGTGCTTGGTACTTGGGATACAAAGAACATGAAACAGTCCCTTTTCTCAAGCAGTTTATATTATGTTGGGGGAAAAATGTACACATGTGAATGTAACCTGGGGCTCAAGACTATTTACATAAGATTCTTTTTATTGGTGGAGAATGATTACTCATTGCTCATACCTGTTTGAGAGGTGGAGTTGGTGAGAGATGGGAGAGGAGAGATTCTAGGTTTTGTCTTTTCCAGCTTTGAGAGAACATACAAGCAGTTTCAGACTCTGAAAAGGGAGGGGTCCCTGGAGGGAAAAAAAGACAGGGAAGAAGCTGACATGTAGAAGAGCTGGAACCTTAATTATGTCCCTATTCTCAATTAATCACACTAGAAAGCTTTGGGAATTTCCCTTTGGGTGAGATTGGATTCTCTCTCTCTCTCTCTCTCTCTCTCGTTATTTCACTCACACTAGAACTTATTCACTCTGTATTTTCTGTTATATTCTAAACTGTATAGTTTCTCTGATATCTGTTTACTATCAACTTGGATAAATGGATTTATTTGTTATTCATTATATATGATGGTCTTTGTATAACTGGCATTTGGTGGGAAGAGAGTCAGACCTCTGGACATGTAGATTGGGACATTCCTTCCCCATCAAAGGGATAACAACTAGGAGCACAGCTTGAACCTAAAAATTATTCTGGTAGACTACTAGTAATATTAAGATTGGGGGCAGGGAGAGTGAATATACATAATTCTAGTCTAGTACTCTTTCTCTGAGGAGATCAGAATAGTCAGCATTGTGGTTCTAATATCCTTTCCTCCTGGCAGGAAACGAAGTCTCTTTTGGAGAAGGACAAAAGGAGGAAATATCTCCATGCCTGCTTGTGAGCCACATATAGTCAAACCCAAGTGGACATAACTTACATGGGCAACCCACATACTCTGCATAAATAAATTTAAAATATAAACATGTAGGGATAGTACCCCATGTGTAGAGAGGGTTCACTTTTAAGGAGAAACTAATTATGGTGAGAGCTGTTATTGTGTGACTCTAAGGGAGGTAGAATAGACATTTCTGGCCTCTTCTTTCCCCACCAGTCTCCAAGGGAGTTTTTCATTCCTTCCAGGAAGGGGAAGAGGAGGTTGGAGCTACTCTCCTCAGAGGGAGAGGGAGTACTGGCCTAGAATTATATCTATCTGCTCCCCTTAAGTATTATTAATTTAAGGTATATAATAGGCTTCAATCTAACTTCTGATTACTTTGTCATTATTATTGGGGAGGAGGACCCTAGCCACTATATCCAAGACTTGGCCTCTTTCCCACCAAATACTAGTTCCATAACGAACACAAATAGACCCATTAATCTGAATCATAGAAAATCAGAAATCAGAGAAGGTGGAAGAAAATATAGGAGAATATACACTAGACAATACAGAGTGAAGGAACTCTGCTATTGGGAGTGATATACTTCAGCTCAAGAGAGATTGTCCTTGATCTCACCCAAAAGGAAACTTCCTGAAATCTTTAGAATAACAAGCCGGATACAGGGACATGATGGAAACTGCTTCAGACTGGCCTCTTCCATTTTCCCTCTGGAAAGCCAGAAGCACCTGAAGCTACTCAAAACTCAAAAAAGACTTGAAGCTTTAGGAGTCTCAAGGGAGACTGAAGAAAGCTAGAGCTCACCTGGTCTTGCCAACTCTGCTTCTGCCTCTCTCTCCAGGAAGGGGATTAATCTCCTTCAATAAAGGCGAAGTCTCAGGAGAATAGGCTTTGGGATGGGTTACACATAAAATAAATGCTGAGTAATTTTGTAGGTGGTGAAGCACTAGCAGCTTGGGCTGAGATTTAAAGGAAGGTAAGGATTTTAAAAGGTAGAGGTGAGAAGGGGGAACATCTGAGGCATTGAGGATAGTGTGCAAAGGAATGGAGAGGGGATATGGAAAGTCATGTAAAAGGAATGAGTGAGTGAATGAATGTCAATTTTCTGAGCAAATAAAGTTTTACATAATACACTGTTTTGTTCTTAACCTAACAAAGTAATTTTAAGTTTGAAGATACCACATATATTCTAAAAATTCCCATACTTTCCATTTCTGCTATCAAAAGGGAAAAAGAGCATAAAAATCCCACAACAAACCTTAACTCTTAAAAAAATTGGTTCCAGTTAAGTATATCATAAACTGTAGTTTTTGGTACCTACAGGGTCCTTCATAATATATGGTCCATTAGGGACTTCTTTAAGGATTCCTATGAAGCAGGGGTTCTTTTTCTTTGGTCTATGAACTTAAAAAATTGCAACTGTATTTCAATATAATTGGTTTCCTTTATAATGCTATAAATTTTATTTTATAGGTTAAGAACCCCTGTTGTAAGATGACTGCCTGTGTGTGATGAAGTTTATCGCTACTTGGTTAACTCTCAGTGCCAGGAACTCTGATCTAGGGAACTTTTAGGAACTGAGGGGTGCACAGTTAATTTCTGGGAGTACGCTTAGACCGAATTTCTTAGATAAGGTCAATCTCCCTACTGGTACACTGTCCTAGCATTAGTGTTAGGCTTATCTCTATGTACTTTGAGAAGATGGAGAGTCATCGCTACAGAAACCTAATGTCTTCACGTAGGGAGCTTATCCAGGTGCTAGCAGCTTCCCTTTACAGGGAGAGAAGTCCCTGAAGTGAAATGTTTGCTTTTAGCTATACTTATTAAGCTTGGTTTTTCAAAGGTCAGAGGCTGTTAGATCCACAAGAACATTTTCTTACAGGTCCCTGAATATTACTCCTCGCTAGAGGATCTATAAGTAATTATTGTACTGTACTTCTTTAAAATTTCCTAGCTTTTTACTTTCTCTTCTTATTTAAGTCATTCTCTAAGAATTCTCTACTAAACATTATTCAAATGAAACAAAAAATGAGTTATCCTGGGATTTATATCAAAAGGTGTATAGTTCAAGATTTGTAATCTGACCATCTGTAAGTACAAGGATCATGAACTCTCTTTGTACCTTCTATAGCAGCTATATTGTATACACCCATTCCATCTTCACCCAACTTCCATATTAGTTGTTGTTTGGTTTATTATGGAATATAGATTACATTCGCCACAACTTCCTTTCTCCCTATCCTTTTCCCCTTCAAACATTTGTCAAGTAGCTATGATCTGTAAGACACTGTCATGTAGTGCCAGGGATATAGAAATAAATAAAATACTGTCTCTGTCCTCAAGGATCATAGAATTTTGTTATTATCATACCATCATTACCATACCAAATGACACTAAAATTTCAAAAGGAAAGCTAGAGTGTCCAGAAGTGAGGGGCTTGAAGTCTATGATATCTGAGGATTGGTGGAGGGAACTGGATATATCCTAACGAAGACTTGGGGTGGGGAGTGATTGATATCTTCTGGTATTTAAAGGGCCGGAGGAAGTATTAGATTTGTTCTCTTTGGCCTCAAAGGACAGAACCAGAAACAATGTGTGGAAATTGCAAAGAGGAAAACTTAGATTTGATATCAATAAAAAAGACTTCCTAACAACTAGAGTTGCACAAAAAGTGGAATGGGCTGCCTCAGAGGTAAGATGTTTACTTTTATTGGAGGTCTTCAAGCTTATGCCAGACAGCTATTTGTCAGATATGTTATAGTGGGGATTCCTTTGGTGTATGGGTTGGATGATATTGCTGATGAGGTCACTTTCAACTCAAATCTTGAGATTCTGTGAATTCTTAAAATTCTTCCCTATCAGGCAGTGATTGTCCCAATTCTTCCCCTTCTTTCAATTTCCTTTTCATAAATTTCCTTACTTTACTTTTTCGAAAAAAGAGATATTAGCTAGAAGAATAGCAAAGCTGCATTATTTTTAAAATAGTCTTTTAGAAGAACTTCTTTTCCCAGTAATTGGTAGATACCTCATACTGACCCATAGAGATGAACAACTGTCATCTAAGTTTTGGCTGCAGACATATATAAACATATGCAGGCAGACTAGGTAGTCATTCAAATTTCTAATATTGATTCTTAAGGAATCTTCCTTCAGGGCTAGTTAAAATTGGTTAGATTGAAAGTGTTGTACCCTGATGTGCTGAGAGATTTGGCTCTGAAAACATTTTACTCATAACTTAAAATAACAAAAGAAAAATAGATACTTATTCAGTCAGACAAAAGCAACAATAAAAAGAACATAAACCATTTAAAGGGAACCAGTTCCAAAATGACAAAATCTGAGGTGCACAACTGGTCTTAGCTTAGTCTGCTTAGCTGCATATATGCATGTATGCATGTGTGCATGAATGAATAAATGAAAAACATTTATTAAACACTTATATGTACTCAGTGCTAGAAATACCAAAATGAGACAATGATCACTTTCAAAGACTTTTCCTTCTAATTGAGATAACACATCTTGGGAAATGGTGGTCAAGGAAGGGATTTTGGTTTAGAAAGTCACAAAGATCAATAAATAGAATAAAATCTTTATACAGACGCTTTCCAGAGGCAATGGTAGATATCATGATACGAATACAGTCCTCAGAGGAAGAGGTAGAAAGTGAGGATGGAAGAGAGTATGTTCATAGCAGGGCAGAAAATGGGCAGGTGAAGATGAGGATTCATGGACCAACTTTTCCCTGCCCAGATTTGTTTCTTATGGTCAAGTTTAGAGGGTGGAGCAGCAGCAACAGCATCATAGACATGAAGCAAAATGGCCACTGTGAAGATCAGGACAAGGTCCTAGGGAGTGGAAAGTTCAGTGACTTACTCCACCTAGGTATAGCCCTTGTATTCTGATCTGGATGAAGCAGTAATGTCACTACTGGTAGCATTTTATAGTTTAACCCATGAAGCCAAAACCCAAATATGGATTAATCTGGAATGTAACAATACTTGGACTTATTGGAAGCCATATGTCAGCATTGTACTATTTTGTTTTTGATGCATCAGAATGTAAATGGACTTCAAGGTAATTTTTAATCTATATGTAAATTAGCTACTGCTATAACAGCCATAGTATGAATGTGTGCAAAAAAAAAAGAAGGAGTAGATGCAAGCAATTTGTGAAACAAATGGCAAGGAAAAGGCTATACAAGTGAAAAATGGCTTCTGATGGATTTGAATACAGCTTTTATTAAGACATTTTCAATTAAATTGTCCTCTTGGTTGAATGTTTTCAGGAGGCTGATATTGTGGGAGGTGATATGTACAAAAAGAATGAGAAAATACATTAGTAGATGGTGTTCATAATTAAAAGTGCTAACAGCCACATGGTTTCCTATGAATGAGTTTCCATTTTGAGGATTCATGTTAAAATAGATGTCACATACACACATGCACACATACGCACGTGTACACACACACACACACACACACACACACACACACAATTGAGGCCATTTGCCAAAAGCTCTTTGTCTGTTCATCTCATATCTTTCTGATATCATCTGTCAACTATTGCTTCCTTCATCCCAGCCTCTGATGAAGGGGTGTTCTTTCGGTTTGACATGGCCAACCACTCTCTTATGTACTTTTGGTCCTATTTCTCACTGTTACCTTCATTCTCTTACTAGTCTTTAGGCTCTTCCTATTTTGTCTCCCCCATAAGATTCTTCCGTGCCCTCTAGCTATCATTCTGTATCTTTCCTCCCCTTCTTACCTAAACTCCTTAAAAAATTCATCTGTTATTTAATGCTTTTGCTGTTTTCTCTCTTGCTCTTTCCTAAATCCTTTGCTGCCTGGCTTCCAACCTCATCATTCAACTGAAACTTCTCTCTCCACAATTACCAGTACTTTCTTAATCATCAGATCTAGTGACCTTTTATCGGTCCTCATTTTTCTTGATTTCTCTGCAGTACTATTGACCATCATCTTGGGGCAGCCAGGTAGCATAGCAGATAGAGTCAGGATGATCTGAGTTAAGATCTGGCCTCAGATACTTACTAGCTGTTTCAACCTGGGCAAGTCACTTAACTTGTTTACCTCAGTTGCCTCTACTGTAAATTGAGGATAATAATAGCACCTACCTCACAAGGTTGTTGTAAGAATCAAATGAGATAATATTTGTAAAGTTCTTGGCATAGTACCTGGAACATAGTAGGTACTATATAAATATACCCCCTAAAACATTCTCTCCTTTCTAGGTTTTCATGACATTGCTGTTTTGGTTTTCTTCCAACCTGTTGAACTGCTCCTTCTTAGTTTCCTTTGTCAAATCTTCATATTTGTCATGTCCACTAACCGTGAGTGCCCTCCAAGGCTCTGTCATTGGCCTTTTCCTCTTTTCTTTCTATACTTTCTCATTTGGTGATCTCATCAGCTCCTATGAGGTCAATTGTCATCTTTACGCAGATGATTTCCAGATTTATATGTCACCAATTACTGATTGGAAATTTCAGACTGGATGTATCGTAAGCATCTCAAACTCAGTATGTCCAGAATAGAACCTCTTATCTTTCCTCTCAAATCTAACCCTTTTCCAAACTTCCCTTTTACCCTTAAGGGTGCCACAATCACATTAACCCAAGTCTGTAACAGACAGTCTGTAATCTTTAACAGTCTGTAATCTTTAACTCGTTATTCTCACTCAACCCATATAGCAAACAAGTGGCCAGGCCTTGTCATTTCCATCTCCACTATGTTGCACATTTGTCCCTTTCCTTTCTCTCTATTCAGAAGGCTACCACTCTAGTTCAGATCTTTCTCATTCTTTCTTGGTCTATTGCAATAGTCTCTTAATAGTACTCCCTGCCCCAACTCTCTCTTCACTACCATCCATCCTCCACATAACTTCTCAATTGATTTTCTTTTTCAAAACATTAATCAATTAATTAATTAATTAATTATTTTTTAGTTTGCAATATTCGCTTTTATAAGATTTTGAATTCTAAATTCCGCCCCCCACATTACTCCCTCCCCAAGACGGCATGCAATCTGATATAGGCTATACAAGCATGATCGCATTAAACATATTTCCAACATTAGTCATGTTGTAAAGAAGATCAGAATCAAAGGGAAAAATGGAAAGAAAACACAAAAAATAACAACAAAAAAAGGGCAAACAGTATGCTTCAATCTGCATTCAGACTCCATAGTTCTTTCTCTGGATGTGGATAGCATTTTCCATCATGAGTCTTTTGGAATTGTCTCAGATCATTGCATCTCTCAGACGATTTTCTTAAAATGCAGATCTGACTTTATCAGTTGTACCCTCTTCCCCTCTTTACCACTCAGTAAACTCCAGTAGTGTCCTATTAGCTTAGAACCTATGATGATGATAATAATAATAACAACTAATATTTATATAGAATTTACTGTGTCAGGCACTGTGCTAAATACTTTATGATTATTCCCTCATTTTACTATCACAACAGGCTTGGGAGAGAGATGCTATTATTATCTGTATTCAAATAAAAATCCCTGTTTGACATTTAAAACTCTTTACAACTTGGCTTCTTTCTATATTTCTAATCTTATCCATCATTTCCATTTTCCACTGAAAGACGTCATAGTAGCTTACTTATTGTTCTGTATATGAGACACCCCATATCCCACTTCTGTGCCTTTGCATTGACTGTTTACTATGCCTAGAGTACTTTTCTTCCTCATCTGCTTTTTAGAGTCCATGACTTCTTTCAAGACTCAGCTCAAGTGTCCCCTGACACAGGTGTCTTATCCTAGTCCTTCCAGTTGCTAGTGCCATTTTCTCTAAGATTACCTTGTAGCTACTCTGTATATGCTTTGTATACCTATTCATGTACATATTTTTTCCTCTCATTTACTAATGTTAACTCCTATTAGCTGTTCCTGCTTTTTCTTTGTATTCCAGTGCTTAGCACAGTGCCTGGAATATAGTAAACACTTTTTGAATCCTAGTTGATTAATTAATTGATTGATTGAAATCAGCGAATGAAGTTGTGTATTTGGAGTCAGCAAGACCTGAACTTGAAATCCACCTCAGAAACCTAGTGGCTATGTGAACCTGGGCCATGTCACTCAGCTTCCAAAGCCTCAGTTTCCTCCTCTTTAAAATGAGGGTAATAATAATACCTACTTCACATAGTTATTGTGAGACTCAAATGAAATAATGTATGTAAAGTACTTTGGAATTGCCATACAATGGCAACTATTAATATGTAAGTGTTATACTGAATCTGTTATTTAAAATTGGCTTACCAGTAAATACTGCATATTATATTTGCATTTTGATACTGTCATGCCCAACTGCATATAGCCACAGAATAGATCCTTAATATATTTATAATTAGAAATGTATTAAAAACTTTAATCTCTTAACTTATTACATGATTCTTTGTCCCTTTGGGGAAGATGTAGCCCAGTGAAATGTTATATATTATACTACTGAAATTACCACTAAATTCCTTTCCGATGTTCAGTGAACTCTCTTTTTCCATTGAAGTTGTCAGTCACTGTGAACATAGAAGTAAGTGGGAGAAAAATGAACCAAAATGACAAAGTTGAGCATTAATATAGATAGGCCAAGTACAAATGGCCCATCATGTATCATTATTATTATTATTAGTTATTTTCTATTCTCATAGTTTGTAAGGAAAAGGGAAAGGAGGAATTCAGAAATTATCTTGGCTCCTACACAAGAATCAGTGGTAAATTTGAAGTAGACACTAAATCTCTGGTAACATTGTCCAGTGCTTTATTAGAACCTATTTTATTCCCTTATACTATGAACTTCCTGTTACCCATTCATTTGCTGACATTTCACTAAAATCAATTGATGTTTTTGTAAAAAAAACACAGTTAATGCCAAGGGAATCAAGTACTTCTCCCTTTACTAAATTCCCTTTTTTCTTAAACTGTCCAGAGATGTTAAAAAGACTTTGTCACTTTAAGTATTTTCTCAAGAAAATTTAAAATACAGATTTTATTTCTATTTTTATAACCCCCTGGAGTTTAACTACAGTGCTATGTGGTTCTCCCTGTGAAATGAGTCTCATGCAATTGTATTCTTGCTGGGGAATGATTTTATTGCATAAGAAAATGAATGAGCAGAGACCAATGAGCTGTGTCTGCAGATAGACTATAATTTGCTGAGACTGTGATGTCAAAGGCAATTTGGGGTTGGTGATTGTTGATTACAATACTCAGCAAGACCCCTACTGTAGTGATGAATCATATCACATAGTATATTCTAACTAGTTTATTCTTCTATTTTTATACTTAGCTACTACATATGCAATCTTTACATATCCATAGACAATATCAGCCGGAATTACATATTCACAAACTGCTTTAACAATGCATTAATTGTATTAGTAATATATCTCTCCATCGTATGATAAAAATGGAAGTATTTTTCTTTCCCCCCACAACATTATTATTACGACAGTTTTCCAACATGACACATGCTTTTTTTTTTTATTACCCTGTTAGTTTTACCACCTTAAGCTGATGTTTGGACTTTCAGAGAGCTCAAAGTGGTTTGCTGACATTTTCTCATTAGTTGTTGAAACTTTACTTTGGAGAAGACAAAGAACAGGTATGAGATTTATTTTACTGCTGGAGAAATGCTGGCACAAATCTCATTATCAATCACTTCTTCAAAACAAGCCAGAATGTTGAAATTTACAGGAGGTTTGGCATTGGTCCTAGTTCTTCTAAGCAGAAGGACTAGTGCCAAACCTTCTGGGTTTTCAATTCCATGTACAATTCTTTGTGTATTAAGCTTTACTGTTTTTCTAAAGAATGTTCATTAATATCACACTTTCATGTTAGTAGCATAGGACACCCAGGCTGTAAGAGTAGCAGAATGTTAAGAGGATGTTTAGATGAAAAGATAGGGGCAATGGTAGGGGAGGGATGATGGTTCCCAGATAGCTGTACCTCTAAGGATAAATTCTTCTTACTACCTGGAACTTGGCCAAGGCCAGCAGGCAACTAGAAAAGGAGATATGCAGCTAGGGAGGGGCTCAGTTCTGAGCAAAAAGGAAGTATAGTAACTAGGACCTTAGATGGTTTGTGGGCAGTATGGTTCAAAGACTGAAGCAATTGACTTCATCAATAGAATACAAACTCCTCGAGGACAAGGACTGTTTTTTTTTTTCCATTTTCATCTTTGTCTTCCCGGCACCTAGCACAGTGCCTTGACTGTGGTAGGCACTTGCAAAATATTTGCTGAGTTGAACTGTTTACCTGGAAAATAGAGAATCCCCTGCTATGGTAACAGATTTTTTTTCAAGGGTACTCATTCATATAAAAGGACTATTAAAAAAAATTACACACACATGTGCACACACATACACACACACACACACATACGCACACACACACCTCCCAGAGATCTCTCTCATTCTTTTATGATACGTAAGCAACTATTTGCCCCTTATTACACGTGCCATCATACCATATTTCACTGGATAATTGTCACAGATTTTATGCCAATTTTTTTAATAAAAAAGTAGAGTGTGACCATTATGTGAAGCTTTTAAAATTTTATTTATTTATATTTTATTTTTTAAATTTAAAAAATTTTTATTTGATATTTTATTTTTCCCCAATTACATGTAAAAACAATTTTAACATTCATTTTAAAAACTTTGAGTTCCAAATTCCTTGGGAAGGCAAGCAATTCGATATAGGTTATAATCATGCAAAACACTTCCATAGTAGTCATGTTGTAAAAGACTAACTGTATTTCCTTCTATCCTATTCCATCCTCCCATTTATTCTATTCTCTCTCACCTTTCACCCTGTTCCTCCTCAAAAGTGTTTTGCTTCTGACTACCCCCTGTAAAGGCAATCAGTGAATGGGAAGATGCTTCTCAAAAGGTGTATATTGCATTCCAGATGAAGGTAGTTTCCTTGACCAAAATCCTAAAGGTACACTTTGGCTTTGTTGCTTTTGCCACAAACTCCAATTCGCATAGTGATCTTGCACAGACACTTGTAATTCCACTGGCCCATTTTGCATAGGCCATAAATGCAGGGCTAATTGTATAACAGCCTTTGCTGCCTCAAAAGCTCTACTTTGTTCAAGTCCCCAATCAAATTCGTATTTCTTCCTGGTGATTTTATACAAGGGTTTCAAAATCTGTCCCAAGTGTAGGATGTGGTGTCTACAATAACCAAATAGCCCTCTGAACTTTTGGGCCTCTTTCTTATTAGTAGGGGTAGGAAAATCCTGGATTTTTGTTGAGCTTGTGGGAGAATTTCTTTCAGTCATTATTTCACTGTATCCCCCAAAATTTTACAGTTTAAGCTGGCCCTTGAACCTGTGCGGGGTTAATTTCCCATCCTTTGCTTTTCATGTGGTAAATGAATAGTGTCAAACTCTCCTCCACTTCTTATATATTTTCTCCCAGTATCATGATGTCATCTATGTAGTGGGTAAGCTGTACACCAGGTAACTTTAATTCATCTAAATGCTCAGCTACAATTCTGTGGTAAATAGTTGAGCTATGAAGACATCCTCGTGGCAGGTGTGTAAACGTATACTCTTGGCCTTGCCAAGTACAAGCAAACTGGTCCCATTACTTGGGGTCTATTGGGATCATAAAGAAGGCATTGGCCAAATCAACAACTGCATACCAAGTCCCTTCGTGTTTCTGTATTCTCTCTGTTAAAGTAACAGTGTCTGAAATAGCAGCATACAGGGGAGGAGTCACTTTGTTTAGCTGTCTATAATCTAGTATCATCCTCCACCTTCCATCTGACTTTCGAACTGGCCAGACAGGGTTGTTCCACTGAATAGTTGTAGGGAATAACACTCCCCCTTCAACACATTCTTTTATAGTATTGGCAATTCTATCTTGCCCACATGGCACATGATATTGCCTCAAAGTAATTACTTCAGAAGGTTCAGGCAAAGTGATTGAATCTATCTTTATTTTCCCCACTAAGACTGCATTAACACCTATTTTCCTCACAGCAAATTGGTATTTCCTTTCAGGTAAATTCAAGGTCACACCGTTCAATACATCTATCTCAACGATGTATTCAGGAATCGGCACAGTAACCACGGTATATTCTTTCTTGGGCAACTGTCCAATTTTCATCATCAATTTAACTTGTCTGGCTGATGTTTCAGTCCCTCCTAACCATGTGATGGTATTAGGAGTTCCATGACTGAGCTTTTCTGGATTTCCATATATAAGGGTGTCCTCTGCTCCAGTATCTATTAATGCCCTAGTTACCGTACTTGGCCCATTTTTCCAATATATGGTCAAGTTAATGTGGGGTCTGCAATCCAGCCTGTGTATTTCCTTAATTTGGACTGGGGCTTGGCCTGTTTCCTAGTATTCCCTAACATGTGACTCACTTGGGTATGAGGGTTCAGGGTCTGTAGCATCTACAGGAGCAGTTCTTATTTCCCTATTTTGTCTGTTATCAAGTCCTTTATCTCAGTACATTCTGTACAGTTCATTGGTTGGAATGCCATCTGTTATTTCAAAGTCTACCCCTGCTCTAAATAGAGCAGTGAACATTTCTTTTCTGGTCACTCTATTTTGGCACCAAATTTGCTGGCTATTCACTCTCCTTTCTCGGGGAGATCTATCCCTTCCCCAGTCTCCTAAGTCACTTAACTGTAAAATCTTATCACCACCGAAAGGCAGCTCCCTATTTCCCCAAGTAACAGAGTCAAAATTAGGTGTTTATAAGCAGGAGGAGCTGTCCTGACTATTAAATTCCTATGAGGGACTCCCAAGGAATCATTGTAATATTTGCCTGCAGTTCCTGTCATAGTAGCAGTCTTCATTACCTCCTCCTTCAGTTTTATGATACAATCTCTAAGTGAATACCAAGGTTTATTCTCAGTGGGCCACATAGAATCAGTAGCATATCTCTTATTACATCCCTCAGCGGCTAACGCCAACAGATTAGTCTTGCCATCACCATCTCTTTGCTGATGATGTTCCCTAAACACTTGCTGAACTAGAGGCTCATGGCTGATACCTATGAATCTCATACGATCCTCCCTATCTACTGATATTCCACCGGCCACTTGATCACTGAGTCTTACCATCCAAGATATTAATGGTTCTCCCATTCTTTGGGTGAATCTACTCAAAATATCTGTGATCTCTTGCTATGAAAAATCTTCCTGAATTTCCCTCGTAACTGAATTGTCACCTTAGGTTTCTGTCCTCCTCCTTTGTATGGGACAAATGTCTGTCTGAGTATTTGACCATCTCTCATTCTCTATGTGAGGGACATCCTGAACCCTAGTAGCGTTTTGTGCCTCAGCCCCTGACATTGTCTCATTTTCTCTCCACTCCTTTCCCTTGCCACCGTGGCAAGGACAAAGCAGGTAGTCAGGCTTGACCCGGGCTGAGTTGAAATGCACTCTTGGCTTATTTGGCCTCCTGTTGCTTCTAGCCACATTAAAGGAAAAATTCTCATTTGAGTCAGTAGACTCTTGAACAACAGTTTGTTCTGCTATCTGAGATTCCCCTTCTTGCCATGGCATAGGAGTGCCCTCATTTCTTTCACTTAATCTCAATCTTTCGTATACTAGCTGTTAGGCTGATAACACTATCCAGTTTTGCCTAGATAGTGATGCTCCCAACTGAATTCTAACCTCTTGTAAACATCTTTCCAAATCCCTTGGATCTCCTCTCTGTAGCCTTGATTCCCAGTTTTCACAGAGTCTGGCTCTTTTCGCCCATTCCTTTGCTAGGGAGGAATAAAATGGATCCTCCCACCCTGGGACATTCATCTCTTCCTCTGAAGTTCTTCTGCTTCTAAATAGAGATCTTATACCTAGTGATCCCATCCACCTAGTCGCCAGATATATCATTAAGGCAGAATTCATGACTTCAAGATAATGATGAATATGCCTCAATGGTCCAGAATCACAGGACATAAAGAATTCTCTAAGTAGAAGGCAGAGGAGTTAAAGTAGCTCAACTCAAAAGGAAACTCAAAAGTAGCAGACCCACGGACCAGTGTCCCCAATTCGACATCCTGGCAAGAACCTCCCAAAACCAGTAAGCCCATCTCACAAGAGCAACCAGGAGGCCACAGAAAAACATTATGACAGCAAGCCAAGCCATACTGGTGCTTCCCCCCAATGCCAGGGCCTTCCAGTAAGAAGATCACCCACTGGCCTCTAGCCCCTGCTCAGCACTCTCCGGTCACCATGAGGGTCAGTCCTGCCTTTTTGTAGCGCCTGCCACCACTTCCACCACAATCTCCAAGCTGTATTCCAGCTAGCTGACTGCTTCCTCTCTCCTTCAGCTCTTAACTGCTCTCACCAACTGCTTCTTAGCTCTGCTCCAACATTCAGCAAGCTCCTCCCACCACAGGCTTCCACTGGCTCCAGTCCTAGCCACTCCCCCCAGAAGCCTGAGAGCCCCGCCCCTGAAGCCCACTCAAATGAGTGGGGAAGATTTTCCCATTCACCGATTGCCTTTAATTTTGGCCCCAGGATCTTTCACGTCTATTACACAGGTCAATGGGAAACTGGTGTCAATAATACCATAACAATAAAATAACACAGCAAGGATAATATAGAATAAGTACAAAGAACAATACCATCATTCCCCCCCTCTAACGAATGGGGCTCAAAATCTTGGGGTAAGGGGCGAAGGTTTCATTTTCCATAGCTTCTTCTTGCCAAAATTGGACGTAGAGCTGTCCCTGCCCCAAGACTCCCATTCCAGGGGTTAGTTCTTTAGCAAGCTGGCAGGAATTCCAGGAATGCTAGGTGCTTAGGCAGTCATCTGAAAGTGTAGGGTGCTTAAGCCTAAAGGAGACAGAACTAGCAACAAGGTTAACCAAAACAAAGAACAAAAGAGTAGGCAAGTATGGGCTATTATACTTCAAATAAAATCATCCCCATTCTGGTTGAGACTCCAATTATACAAAAATTCGATCTCATAGCCTAACTCAAGTAGGAAATGTTTCTTTTCAAAGGAAACACAATAAGGAAACTAAGCAAGAAGGGTCCCATCCTGGATTGCCCTCCAGACCTTTTCCCCAGGTACAAATTTTCATCTGTTAATCATACAAGATCACCTTCCCTCTGGGTGGCTTGTGGCATTTATCAGCATTAGCCATACTTCTGGAGTCCATGAATCTATTATTACAGCCCTATTCACAGTAAAATATATGGTTCAGGGGTATGATTCGGTAATTATCTTCCCCTGAATAGACAACTGTTACAGTGTTGTCCTTCCTGTGGTCTATGACTTCTGCAGCCTTTGTAATATCATCTGGCTTCTGTTTTACCCGTACCTTAGCTCCCAATTTTATTCCATTAGTAGAACCAAAACCTTCCTTTCCTCTGAGAGTTATTTTGGAAGGAGGGTCAGTTTTCACAAAGGGCGTTTTTTCACAGGGGATAATAATCACTTGGACTATCCTATCATTTCCACAAAATTGTACAGGTTTTTAACCCAAATTCTGGAGTGTCACAACAATTTCTCTTTGATTATTAGAATCTGTCACTCCAGCCAATACATGTAGTCCTTGAGCTGCTAATCCTGGTTTAGGTAATATCCATCCAAAATGATTCCTGGGGATTGTCATACAAACCCCAGCAGAGGTTTTTCTTATCTCTTTCCTATTCAACTGAAAATCCTCTATACAATGTAAATTATATCCTGCCGAACCATATGTTCCTGGGTACAATGGTGGAACATCTTCCCTCACAGTCCAAAATTCAATGTTTTGGATCTCACATGTTTGCTGTTTTCTAATCTGCAGATTTGGGGTCATCATTCTGGCTAGAGGTATACTCCCTCCTAAGGGCCCGTTATTCAAATTATGTAAAACAATAGACAAATTATCCTTCCAATGTCGATATGAATTATTACAGCTTAATTTTCTTAGCTATTCTTTCAACAATCCTTTCATTCTTTCAATTAGCCCAGATGCTTCTAGGTAATATGGAATATGATATATCCACTCTAAATTATTTAACACACAATAACTTTTCATTTCATTACCCTTGAAATGTGACCCACTGTCACTTTGAATCTGCATCAGGGTTCTATAGTATAAACTTACAATATCTAGTGGTTTACAGGTGTTTTTCTGAGTTGCATCCTCATAAGAACAAGTCTCTAGGACACCTGAATAGGTGTCAACACATGTACATATATATTTACATCCCTTATCTTGGAGTAGTGGTCCAATATGAACTATCTGCCAAATTTGGGCTGGAACTTTTCCCCTTGCTATTTCTCCAGTTACAATCCTGGAACAGTTTGTTCTTTTTCCAATTGGCAGATACAACACTCTCTACTCTTTGTTTTAACAATGCATGAGAGATACTAATACCTTGATCCTGTGCCCATCGATGGGTGGCCTGGACCCCTAAATGACTGGCAGTCTGGCGGACCCATCTTGCTAAGGTTGGGTCATCAGTTGGAGGTGGAGTAGGAACAATATGTTCAGTAGCAATCTTTGCTAGCCGATCTGCATATGCATTGTACTCACGTTCTGGTGTGGTCAGGGTCGTGTGAGCATTAACATGAAAAACTGATAAACTCGTAACCGGAGACACATCCCATTTATCTTCCCACAACTCTTTACCCCAAACCTGTTTGCCATGAATCTCCCAATTCTGATTCCTCTATATAGGTATCCACGTAGCTAACCCATTAGCTACCGCCCATGAGTCAGTAAATATATGACACTGTTTTGATGCCAGTTCGGCATATTGGCTACTTCCACCTATCCCAGAACTTTCCAGAGTTCGCCTAGTACAGGGTTTATAGGCTACTGTTTTCCAATGTCTCTTGTATCCCAAATATTTTGCTGTCCCATCAGTAAACCAAGTATGTTTCTTCTGTTCCTTGGTTAGTCCGTCATATCCATTATTCCATTTCACCAAGGATTTTACCAACTGTTGCCTAGGTTCAGGAGGTTTTTCATTCCCCTCAATGTCAATGTTCGCTACAGATTCATGTAGAGCAGAAACTCCACTTTTGCCTGCTCTCGACCTATTCTGAATATACCACTTCCATTTAATTATGCTCGCCTCTTGCCCGTGTCCAATTCTGTGGGAAGCTGGGGTACTCATCACCCAAGTCATGATTGGAATTCCAGGCCTTAATACCACTTCATGACCCAAAGTCAGTTGCTCAGTTTCTACCAAAGCCCAGTTTAGATATCCTGAGATTCTGGACCATTCAGGCATATTCGTGGTTATCTTTGAATTCTGCCTTAATGATGTACCCCCTCCCCCAGTCTGCCCTCCCTTCTGTCACCTGCCCCGTTTCTCTTATTCCCTTCCGCCCTACTTTCCTGTAGGGTAAGATAGATTTCTATGCCAATTGAGTGTGTATGTTATTCTTTCTTCGAGCCAATTCTGATGAGAGTAAGGTTCATTCACTCTTTTACCTCCTCCGTCTTTCCCTCCACTATAAAAACTTTTCCTTGCCTCTGTTATGTGAAATAATTTAACCCATTCTACCTCTCCCTTTCTGTTTCTCCCAGCACATTACTCTCACTCCTTAATTTGTTTTAGATATCATCACTTTGTATTCAACTCACACCTGTGCCTTCCAGAATTTCATATTCCAAGCTCTCCAATACTTTAATGTAGAAGCTGCTAAATCTTGTGTTATCCTGATTGTGGCTCCATGATGCTTGAATTGTTTCTTTCTGGCTGCTTGCAATATTCTCTCCTTGACTTGGAAAGTATGGAGTTTGGCTATAATATTCCTGGCAGTTTTCATTTTGGGATCTCCTTCAGGAGGTGATTGGTGGATTCTTTCAATTTCTATTTTACCCACTAGTTCTAGAATTTCAGGGAAGTTTTTTTTGATAATTTCTTGAAAGATGATGTCTAGGCTCTTTTTTTAATCATAGCTTTCAAGTAGTTCAATAATTTTCGAATTATCTCTCCTGCATCTATTTTCTAGGTCAGTTGTTTTTTTCCAGTGAGATATTTCACATTGTCTTCTATTTTTCATTCTTTTGGTTTTGTTTTATGATTTCTCATAAAGTCATTAGCTTCCATTTACTCCATTCTAATTTTTAAGGAGTTATTTTCTTCAGTGAGTTTTTGACCTCCTTTTCCATTTGGTCAATCATTCTTCTCCTCATTGGCTTTTTGGATCCCTTTTACCATTTAGCCTAGTCTATTTCCCTGCATCTTATTCTGCTTCCCCCTTTTATTCTATTGTCTGCTTTTTAGTCTGCTTTTAAGGTGTTATTTTCTTCAGTATTTCTGAGTCTCCTTTAACAAGCTGTTGACTTGTTTTTCATGACTTTCTTGCATCACTCTCATTTCTCTTCCCAATTTTTCTTCTATTTTTCTTACTTGGTTTTCAAAATCCTTTTTGAGCTCTCCTATGGCCTGAAACCAATTCATATTTTTCTTGGAGGCTATGGATGTAGGAGTTTTGACTTTGTTGTCTTCTGGTTGTGTGTTTTGATCTTCTTTGTCACCAAAGTAAGATTCTGTAGTCTAATTTTTTCCCCTGCTGTTCGCTCATTTTCCCAATTACTTGATTTTTAAACTCTTTCTCAAGGTAGGACTGTGCTTCCAGTGTGGGAGGTGTCCTGTCCCAAGCTTCAGGGGTTTTGTGCAGGTGTTTTCAGAGATACTTCTAGGCACCTGTAAATTTTCAGCTCTTCTAAGGCGGTATGCTCAAAGGGGAGGTGTTTACTCCTCTCTTGGCCTGTGCTCTGGTCTGTGAGTTATCACAAGCACTCTTTTCTGCCCTGGAACTTCTGCCATAAGCTCTGCTAGGCCAGTGCTCCTCCTGGCCTGGGAACTTCCACCCAGGACTGTGACCCAGATCCAAAGATGGTCAAAGCAATGGAGTCCTACCTTAGTGCTAACAAAGAGACCCCTGTAATCTCTATCTGACCATTTGTTCAATCCTCTTGCCATCTGTGGGTTGAGAGCTTTGGAAGCAGACATTGCTGTTGCCACTGCTGCTGCTTCCGCTGCTGCTGATTCAGTCACTCCAAGCTCCTGGTTTGCCAATGCTGGGGCTGTGCTGGCATGGCCTGCACTGGACTGGGCTCCTCTTTCACCTAGGTCCACCAGACCTTTCTTGTTGACCTTCTAAGTTGTCTTTGGTGTCTGTGGGCTGAGAAGTCCAGAAAGTGCCACTGCTTCCAGTGATTCAGTCCCTTGAGACCTGCTCTGGGTTTGCTGAGGCCTGGTCTGTGCTGGCATGGCTTGCGCTGGACTATGGTCCTCTTTCACCCTGGTGCAATAGACGGTTCCTGTAAACCTTCCAAGTTGTCTTGAGCTGGAAATTTGTTTCACTCTCTGTTTTTGTAGGTTTTGCTGCTCTAGAATTTGTTTAGAGTCATTTTTAAAGGTATTTGTAGAGGTTTGGGGGAGAGGTCAGGTGAGTCCCTAACTTACTCCACCATCTTGGGCAGGTAATTCTGTGAAGACTTTTTTTAAAAAATTGTGCTTAAAAATCATTTATTGCTAAACTGTACCATGGGCAGGTGAACAGTACAGTTTAGCTAGTGTAAGAAGATGTAAATCTTACCATATCATGTGACTTACTTGTGGCAGCTTTGCCTACCCATCTCCTCCCCTTGTGCATATAGCTCTTCATTGGGTTGAGTGACAATACCGTTAGTACTGCAGCCTGCTAAACAAACCATACAAGTGGGCTTTTGGAAATATACTGACAATTGTGTGTGCTGAGAATTCTAGGCTAGTGGTTCACAATGTGCGAGAGATAAATGTATATCCTTATGCCACTGGTGAATAGTTGCTGCTCCGTTTACCTTTTAAGTAATGTGACAACAGAATTATACCATGAAATGATTATGTGATGAAAGTTAATAAACCAATTTTTGGATTGGGGTAAAAAACAACAGTAACAACAAAAAGAATGTGATGATTATGGGGTAAAATACGGTATGCCTCTTCTCGAGGGGACACTACACATTGGGATTTTAGAGATTTTAGAGCTCATTCTGGAAGTTCTACTTTGGGATGGGGGCACAGTGAGTTGGGAAGTGGGAGAAAAACTTGGCTCACCATAATTCGAGGACAGGCTCTCCTGGGACTGAATTTATTTCTACCTGGAGCCTAGAACTAGAGTCTTTTTGTGGGAAGACCTCCAGGCCTTCAGGGTTGTAGATGACAATTGTATTATTTTTACCTTTTTATGTGTTCTGTAGGCCCTTTGGTATTCATTCCTTCTAGGAATGGCTTTTGGTTCTGACTTCCCTGAAATCAGAGGAATGGATCATTTTTCTGTCTATTTGTCTTTATTCCCTCCCTGCACATAATACTCATTCTTGTATCTAGTCCTTTGCCCAGGCTGTTCTCTGTTTAAATATACTATCTACTTCTTGTCCTTTTCTTCTACTTGTCTTAATCCTACCCATTTAGTTCTGGGCTCAAGTCCCATTTACTCCATGAAGTCTGCTCTGAACATGTTCTTAATTCTAGTCTTAAGTCATAAAGCCTTTTGGCAGCCTGGTGAAGCCTATAGACTCTTCTCAGAGTGATATTTTTAAATAGGCACAATAAAATACACATGATGTTGAAGGAGATTAATAATATTGAAATACAGTTATCAGAATGTATTTTTAAAATTCATGGACCCCAGGTTAAGAAGCCCTGCTTTAGAAGATATTGATCTCCCCCAATTCTGAATTCCTAATTGTTCTTCTATTTAGTACCACGTAATTTATTTAATGTCTTCTAATCAGGTAGTATTTCTTAGCTTTATCTTTCCAGTAAGATCCTAGAAAGCAGCATATGTGCTTTTTGTAATCCATTTCAGTATCTGATACAGTATTATGTACAAGCTAAAGATGAACTATCTACAGTCACTTGGCTAGAGCAAATGTTCTTTCAGTAGTTATACTGGTAGTTCTCAACCTTTTGATCTCAAGACCCCTTTATACTCTTAAAATTTTTTGAAGATGCTTATGTGAGTTGTATCTATCTCTAGTTATTGTATTTTAAATAAAAAATGACAAATGTTTAAAATATTTATTAATTTATTGAAAATAATAATTAACCCATTGCATTTAGACATAAATAACTTTTTTGGGGGGTTAAAAAAACCTTATTTTCCAAACAAAAATAATTAGTGAGGATAGCATTGTTTTATATATTTTTGCAAATCTCTTTATTGTCTGAATTATTAAAAGATGGTTGAATTCTCATATCTGTTTCTGCATTTAATCTATCGTAATAGATTGTCATGACTGAAGTATGTGAAGAAAATCCAGCCTCACAGAGATATATTGTTGGAAAATGTGTAATTTAATAGGCAAATTGTATCTTAGAATTATTATGAAAATGGTTTTGACTTTGTGGACCCCCTGAAAGGATCTCAGGGACTCATTTATGAGAACAGTTATAGGGAAAGAAGCCAGATAATAATGGAATGAGGAAAGAGTTAAGGATGCTGAAATAGTGGCATTAGCTGTAGACAATTTTTTAAAAGTTTGGTAATGAAGGTAAGGAGAGAAACAGGATGTAGTGATATAGGGAAGAAGGACCAGAGAAATACACATGTATGTGTATTTATACATGTGTACATATTATATATAATGTGTATATATATGTATACATATACACACATACATACATACATATATATGTATATGTATACATATATATATATATAATTATTAAATGTGTTTGAAGGTAGATGGGAAAGAGACAGTAGAGAGGGAGAGACTGAAGATGCAGGGAAGAATGACTTGGAAGAATTGGGAGGGGATACAATCAGTGGTATAAGTGGAGGGATTAGCTTAAAAGAGGGAGAAAAGTGATGGCTGAGAAATTTTGTGTGTTGAAAGAGCCTCAATGGATAGCTTTAGTCCTCATAGTGAATTAGAATATACCACTTGCTATCGTCAGGAATGACCGTTTGTTCTTTGTAGATTGGGAGTTGACTTTGTGCATTTTTCTTATATATAACAAAACATAACAATATTGAATAAAATATTTAGAAATGATGTTTTTAATCTGTCATATGTACCATAAATCTTTTTCAATCTATTATTTTTTCTTTTGATTATTTGTTATTTGATGCAGAGAATTAAAAAAAAAATAATGTAACCAAGCATATCTATTTTGTACTTAATAGTTTATTTAGGAAATGAAAAATCATCTCTAATCTATAATTGAGGTGTACACATAAGTTTATTTTCTTTTATCTTTTTTATTATCCCTTTAATTATAAATTTTATTTTCCAACTAGAATTTATGGAGGGATATGGTATAACATGTTGGCCTAAATATATTTCCCACAAAAGTACTAATTTCCCCAAGTATATCGGTTAAATAATGAATATTTTCTTTGGTTTATGTTTTTGTAGGTTTGCTAAATAGTGATATTTTGTATTATTTAGTTTGTCTGTCATCCTTAGTCTGTTCCATTGATATTTTCCTCTGTTTTCACTGAGTACCAGATCATTGCTTTGTAAAATTGTTTAAGTTTTGGAAATAGAAGACCTAAGCTTCTCCTCAAACCCACCTGACGCCTTCCAAAAGGAAGAGATGATATCCAACTCTCCATAAAGATGAGGGAATTTCTGCTGCACCTTCAAAGTTGAGGGGATTCCTTGCTTCCCTACTCACATCAATCAGATGTCAGGGAGCCCCTATATCAATTTCTAGACCCAAGTCTGATGAAGTCTTCCAGCTAGTACTCCATAATAAGCAGCTGCAGCTCACAACTTGGAATTTATTTCTAGGCCTGTACAAATATCAATCCCTTCCTTGAAAAGAAAAATCAATTATATAATACATATTTATATATATACATATGTAATATCAGTAAAGAAATACATAGTTATTTATTTTTCTTTACTCTTTATGTGTACATATGCATACATGCACATATGCATAGAATATTTACATATATACTTACATATATAGTAAAGTAAAAGACTTGAGGATAAAATTACATCAGAAGTGCAGGTTGACTCTCCAATGGCTGGATGGAAGAAATGCCAAATGATTAATTAAGCTGAACAATAAATATATTAAAGGAATTGAAAAACTAACTAGTTAAAAACAAAATAAGAGAAAAAAACTGAGGAAATTGCAACTTGTTATTCTAGGACAAAAAACATCAGCTTATGTCAGGTTTAGTCTACATTTTAATGATAGACAAAGAAGTTTAACTTTGAGATTAATATTAACTTTCCCTTCCTCCCTCTCCCGTACATTAAAAAAGAAAAAAAAAACTTTCCAGAGTAGAAAAAATAAAGAAATATTCTCTGTAAGTAGAAAGAACTCGAAAGACTTTGGTATGTAGAAATTCAAACTATAATTCATCAAATCACATAATTTTTAAAAATTACAACATGAAAAAACCAAAGGAAAATTGCCCAGCAATCAAGAATTTAAAAAAAATTACGCTAAAGGTGACTGTGGAGTCTCTATTGGGAAAATGCTGTAAAATACAGTAATAAGTGAAAAGCCATAAAAAACTAAATTGTGAAAGGTGGAAGCCTGAACATGGTGACCATGATAACAAATCATAACTTAGTTACTGAATCATACAGTACTGAGTCAAAACTACTATGGTCTATGAAAGCCATAACAAGAATATGGTGACCCATATGTGACCAGTACACAATCGATACAAAAACTTATGTTTGGGCATAACATTGACTTAATGCCCAAGCTCATAACTAAGCAGAAAACCAAAAATATGCACCCCTTAGTAGTGATGTACTCTCTAGCTCCCCTTCTCTTTGTCTGTTTTCTATCCCCAGCTAGGGGAATTCCAGACTTTACAGTAGCTATTATGGTAACAGTACAATTTCCAGAGCCTACAAGGAGAAGTGACAAATCTAGAGAAAAAATACAAAATCTTAAAAAATGGATGAGATTTATAAATCATATATCTTGGAAATACAATTACATTGTTTGAAAACAAAAGATTTTACTTCAAAAAGAAACAAGACCTGGAAAAATGCATAAATAAAAACCATCAACTAAGGAGATCTCTACAAGCAGAGAAATTCCAAAATGATTGAATGATAGATTCTGAACCAAAAAAACCCAATATTCTTTGCCCATTACTAATTATAATTAAGATAATATGTACTTATTATATGAATACATGTGAGAAAAAGTTATATACTTTCCCCCAACTATAATACAAAAAATCAAATTGTATCTTGGGATAAGTATGTATTATGATTTTCCCAAAAGGGTAAGGAACACTACAGTACACTCATATTTACTTATTTTAAAAAGACATAACAGAAATAAGAAATGATAACAACACAAATGTGGAAGCAAGAGAAAGGCAAGCCCAAAGGCAACACTTTAATTTTTAAAAATGGGTTAAACCTCTGGATAGTTTTAAAAAATGAAATGTAAGTTATTAGTTTTAATGATTGAAACTGATACATAAGATTAATGTAGATTTCATTCTTTCCTTACAACACCAATAATAACAAGGAGAAAATGTTAGAAGATAAAAATTGTTTATTACTTTTTCATTTTCTTATTTAAATTGCCTCAAATCATTTTCTCCTTTTCTGTCTTTTAAACATACACATTCAAAATTATAAAATTTTCCCTGATGATGGTTTGATCATATTGCATAAATATTGACATGCTACATTGATATTGTGCTTATGAGATAACTTAAAATTTGATATTTTTCTTAATCTAAGAATTGTCTAATAAATATTTTTAGTTTGCTTGTAGACCTTCTAGCTTCAATTATTATTGCTTATGTCTATTTTTATCACGTTTTAATCTGTGAAGATAGTATTTAAAAACGTCATCTTTCTAAGATTACCAAAGATCCCTCTGGCCTAGAAAAGTGGTTTCCAAATTTAGTGTACTAACTCCTTCCCTTCTTTAAAAAAACAAATAATTATCATTATCTCATAAAATAATTTAGACAACTAATTTTTTTAGCTTGTCTTTTATTAAGATAAAATAAAAAAATTATTATAGTTTTTATAACAACAAGATTTCAACTATCCAGTAAAGTTAACATAATAGGGACAGATACTTATTAATCAAATACTTTACATTTTCATATTTGTAACAAAATAATAAATGATGCTATTGCAACTTGTAACTTTTCACCCAATAATTAAGATTGATATTTTGTCTTTATAATTATATCAGGAAACTTTACCTCACAAGAATGAGATTTAACAAAACAGTAATAAAATGTTTATTGCTTTTTTAAAAAAAAAACAACCAGACAACTCTTTGGCCCATTGTCAAAGCATTCTAAGTTTTTCAGGTACAATTTTTTTTCAACTTTCACAAAAAATAGTCTATTAACCATTTTTGTTCAGATACAGAAAACTCAATGTTTCATGTTTTTCATAGCAAATGGATTCTTATCTACTTATATTTAGAAATAACTGGGCATGGAGATATTTCTTTTATTTCATTTGCAGTGCAGGTATTTTATAATGAGAATAGCATAAAATGCTATTTTATAAATTTTTTATCCATAGCTCCAACTTTCTAATAAGTAGTATCTTTCTGAATGAGGATATGAATTTGAGGACCCTACCATAATTTATTGAGATAGTTATGTTTTCTAAATATGCCCACCAACTACTCGAATTTCAGGAGGAAAATTTTGTTACAAAATGAATTTGCTTCATCATCTTTGACACTAAGAAAAGTGGCAATTTCTTTTAGAGCTTTGAAGTACTTTGGAATGAGAAAAGCCAGTGTGTTTTTCAGTAATGTATTTTTTTTTTGTTCTCATAACATCACGCAATTTTGCAAAGATCTTTCTTTTAATGGACTGTTTTAGTGAAATTGATTACTTTTTTAACAACATGAAAAATCACATAATTTCTCACTCACAATTTCTCAATAGCAAAGAATTATGTGTAGAGCATGCATTGTGTCCAAATTGTATGTGGAACACATTTTAAATTAGTGATTATAGACCTAGTGATTATAGACTTCCTGACATCAATTGAGTTACAATTCTCCTACATCATATTGTTTTCATTTTAAAATCCATTCATTGAACATTTCTCTTGATATAGCATTGCCATCAATAGACTTGCAAAGAAACAAAACTTCCTTAAGATTAATTTGAACCAGATAATGTGTGTGTTCATCAAATAGATATCTTTAACCACATCTGCTATATCCACATAACGTAAAATAGGATATTTTAATTTTTCAATTAATAACAAAGGCTTTTAGACATAGGGGAAATTCTCCACGTGAAGCAACCCCTCATGTGATTTGCCAGGCATAACTCCAACCATATCAATACCACCAATGTAAACAATCATATAATTCAAGCAATCCTTTTGATGTCACAGATGGGGTTTTATAAAAAGTTTCTATTTGCTTATTTAAATTCTCCATAAAGCAATTCTCATGTTGAACCATGTACAATTTCAAAATGTTATTTCAGTTTATTAAATTGTATGCTATCTCTATCAGCATTCACACAAAATAACCCCATCAATAATAGTACCTCAGTTAGAATGATAAATATTTCTGATTTTGTACTTTATGTTTTTATATTTTCACTGCTTAAACTCTTCCTGTTGTCTGCATGTACTAACTTCAGCCACCCTGTAAAATTTTCTGTTTTGAAGTTATCTTTGAAGCAATCATGAACAGATATTTCACTTAGAAGTCAGAGACAAAATAGAACAATTATCTTTTAAGTTCATTGTTGAAAATTTCATAAATTCTACAAAGCCAATCATTTAAGCACAAACTGTGTACCAAACACCATCTCGAGCCACTATTCTTGAGTTTTAAAAGTTTGATAAAGTTACAGCTTTCTTGGAAACCTACACTTACCAAAATGAATGATATTGAGAAATGTAGTAGATCTGATCCTCTTTTTAAACTGCTATACAAAACTTGTTTAACTTTGACTTTGCCTATTTCATATTCAAAATGTAGTAAGCAATGTTATGACACAATTCATATTTGTTATGAATCCACATGGACTTTGATACACATCAGCTCGAATTTGACCTTGTTTCCACATAGCATATCAGATAATCACTATACTATGCTCACTGTCTAATGCAGTGAATTTGGCATGTTAATCTTGCTTTTGTTGACTTTGAATTGAACTTTGTTTTCATTAAAAAAGTAGGTCTACTAATGTAGGATATCAAAAAATTTTTGTCATATTCTCCCCCTTGAAGAGGGTCTCATTTTCCTCTCTGAGGTATGCCCCTGATAGTCTATAAAATTCTGACCTAGAACATGACCAATTTTTATGGTTGTTGCATGTATTTGAAAACAATGTATATTCTCTTGTTTCCATTAAGTTTTTTCTATATATTTATCAAATCCAGTTTCTTTAACTTTCACATCAAGCCTGTAATTTCTTATCTTTTTGTTTGATATATTACAGTCTTACATAGTGATTTTGAAATCTATTTTTATTTGCAAATATTTGTCTTTTCCTTTATAAGCATAACTATGGCTATATAACATAACTATAAGGTGTATGTGTCTATTTCATTAAATTATTTCCCTCTCTCCCACCCTACTCCTTTTCTTGAGAAGGCAAGCAATCTTATATCAATAATACATGTGAAGTCCTGCAAAACATATTTCCATATTAGTCATATTGCAAAGGAAAACAGACAAAAATAAAATAAGCAAAATAAAGTTTAAAAAAGTATGCTTCAGTCTGCATTCAGAGTTCATCAGTTCTCTCTCTGGAGGAAGATAACATTTTTCATTGTAGGTTCTTTGGAATTATCTTGGATCATGGTTTTGATTAAACTAGCTAAGTCTTTCATGGTTGATCGTCCTTATAATATTGCTGTTACGATGTATGATGTTTTTCTGGTTCCACTCATTTCATTTTGCATGAGGTAATACAAGTCTTCCTGGGTTTTTCTGAGACCATATTGCTCATCATTTCTTATAGCACAATAGTATTCTACCACAATGTTATACCACCACAATCATATTCACTCATTCCCCAGTTGATGGGCATCTCCTTAATTCTTGATTCTTTGTCACCATAAAATGAGCTGCTATAAATATTTTTGTACCAAAATGTCCTTTTCTATTTTCTTTGATCTCTTTGGGATATAGACCTAGTAGAGGTATTGCTGGGTCAAAGAGTGTGCCCAGTTTTATAGTGCTTTGGGCTCCAAAATTCCAGAATATTGAGTAGTTCACAATTCCACCAACAATTTTTCCACATCCCCTCTAGCATGTGTCATTTTCCCTTTTTGTCATGTTAACCAATCTGATAGGTGTGAGATGATACCTCAGAACTGCTTTATTTTGCATTTCTCTAAACAGTAGAGCATTTTTTTCATATGACTATTGATAGCTTTGATTTCTTCTTCTGAAAACTGCCTGTTTGTATCCTTTGACCATTTATCAACTAGGAAATGACTTATTTTTTTATAAATTGGCTCAGTTCATTGTATTTTTGAGAAATGAAGCCTTTGTTAGAGAAACTCGCTGTAAAAATCTGGGTGATTTTTTTAAACTGGAAAACTTTTTATTGTAGGTGGAGTGGTATAACTGGATGCAGTTTAGATGATTCCAATTTTTGTTGGGAGCATTCAAAGCATTGTAGTCTGTAGAAAGTTAGACATAGGCCTTCTCTCTGAAACACTGTGTTGACCTTGGCTACATTGATTTCATATAGCTTCTTTACTGCCTGTTTGATGTGACACTTGTTGGCCTTGACATCCACAATGAAGATGAGGGTGATGTTGTCCTCAATCTTCATAGCAGACTCAGTGGTCAATGGAAACTTAATGATGGTATAGTGATCAAGCTTGTTTTGCCAAGGGATATTTTTCTGAGGGCATTTTGGCTGCCTTTGAAGTCTTAGTGTCTTGGGTTGCTGGAAAGTGGGGGATATTAAGATCTTTTTTTGTGGCTATGGGCACCCTTCAACACTGCTTTTTTGGCCTTCAAGGTCTTGGCCATGCTTCTGTCTTGGGGAGACAACTGCTTCCTTCTTCACCTTTAGCACCATGTTAGGGGAAAGGCTGGTGATTTTTTATAGGGTTTGAGCTAGATGACCTCTGTTAAGTTAAAAAACAAATTATAATATTATACTTATGTTCACTTTGATTCAACTGAACATATATTTTCTGATTAACTACTACATGTGAGGAATTGTACTAGGTACTAGAAATACAAAGGCAAGAAACAAAACAGTCTTTGCCTTCCAAGAGTTTACAACCTACTGGGGGATTAATAATGTGCACAGATAAATAATAAAAATATGATGTGAAGAGGGAATTAAATCACAATTGTGATTGAGAGGGGGAAGCAGGGAAGGCTTCCCAGAAAAGAGGGAATCTGAGTTATGCTGAGTCTTGACAATAAAGAATTCTGAGAAGTGGTTGTGAGCAGTACATTATAGGAATGTGCATGGGGAATTGCATGGGGAAACACACAGAGATCAGAGATGGAAGGTAGAGTTTGGGGAAAAGCTAGCTGTCTAAATAGCTTCATTTTGGAGAAAAACTAGCTTAGCTGTAACATAGAATGCATATAGAGAATGATATGAGAAGAGGGACCAATAGGTTAGAGCACATTAAGGCAACCTTTCAACTCCAAGCCTTGGAGTTTGTCATTTTATCCTAGGACAATAGGGAGCCACAATAGCTTTTTGGATAAGAGGATGACAAGGTCAGATATACATTTTAGGAAATTAGCTTTGGCAGATGTGTGGGGAAAGGATTGGAGGAAGGAAGACACCACTTAGGAGGCTAGAATACCAGGTCTCAGGAATTGTAGAGGGGATATTTTTGAGTGAGAGGCCTTCCTGGTATTGTTCAACCTGTGCTACTGACTCTTTAGCTCATTAGGAAAGCTGTCCTGTTGCTCTTCTCTCAGGATGAATACTTTCATGAAGTATCATCAATACTTTCATGAAGTATCACCAATAATTTCATGAAGCCCAGGCTCAAAGAATCTGCCCAAGTTATGCCTCTTCAGGGAAATAAAGAGCCATATCTTTGGTAAATCCTAGGGACTTGCAATATCACAGAACCACAAATTATATGTTAGAAAGGACCATCTAGTTTAACCAGTATTTGAACAAGTATCACTTCTACAATATCCCTAACGAATGGTCATCCAGTCTTAGTTTGGAGTCTTCTCTTTGGTGTATGGGTCAGGGTTGTAATAATAGTAACAGTAATGGTTGATTGTTGTCCCTCATTATAGAAGAGGTCCAAAATGACATCACTATGCTAGAGTCAGGATTCAATGTGTCCAACTGTGGCTGATCGGGTCAATACGAGCTTGGAATGCTCTACCACAGGTTGGGCCCAAATAGTCTGTGTGAACATTTGGAGTGGATACTTTCAATTTGCGCATCCTGCATTTCGTTTGAGCTGTTTCAATTCTGCTTTGCTCATAGAGCACAGCACCTTTTTTGATGTGGGCATGCCATGCTGAGTGGTCCTGTGCCAATGTCTCCCATGTCACACAATGAATACTAAAATTCTTAAGAGAGACCTTGAGAGTGTGCTTGTATGGCTTCTTCTGACTACCATGTGAATGCTTGTCCTGTGTGAATTCTCCATAAAATAGTCTTTTTGGCAAGCGTACATTTTTCATTCATTCAAGGTGCCCAGCCCATCAGAATTGTACTCTCTGAAGCAGAATTTTAATGCTTGGCAAGTTAGTTCGAGTAAGAACTTCCGTGTCTGGTTCTTTATCCTGCCAGGTGATCTTCAGAATCTTCCTAAGGCAATTCAAATGGAAGTGATTCAGTTTCCTGGCATGGCGCTGGTAGACTGTCCAGGTTTCACAGGCATACAACAATGAGGTTAACACAATGCCTCTGCAGACCTTCAGTTTGGTAGTCACCTCTTTTCTCCCATACTTTGCTTTAGAGCCTCCCAAACACTGAACTAGCTCTGGCAATGTGAACGTCAACCCCATTATCAATGTCCACATCCTTGGAAAGTACGCTACCAAGGTTAGTGAACAATAATAATAATGGTAGTAATCACACACATCTGTATATTGTTATCTAGTCTAGATGTTAGCATATAAGTCCTGATTAGTGCAAATATATCTGTATCTAATTAATATCCATATCTAGATCCTGATAAATGAGAATAATGAATCCCATGAAGTGCTTAAAATATTTGAATTCATACTATTTAAAATTATAATTATTAAAAATGTGGTAACTTGTTTTAGCCGAATTAGAATATTTAGTGTGAATTCAAATAATTAATGTGACCATTTAATGGGATTCATTATTTGCACTAAATGGGCCTAGTGCTCTAGTGCCTCCTTTTAGCCCAGACCTCAATTTTACTGCAGATATCCAATTCATCTTTAATGGATAATTTCAGAGAGCTGCCTGGAAATATTGAGAGTTTTAATGATTTACCTAAGGTCATACAGCCAGTATGTGTCAAGGGGTGTGACTTGAACCTGAGTTATCTTGACTCTAAAGCCATCCCTCTATACTCCATGCTGCTTTTTGCTTTACAGTTAAATAAAATATTTTATATATATTATCTGTTTCATCTTCACAACAACCCTGTGAGGTAGGTAATACAAATATTGTCAGCTCCATGGGATAACTGAGACAGTGAAAAATAATATGCCTAAGGTCTTATAGAGCATTAGAGTCTCCCTTCCCACCCTGAACTCCCTGCAGTTCACTGATGCTGAATGGCTTTCATTACTAGTTACAGAAACTGCTAAATTTTCCTGTGAATATTAACATACAGAGGGTAAGAGAGGGCCCTAAAACAATAAATGACAAGCAGGATACCATTAAAGCAGTAGGTAGGGCCTCAAAATGTGGCTCGCTGTGTTATTGATGATTCTACCCACACCTTTTAAATCACTGTGTTTTGCATGTCCCCTACAATGGTTTGTGAATCTCCTGCTTTCTTCTCCCTAAGGCTTGTCAGTGGTTTTCTGATCCTGCTGGGCAGCATAACTGCAGGAGGGAATGCGTAGTAGTCAATTACTTAGAATAAATCCTTGAACAATTGAAAGTACAAATCCTCTTTCTAACATCTGTCCCTCAGCACAGAACTACCTGAAAGAGCTTTTAAAAAATCAAAACGATTTTTACTTTTTTAATGAGCTATTTATAATACATCTATGTCCAAACAGCTCCTTGACTGTAAAGACAGATCCCACGTCTTGATTCTGGTGTTATTTCTGAGTGTCTGAGGGTGGAAATTGAGGGTGGTTAAGTCTGAGGGAGGAAATTGAACTTTCATAAGCTATGTTTATGATCCGAGCAGGACAAGTCAAAACTGATCTGAACATAGAATTATTTTTTTAACATGTATTTAGAAGACACAGGAAATTTTTTCCTTAAGTAGTTGTACTAGTGCTTTTCCATGATATAAAATATAGTTTGAATGGAAAAAATATATTTTTTTGAGATAATAACTCTGCCTGTAGCCATGTGGAAATGTGCTCTTTACTACTATAGAGGACACTATCTGCATTTTCAAGGCAAATTGGTTTTTATTGTTTTCTATAGAATGACTTACCAGGACATTTTTTTACAAGATGAATTTTAAATGCGATTACTCTGGGATGATTTTTTTCTATAGCTAGTGGGGAAGACATACTTCATAGTTGCAGCAAATATAATAAGATTGCCTACTTTCAGCAGCCAAGTTATTGTGTTTGTCCTCTGCATAAAGGAGAGAACCTTATTAGACCAAACATCTAGCTCAGCTTTCTTTTTTAGGACATCACAGAAACAAAACTAGGGAGGGACATGAATGCCATCTACTTGTCCTCTTAGAAAATGAATACAATGCTTGTGTTAACAAGGAATTATTTGTTTTTTGAGGGTTAACTCAGTGCTCCCATTTAACAGGGGAAAAGGCTTTTCTATTCAAAGTAAATCATCTCAACACTTTTTTCTGCTGAGAAAGATGAAGTGCTTTCTTCTATTTCCAAGGATTACAAAGCTGGAAGAGACCTCCACATTTTACAAATGAGGAAAACTGAGGTCCAGAGAGGTTGTGACTTGTTCAAGGTCACAGAGGTCAGAGGCAGGCCCAGGATTTTAACCCAGGTCACCCGACTTTGTATTTACCACTCTTAAGAAGAGGCCTAAAAAGAGCTGTTTCTTCTTTCTTCCTTCTTGCTTCATAGTGAGCAGACATCTCTAACTTAAGAACTAAAGTGTAATTGTTCAGGATCTGGGTCAGGGAGACAGCGTTAGCCAGGATTTGAGGTTTTACATCTCCAAAGTGTCTGGGGACATACTTTTTTCTACATTCACCCTCAGAAATTTTAGCAACTTCCCCTACCCTCTCAGCTCTCCAGCACCAGCAAAGAGTAGACCAGCACTCTTTACTTTCACATTGTCTACTGCCATCTAAAGTTTTTCTTTACTCATCCTTTAGCTTTCCTTTTTGTTTTCATCCTCTTCCACTTACTCCTTGTTTCTTTTATTTCTTCCTATGAAATTATCCATTCTTTTAAAAATCCTGTATTCTATATTGAGCCTTATGCTCATCTGAAAGAAACTACTCTGTTGGCAACATTGACCTGTAATTTCAGCTCCTCTTTTGACTTTGCCTTTAAAGTCAGGTTGCAAATCTCATTTGAAAACAAGTCCTGGTTCATAGCCTCATCTCACTTTGGATCAACAATAATGACAATATACATTTATAGAACATCAAATAAGATTAACACTTTGCTTGCAACTGTCCTTTGACATTGGTAGTGATAATAAAGAATCTCTTTTTACAGATTAGTTAATTGAGGATCAGCTAGTTTAAGAGAGTTGCCCATTGTCATAGAGCTTCAGAGCAGGGATTTGATTCTGTTGCCTGATGTTAAGTCGAGAAGTTTTTTTTTCCACTAAAACATACTTCCCTAAAAATGTTAGTCAACCAATCAACAAGTATTTAAGCATCAGTGTGCAGGGTACTATGCTGTGTGCCGGGGATACGAGTACAGTGAATACAGCAGACTGTGTTTACAATGAGCTTACATCCTAATTGGAGAGGGGTTAGGGAGAAAGTACAGATTAAATATATATGGAATAAATATAAAGTTAATTCACACACATATATACATACACGCACACATAAAGTCCTTAAATAGAAGGTAGCTTGAAAGGGAGGGCACTAGATTTTGGGGATATCAGGGAAAGCTTCATGCAGAAAATAGTGCCAGAATTGCATCTTAAAGAAAGGGATTCTATGAGGTGGAGCTAAGAAGTACATTCCAGACTTGGAGGATAGCATGAAGACAAGGGGTGGAGTGTTGTTTATGAGGAATAGAGAGAAAGCCTATTTGGCTGGATTGCAGACTGGAGGAGAGAGTAATATACAATGAGGGTAGAGATATAGTTTGGGGCCAGGTTTTGTAGGTCTTTAAAAGCTAAGAAGAAGAGTTTACATTTTATTTTAGAGACAATGGGAAGCTCCTGGAGGTTGTTGGGAAGGTTGGATAGAGGAGTCATGTCTTTTTTTTCCCCACATTTTATTATTTATTAGAGGAGTCACATCTTAAGGAAAGTTACTTTGGTAGCAGTGTGTTAGTGTAGGGACCTAGGAAAGGGTTAATAGTTTCAAACAAGAAAATAGTTGAAAATACGTACGGAATGCATAGGATAATACAATGTCACCCTGACCTGGGCCTGCAGGTAGGAGGAAGATAAACATGCAGGAAGAAGATAAACATGAGGCGTCGGGATGTCCGGACCCAGGAACTGATAAGGTCTGGACCCCAGGAACTGATAAGGTCTGGACCCCAGGAACTGACAAGAACGGAATGTTGACTGAGCTGTCTATGCATTAATTGCCTCTTTGTTTCTGTACCCTATAAATTCTGCCTTAAACCTGGAGTCGGGGTCTTCATCATTAGGATGGAGGCCCTGGTATACCAGTAATAAAGAGCTCT
>CM053624.1:230104868-230128594 GCA_028646595.1 Phalanger gymnotis | reverse complement strand
TCTGGACCCCAGGAACTGACAAGAACGGAATGTTGACTGAGCTGTCTATGCATTAATTGCCTCTTTGTTTCTGTACCCTATAAATTCTGCCTTAAACCTGGAGTCGGGGTCTTCATCATTAGGATGGAGGCCCTGGTATACCAGTAATAAAGAGCTCTAGGGGATTGCCTAATCCTGTTGTCCCTGGTCTCTTTCCATTGCGAGCAAACGGACTCTAACGTTAGATTGACTGAAGAGGGAAGGACACCAATGAAGAGGTTATAGTGATAACATAAGTGAAAGGTGATGAGGGTGGTAACCGTGTGAGTAGACAGAAAGGAGCAGATAGGAAAGAGGTTGTGGAGATAGAAAAGACAAAATTTAGAAACTGACTAGAGATGTGAGGTAAGGAAAAGTGAGGAGTCCAAGATAATGCTGAGGATAAGAACTGGAGACACTGTCAGTCAGTCAATTAATAAACATTTATTAAACACCTACTATATGCCAGGCACTGTGCTAGTTGCTGGGGATACAAATAAAGACGAAAGACAGTTTCTCCTTTCAGGGTGCTAACATTACAATGGCAATGCCTTCAGCAGAAATAGAGAAGTTTTGGACCATAAGCACATACTTTACTTACCAGTTGTGGCTCTAACTATGGGCTTTTAAAAAAATCAAATTGGTCCTCAAAGGGTAAAGATTTGCCTGAATTCAATTAGACAAATATTTATTTGGTACTATTCAAAATAATATATCTCTGATTCTGAAGGTAATACCAAAAGAGGCATGCCAGAAATATTTTGGGTAATAGCAGTATCATTTCAATAAATGTATTGCCTCTCAAGTTGATTACCTGAAAACAGAACAATACTTATTTGGATCATATGTTTGGAGCTGGTAGAGACCTGAGAGGTCATTGAGTTCAGTCTTCTTATTTTATAGATGAGGAAACAGGTCCAAAGAGGTGGTGAATCTGAGATTCAAAGTCAGGTTGTCCGTCTCTAAGTCTAGTATTCTTTTGATGCCACGACTGACAAGGAAGTCCTTATAACTGGTTAAAATACTAGTCTCTTTACAACTTGGGAGAGCAGTGCTGTAGTGAATTTAAAAAGAGACAAAAGATTACTTCAAACATTTTTTGTAAATATTCTTATCTGTTTTGTAGTTAGAGAAATAGGAACCGAGGAGGGCTAATTTACTCATTAATTCTAATAGTAGGATAATGGAGTAGTCAAAAATATGTCCATATCCTTTGATTGCATTGTCTTACCGTACTCCACATTGACAGAGCAACAAAGTTATTATATACTCCCCACCCCTCAATTGTTACCTCTAGTTCTTCCAAATTTAATAGTAAAGCATGAATGAAAACATTGGCTTTATCTCTTGTATAGTTAGAGAATAATGGGATGAAAGAGTTTTATAGGAAAAGACCAGTTCTTTAATAACCAAAGTACAAAAGAAAAAGATGAAAAGAACTAGCCTACAATTATTCTGCCAGATCATCAGCTATATGCAGGTAATTTTAGAAAGTTTTTAGAACTGTGATTTTTAAAGCACATTTTATGTGGAGTTAAGGTGATAATTTTTATAAGGCTTTTATATGGCATGATTACTTTAGTATAGAAATGGCCAATTCATCACAAAGGGGCGGGGCAAAGAATAGATTACTTTTCTGCCTTGAAGTCCTTTAATATATTGCAAATAATATCTAAGTGGAACAGACTTGGTTGACATTTTGCTTCCTATTTGACAAATTGCCTCCCTTTCCATTTTCATTTATGGAAGATAGAATTAGAATTATGTACCACCACGATACAATACACTAAACGTTTATTAAGTGCCTACTGTGCTTTGTACTGGGTGAAACACATAATTTGGATGAGATAAATTTCCTTCCTGTACTCAAGAAGCTTGCATTGTCCCTAAAATTCCCTCTATATCATCTATGTTATTTGAAGTATATGGGGCTCCCTTTGAAGTATATGGGCCTCAAAGAAACTAATCCAGGTTCAAGACACTTTGTAGGCCAGCATCCAGTGAAAAACATATCTCAGAAGCCCCTACTGCTGTCTTTATTTCTATAAGGTCAAGAGACACATTAAGTCAAAACAAAGGACATTTAATCAATCACGATGTCAAATTAAGGTACAAGAAAAAGGTTCTACCTCATGCAATCATGTTTCCCAGCTGTGGAAAGGGCACACACAGAGACAATATCTATGATCAGGGAACACACATGGAAGGAGCACATACAGAATACATACATGATCAAAGCATGTGCACGGGAGTACACAAGCCTGGAACTTGTCAACAAGGCATACACATATAGAGGGTACAAACTTAGGGAAATGTATGGCCAGTGAGCATACATGGCTGGTGGCCTGTGTCTCAGACACTTCGGAGTAATAGGTGTTCTCTGGTGATATCACGGGTCCTCTGTTGCTCTCTACTAGGTGTCACCTTTGTGCTCCCTAGTGGGAGTTGCATTGTCTCTGCTAGGTATATTATGTCATCTGTGTTGATTGCTGAGCTCTTTTCCATTGGCTTTCATCTATTAGTCTCTAGCTATTCAGCCTTTTCAGGGCCATCTGCTATTCTCTTCTACTATCTACTGGGGCACAATGGCTGGGAAGCTTCTACTGGACACAGATGGCCAAAGCTCCTTTAATGCCAATCTTAGGACTGTGAACCACAGTGTCTAGTCAGGCAATGAAGAAAAGCCAGCAAAAGTTCTAGGCTAAGACTATCTATTTCTTTGTCTGCTTTTTCCCCTTGGCACTAAACTAAGTCCCAGTCCCTAGACAACTGTCTGATATGGGGTTAGAAAACTCATTTTAACTACCACCAAATCCTTGATTGTAAGTCTGTCTTTCCCAATAGAATTTCATTTAAGCAATGAGGCTCTTGTTACATCCCATGTTATCATACAAATGAACATAGGAAAAAATACGAAAGATCAAATCAGGTCAAGTGTGCAAGGCACTGAGTTAAGTCTGGGGATATAAAGGCAAAAAACAATCCTTGTTCTCGAGGAGCTCACAAGTCTAATGGGAAACAACATGCAAATAACTATGTACAAACATGAGATATGTCTATATCTATACACACAAACATATACACATATAGGTGCATATACACATATGTGTATGTATATATATGTATGTATGTATGTGTGTGTGTGTGTGTGTGTGTGTGTGTGTGTGTGTGTGTGTGTGTGTGTAAATGGGGTAAATTGGAGATAGTCTCAGAGGGAAGGTACTAAGATTAAGGAGGACTGGGAAAAGGTTCCTGCAGAAGGTGAGGCTTTACTTGAGATTTGAAGGAAGCCAGGAAGCAGAGAAAGGAGAGAGCTTAAGGAGGCCAGTGTCACTAGATTACTAAGGCTAGGAAAACCTGGTGGGACTATAATTTTGTTTTTTTCTACACTCCTGCCCATGCCTACCTGCCAACAACAAAATTGCTTGTCTTTGTTTAGCACTGTGGACAACACAAGAGTACTTAATGTCCTAAGAGTAAACCCCAGATTACCCCCAAATTAGTGTCCTATTTGCATTTTGTATATTTGCATGGACTTGAGGCCCAAGGAGTCACATTTGCTTTTCAGCTCTATGGGGAACCCTACCTAACACTGCCACTGACTTAAGATTAAAGCGAATAACATGATCATTCCTGATAAGGACTTTTTACCTAAAACATTTGGAAAGCCAAACGCACATACATGTACATATACATGTATAGATCTATCGAATACATATTGCTATAATAATGAGATGAGGATGAGGGGCAGGAGAGGTGGGGACTAGCTGGTTTCACAATGGTAGGATAGAGTACGTATCTACTGTCATTTTTATTTTTAACTTCTATGTAGTATCTCCTTTACCCCATCTAGGAACTTTTCTTTGTTTTTTAAAAAGCAATTCTGAAGTGTTTAGGAATTTTTCTTTCTTGCTTGTTATTTTGTATTTATAGGAAGGCAGGTGATGGTAAATTAGGCACATCTGAGGATATAACACTCATAATCACCTAGTATAATTGGCTTAAGGGGTTGCTGGTGTGCTTTCCTCCAAGTCTCTCAGTCGGTGGGTTGTTTCTCCTTTGAGAGTATATCTGCCAATTATGAGTTATGAGGAGTTATGAGGCTTCCTTAGATAAATGAGCTGCTTTTGATGGACTGTGAATCATATTTGAAATTAATTTCATTAAAAATGCTTTTAAAGTTCTGAAAACATATTAACTAAATAAGAAATGCTGAATGTTTGAGTAAGCAAGAGTAAACTCAGTGCTAAATGTATGAGCTGAGCTTGATGGAAAAATAATTTCCATCATCAAAGTGAGTGCACCTATATGGCAAATAAGGCTTTTCTAGAAGAATCAAACATAGCCTATAGGAAAGGTCCTCAGCATAAAACTTTTTTTGAGAAGCAAAAAATGCTTGAATATATAATCACACTACTTATAAATTAATATTTGGGCATTTTCCCCCCACCCTTCCCTTCAAAATGCATATAAAGTGAATATTCTAGTGTCCAGACCACACTAAGTTACATTGTCTTTTCTTTAGGCAGTACAGAACCATGGAAAGAACCTTGGGCTGAGACTCATGGTGCCTGACATATAGTAGGCACTTAATTAATGTTTATTGATTGACTGACTCAAGAGACATAGATTCTCATAGTAGTCCCGTGTAATAGCAATTTAGATTTGAAGATCGTTCCCACCCATTAATAGGCCATGTGACCTGCTTATATCACAGGAAGCTTAAGTCATGTGTGGTGGGAGGAGCTTGCTGAGAGGAAAAGGAAAATGTGTCACAGGAAATGCTGAGAGAGCAGTTATGACAGTTAGAGCTGAGGGAAAGAGGGTAGATGTGTCCCATGCCGTAAGTTTGCTTGTCGGTAGGTGGTAGGATGGAGCGGTTCTCTGCTGTGATGTTGTGGATTGAATTCTTTGCTGCTGTGATGGATTGGGTGGATGGCTTATGGAATCTGGTCCTCTGGTGTCTGAGTAATTGGCTTACTTCTTCCACCTTCTATTTTGGAGAGTCTTGTATATTTTGTGATACAGAACCACATAGGCTTATTGACAGTTATCATCTCTATTGTGATTATTGCTCTGCTGATATGCCCAGACACTAACTATTGCTGTGTTTGAGCTTGGGAAAGTCAGTGAACTTCTCTGAGTCTCAGTTTCCTCAGTGCTCAAAAGAGGATAATTTATTTTGCCTTATGTATCCCACAGGGTAGTAGGGAGGATCAAATTCCCTTTTGCAAAGCATTGCTTATGTGCCAAACCACAAGACTGATAAGTACTAAGAATAAAAAAAAAAAAATAAAACAGGCCCTCTAGTCAAGGAACTTCAATATTACTAGAGGGATATTGCATGTGTAGGCTGTCACAAATATTGCAGTAGCAAAAAAATAACTTCTTTGCTTATTTTCCTGATTCCTGCAACCCTTGAAAAAGTGGACTGCTAATTAATTAATCATATGGAAGTGTCATATGTACACGGGCCACCTGGTGGTGCTACACACTTGTGAGTAGCATAAGCATTCTTTGAGGCTACAGTAATTCATACTGGTCACCAGAGGGCACTCAGATTATACATCCTTCTCATTCCCTTTCCAAACACCTATTTCTGCAGGGCTCCTGGTGAGGGGTTGATCAAATTCAAAATTGATCTAGGCTAGGGCAGGGTTTCTTAACATTTTTTTTAATGTCATGGACCCCTTTGGCAGTTTGGAGAAACCTATGTACCTCTTTTTTTTGGGCAATGTTTTTAAATGCATAAAATAAAATGCATAGGATTACAAAGGAAAGCAATAATATTGAAAAAGTTTAAAACGAGTTCATGGACTCAAGGTTAAAAATCCCTAGGCTAGGGATATTGAAGCAAGGAAATGGAAAATTGTTCCTAAATATGAGAATTACAGAAGTCTTAATTTGGCTCTAAGCCTCTCACTTCACATTTGGGAAATCTGTTTTTGATGGGCTAACCTCATTTCATAAGACTCTTGGTTTTTTAGTGACCACATCAGTGATTAGAATACAATAAGTGAATAACTGTAAGAGAGAGGACACGGAACAAAATTGTAAAACAAACAAATAAACAAAAACTACTTTTCCCTGATGTCTTCCTTCTAAACTTTCTATCAGCTATAGATGGGGAAAAGAATGCAAGGGACTATGTGCTAGGGAACTGATCAAGATCAGCTATGCAAACAACTGGAGGAAACAGCAAGGGAAATTCTGCAGTGACATGGATTTAGTGCCCTGATCTCACTAGCTGCTGAGGTTTCACACGGTGCTGGTTTGCCTCCTGGTCCTTCTTTCTGGTTCTGTATTGTTCCCAGTAACCACAATCTTGTCTCTGTTTCCAGTGTTTGTTTTTGTTTACACACTTTTCCAGCTTCTGTCTCAGCTCATCTTTTACACTGAGTTTGGGTTGCAGCAGTGGGTGTGTGGGTGGTCACCTGTCCTGCCAACAACATAATAACATAGAAAGGATGGCAAGGACCAATGGATTTCATATCTTTTCAAGGGCAAAGTGAAAAAAGAAATGCAGAGTTGTTGGAGAATATATGTCCACATACATTTCCTATTTTTCCTGTCATTATGTTAAAACATTTTCCCCAACAAAGTGCCAGGAATCATGTAGCAAGGATACATGTTGCACATATAGCTAGATAAGTGTAATATAAGGTAAATCGATTGGGAGACAGAACTAGCACCTGAAGAGCTGACCAAATGATTGAAGAAAAGGGGATGTATGTGAGAGATTTCATGGAAGTAGAATTGAAAGGATTTGGTTACCACTTAGATATAGGAGGAGAGACAGAGAGAGAGGGGACAGAGAGAGAGAGAGAGAGAGAGAGAGAGAGAGAGAGAGAGAGAGAGAGAAAGAAGTTCCATTTTGACCATGTTGAACTTGAGATACCAATGGGACATACACTTAATAGATATCCAGTAAGCAACTAGACATGTGAGTATGGCAGCTCAGGAGACAAATTAAGGCTGTATGTCTATATCTGAGGTACCTCTGCAGGGAGGAGATAATTGAAAATATGGGACTAGATAAGGTCAGCTAGAGAGAAGGTGTAGAGAGAGGAAGGAGTATGGCCCAGGACAAAGCCCTGAGCAAAACTCCATGCTTAGGGAACAGGAGATGGATGAGGATAATAAAAAAACTTAAAATTTTTAGTGCTTTATAGTTTATAAAATGTATTCATTCCAATTATCTTGGAAGTTAAGAAGTATATTTCCACCTATTTTTCTACAGATGTGGAAACTGAAGTTCATGGAGGTTGTCATTTATCACCTGTCTAAATAAGTGTCAGAGACAAAACTCAAACTCCTATCTTCAGGATCCAAGTACAGTACTCTTTCCATTATGACAGGCTGCTTGTATTTATGTACTGTAGTGCTTTGTGGTTAGAAAGCACTTTACATATATTACCTCAATGGATTTGAACAATCACCTTATGAAGTAACATAGTGCAAGTATTATAACAGGGAAAAAGTCAACAGATGGAAGAGTTGGAACTTGAACCCAGGTCTTCTGATTCTAAATGCAGTGCTGTTTCTAACCCACCAGGCTGCAACAGGAAAAGGAGATGTGAAATTATGTGGCATCTTGCAAATAGTGGGTTCTCAATATATATTTATTGAATGAATTAATAAAGTTCTTTGGAAAGGTAACCTTGATATTAAAATGTGAGGATAATGCTCCAGTTTTCCCTATCTTGAGAAAGTACTGAAAAATTTACATCAAACATTATAAATATAGTAGTTGTATGTTAACGACAAATGTTCTGAATAAATATGATTTTAACCTGGTATAGCCAGGGATATGTGAGGCACTAAGCCATTCAAAAAAGATCTTTTAAAGCCATCTTTTAGAAGATAACTTAAAAACACAAAGTACTAGATTCAGAGTATATGCTCTTGGAATTTAGTTGCTCCTTAGAATGGCCAGTAGTTATTTGCTTACTTTCTAATCCTCTCCCGGCCTCCATCTCTCTCTCTCTCTCTCTCTCTCTCTCTCTCTCTCTCTCTCTCTCTCTCTCTCTCTCTCTCTCTCTTAAATTCAGGGGCAAACACAGCCATAGACCCGAAGCAATTGAGTGGCATATTTAATTTTACAATGAAACTATAGTATAAGTGTCCTTGCAGAGCCACATTATTACTATACTAAAAAGGGCTGTTTCTGGCATGTACTTCTATTAAACTAGGCACCAAGATGTGTTCTTTCTTGACACACACAGTTTACCTGACCATTGCTTCCCTGTTTTGTCCATCAAATAAATAAGCTAGGCTCACCATAAAAAGATGTGATATTCTTTGGGCACTGGGAGATGAGACTGAACAATTTATGTGATTGGCATAAGGATCAAGACCTGTTACTTTTGTCTTTATTGTTTTATAAATGAACGTGAGAAGAATGGCAGAAAGTATCAAGTTGGGAGAGAGGGAGTTATGGAAGAGGTTAAGTGACTGAGAAAGTTTGATATAGTCTGCCTTAACCCATTAGTCATTTCTGGCACCTTGCCATTGAACCCTTTTCAAGTCTGCCACATTCTTCTTCATTTCTGATCAGAAATTATTTTTCACTCCAGAGGTGCTTTGGGGAAATTCTCTTCTGCTTAAGCAAGACATATGGGGGTTAATCTATGCTTCTTGTAGGCAAGATTGCCACTGCTAGTACTGGTTTGGATCAGGTGATTAATGTGACTTAGTTCAACCAGACCTATTTTCTTAATGATTTTGTTTTTCTCTGACTATGCCATTACAGCACAATAGCTTTAATGAGCTCTTCTCCCTGATACAGAAGCTGTATTCTCAGTGCACTGGAGTGGAAGGAGTTCTTCTCTCTGAATTAAGATGAAAATTAAATCACAGAAAAAGATTGAAATGAAAATTGCATGAGGCAGTTGTGCTTTGGCTGGCATTGTCTCTCTGGTACCCTATCTGATCATGTCCCCCTTTCCCTACTTAGTTATGTCTTCAGTTCACAAACACATTAATTGTGGCAGCTTTCTTCAGTAGCAGGATAAACTTCAACAATCATGATTCATAAGCCCACACTCTTTCAAATGCTGTTAGTGGCAGCTGCTCTTTTCTTGTATGGGGACTAAGTCCTTAATGTTGTGGTTGCTTTTCAACTCCTACAATATTGGAAATCTGCCCACAATAAATAGGCACATCTGGATTTATGGAGCTAATTCTAGAGAGCCTCCAATTCCTGAATGTTTCTGTTACAGATACTCAAGTAACATATCATTTTCCTAACTCCATTGTTATTTTTTCTTTTGGGAAATGTTTTATGACTGACCTCTCCAAAATGAGAGAAATGAGTTATTCATTCCTTCTTCCCCTCCTTCTTCTTTTGTTTCCTGCAATATACTATGCTGTTTTCTACATCTGGGCTTTTGCTTATACTGTTCTTCCACTTCCCGACTTGTCTCTTTTCTGACCTCTCTGCTTATCAAATCTGACCAGTCCTCTTAAGGTCCAGTTCAACTCCCCTTTGAGCCATCGAGTGAATTTTTCTAAAGACTCCAGTGTACACGAATCTCTCTATTTCAATTCCTAATGTACTTAGATTACAAAGTTGATTACTTCAACTTTGTTTTATGACTCCAATTATAGTGTGAGCTTCTTGAGAACAAGGACCATATCTTATATTTTTTCATATATTCAGGAACAGATCAGCAGTTTGTCTATAACTTGTTGTTGTCGTTTGTCCTTCATTCTTGAAGAGGATCATGACATCAGGGAGGTTTTGCTATGGCATGCAAGTGAATTGGATTTAAGTGAGGGAGGGCTGTGCAAAATCACCAGAATCACCAGCCTCACTTTCTCCTCCAGAGACGTCTGGGTCCGGTGGTAAGATACAGATCAGGATGATTGGAGGTGCAGTGAGAAACCTTGGCCTTTTTAAGTTTTTTTTTGGCAAGGCACTTGGAGTTACTTGCCCAAGGTCACACAGCTAGTGAGTGTCAAGTGTCTGAGGCTAGATTTGAACTCATGTCCTTCTGACTCCTGACTCCAGGGTCCTTGCCCTATCCATTGTACCACCTAGCTTCCTTTAAGCTAAGGTCTTTAATAGGTCTCAGTTTTAGGAGGCAATGCCCTTTCTGTGATTAAGACTAGGCAAGATGGTGTTGCTATAACTTGTTTCAGAGAGTTGCCTAGGGCACTAGGATTTGCCAATATTCACATAGCTAGTATAAGTCAGTGGCAGGATTTAATGCTATGTCTCTTGACTTCAAGACTGATTCTCTAGTTACTACATTGCTTTGGTATCAATAGAGTTTTCATACCTGGAGTTTCCCAAAAGTCCAGGTTTCCCCTCTCCCAACCAAAAATCATCTGCAGATGCTAGCACAGTTTATAGGAATATTTGTAGGTAACAGAATCATCATTTTATAGCTGTAAGGAACTTTAGAGTATACCTAATTCAACTCTCATTTTAAAGATAAGAAAACTTAAAATCCAGAGAGTTTAAGTGGTTTCAAGTCACCCAGGTAGTGAGTGGCAAAGCTAGGATTTGAACACAAGTCCTGAGACTCTAAATCCCGGGTTTTTCCTACAATATCATGGACATGAAAGTTAAAAGCTTTTTCGCTAATAAAATCAGTGCAGCTAAGATAAGAAGGGAAATTGTCTAATTGGGAAATATTTGTTTTTCATTGAATATCTCTGATGCAGCTCTTTTTAAAAATTCATTTAGAAATTTTGAGTTCCAAGTTCTCTTTCTCCTTCTATCCCCTCCTCCATCCATTGAGAAGGCAAGCAATATGATACCTATTATACATGTGAAGTCATGTGAAGCAGTTATGTTGCAAAAAAGCAAGAAAAATAAAGTGGAAAAAATATAATTCAGTCTGCACTCAGAATTCATTAGTTCTCCCTGGAAAAGGAGTTTTTTTTATCGTGAGTCCTTTGAAATTGTCTTAAGTCATTGGATTATCATTCTGATAATCCAAAATGTATAGGGAACTACCATAAATATATAATGCCAACAGAATTGAATAGGATGTCAAAGGATATGAATAAATAATTCTCAAAAAATTGCCAAACTATTAACAATAATATGAAAGATTGTTCCAAATTAAAAATGAGAGTAAACCAAATTGTAATGACTGTAAGGTTTTACCTTACACCTGGCAAAATGACAAAAATAACGAAAGGTATTTTTTTTACAGGGGTTGTGGAAAAGAGAGACACACTAATACACTATTGGAATTACGAATTAATCCAACCATTCTGGAAAGCAATTTGGAATTATGCTAGGAAAATTACTAAAATGTCCATACTCTTTGGCCCAGACATCTCTTTGCTAAGCATTTACCCCAAGGAGGTAAAAAACAGAAAGAAAGGTCAAATATACACAAAAATACTGATAGTAGCAATTTTTATAGTTTCAAAAACTTGGAACCAATGTAAATGTCCACTGGGATATGGGAAATAGCTAAATAAACTGTGGTACATGAATGTGATGGAATATTGCAAATGAAAAGAAATGATGATTATAAGGAATATAGGCAGGCATTGAAGCATTTATATGTGTTGGTGCAAAGTGAGATAAACAGAACCAGGAAAACAAAATGTAGTAATATGTAACTAGAAAAAACAATAACAAAATTGAAACTGAACACTATAATTATAATAGACTTGGTCCTCAAGCAGAAATATGAGAATGCCTCTTTCTCTCCCTTTTTTCCGGAAGTGGGGGCCTCTCGATACAGAATACTACATAACACTGCTGAACTTGATACATGGGTAGATTAATTCTGAAGAATTGCTTTCTTTTTCTCTATTTTATTCTTTAAAATAAAGAATCCTGAGATCCTGAGCCCCAGTATGGTAGAGCACGCAAATGCCAACACCAGAAACCCCCATGTACCTTAGCATAGATAGGGGAACTGACAGACTCCAACACTGAGAACAAACGTGTTTCAGCAGAGCCCTGGGAAACGTAGAAACACCCTACTGGGCCTCTGCACAAGCCAGACACCACCACTAAGACTGTACAGTTCAGTAGCAGGTAAGCTGCCAGACTCCTACTACTGCCTCCAGCAGTACCATCCATACCCACTCCATCCCCTCAGCACAGCACCAGACACAAGGGTCCCCCAGGTACCTCAGGGCAATGTTAGTGAAACACTAGGTAAATAGCCAGGGGCTACAGCAACTGGCACAAGAGGCCTGAGACAGTGCCCCTTCCATCCTGGGTGCAGTGCTCAAATTTAAAAGAAAGGAAAAAGACCAAAAAAAAGATGAACAAAAAAAAGAGTCTGACCATAGAAAGTTATTATGGTGATAAGGAAGACCAAGACACAAACTCAGAAGAGGACAACAATGTCAAAACATTTATGGGCAAAACCCCAAAGAAAAACATGGAAGTGGTTTCAAGCCCAGTAAGAATTCATAGAAGAGCTCAAAAAGGAGCTTAAATGTCATATAAGAGAAGTAGAAGAAAAATGGGGAAAAGAAATGAGAGTGATGCAAAGGAATTATGAAAAAAAGAGTCAACACCTTGGAAAACCACTTAAAAAGTAGAATTGTCCAAATGGAAATGGAGATATAAAAATCCATTGAAGAAAACATCTCCTTAAAGAGTACAATTGACCAAATGGAAAAGAAAATACAAAATCAATTGAGGAAAACAACACCTTAAAAGTTAGAATTGGGCAAGTGGAAGCTAATGACTCTATGAGATATCAAGAATCAATCAAACAAAATTAAAAAAGGGAAGAAAATGTAAAATACCTCATGGGAAAAACAACTGATCTAGAAAATAGATCCAGGAGAGACAATATCAAAACCGTTGGACTACCTGAAAGCCATAATTAAAAGGAGGACCTGGACAGCATCTTTCAAGAAATTATTAAGGAAAACTGCCATGATGTCCTGGAACCAAAGGGCAAAATAGGCATTGAGAAAATCCACCAATCACCTCATGAAAGAGATCCCAAAATAAAATCCCTAAGGAACATTATAGAATTTCAGAACTAAAAACCCCAAGGAACATATTTCATAACTATCAGGTCAAGGAAAAAGTGCTACAAGTGGCCACAAAGAAACAATTCAAATATTGGGAAGTCACAATCAGGATTGCACAGAATTTGGCAGCTGCAACATTGAAGGACTGGAGGTCATGGAGCATGATATTCTGGAAAGTAAAGGAGCTAGAACTATAACCAAGAATCACTTACTTGGTAAAATTAAGCGTAATTCACCAAAGGAAAAAATGGTTATTCAATGAAATAGAAGGATTTCAAGCTTTCATAAGAAGACCAGAACTAGACCAAAAATTTGACCTCTAATGTCAAGACCCAAGGGAATCATGAACAGGTAAAAAGGGAAAAGATAACATGAGGGGTTCAATGGAGCTGAACTGTTTATATCCATACATAGGAAGATGATACTTGTAATTGTTAAAAATTGCATCACTAATAGAATAGCTAGAAGGAATAAATATAGGCAAAGAGTACAGGTACAAGGTGAATTTGAGTGAATGACATAAAAAAATTAAGGGATGAGAAAGAGAAGTACAATGGGTACAAAAGGATTGTTGTTGTTTTTGTTGGTCCTTTTTTCTCAAAGAGGACCATGACATCAGGTGATGCCATGACTTGCAAGTGAATTGGATTTGGATTTAAGTGAGAGATTTAAATGCAAAGTCACCAGCCTCACTCTCTCTTCTGGAGCCATCTGGGTCCAGTGGCAAGATATAGACCAGAATGACTGGAGATGGCCCTGGATGCAATGTGAGACCTTGACCTTGTTAAACTATGCCCATTCCATGATTAAGGTTAGGTAAGGAATGAGACAAGGAATGGCTTCTTTTACCTAATTAAAAAAAATCAATCTGAGAGAGAAAGACACAAAGGGTTTCTGGCCAAAACAAAAACAATTACTATTTACATTTGCTCTGAGCCATCAGGGCCCAAACAATGACTACCAAATGGGGCTTGGGCTGGGACTTATTCTCCACCAGTCAGTGAGAGCCAGAGTGAATTGGGTTTAAGGCATAGTTTTAAAGAAAGAAATCTAGCCTCTAAATCCCAAGCTGTCTTGCTAGGTATCAGTCATCAAAATTTACATTTGAGCAGAGCACTCACAGGTAAGGGTATGATACACTATGTGGACTGAGGGAGAGGAAGGGAAAGGAAGGAAAACGAAGGGAGGAGAAGGAAAGGAAGAGAAGGGAAGGGAAGAAAAAGGAAGGGAAGCAAAGGAAGGAAAGGGAGGAGTAGGAAAGGGAAGGGAAGGGAATGGAAAGGAAAGGAAGGAAAGGGAGGAAGGAGGGAGATAGAGAGGATGGGAAGAAGGAAAGAAAGCAGGAAGGAAGGAATTGTTGCCCAATTATAACTGGCCAGTTGGGTCCCCAGTGAGGCAGCTCTGACTACTCACAGGTTGTGGTTTGCTCTTTGTTCTTGAAGAGGACTATGACATCAGAAAGATGATGCCAAGACTTGCAAGTAAATTGGATTTAAGTGGGGGAAGGTTGTGCAAAGAGACAGCCTCAATTTCTCCTCCAGAGCCATCTGTGTCCAGTGGCAAGATGTAGATCAGGGTGACTGGAGATAGCCCCCATGCATAAGTAAGGGAGAGGTAGAATGGGGTAAATTGTTTCAAGTGAAGAGTGGCAAAAGACCTATTACAGTAGAGGGGAATATGGGAAAGTGGGCAACAAACATTGCTTGAACCTTACTCTCATCAGTATTAGCTTGAAGAGGGAATCGTATGCACAATCAGTTGTATATCAAAATCTATTTACCTGACAAGGAAGTAGGAAAGGAGGAGATCAAGTAAAGGGGGGGAGTGGGACTGACAGAAAGGAGGGCAGATCAGGGGAGGTAATCGAAGCAAAACACTAGTGAGGAGGGAAAGGGTGAAAGGAGAGAGGATAAAGAGGAGGAAGAATAGGATGGAGAGAAATACACAGGTAGTAATCATAATTGTGACTGTGAATGGGACGAACACTCCCATAAAGTGAAAGTGGATAGCAGAGTGGATCAAAATCCAGAATCCTACAAAATGTTTACAAGAAACACACTTGAAGTAGAGAGACAAATGCAGAGTAGAGGTAAGGGGCTGGACCAGAATCTTTTATGCTTCAGCTGAAGTAGAAATTCTGGGTCAGCAATTCTGATGTTGGACAAAGTAAAAGCAAAAATACACCTAGTTAAAAGAGATAAGGTAGGAAACTACATCTTGCTAAAAGGTACCATAGACAATGAAGCAGTATCAATGCTAAACATATATGCACCAAGTGGTATAGCATTGAAATTCTTAAAGGAGAAGTTAAGTGAATCACAGGAAGAAATAAACAGCAAACTATACTAGTTGAGGTCCTCAACTGTCCCCTTTTGGAATTCAATAAATCTAAACAAAAAATAAACAAGAAAGAAACTGAGGAGGTAACTAGATATAATAGCAGAGAACTACAGACCTTTGGCATCATTCAGACATAAAGGGTGACACCATGAGCAAATTAGAAGAGTAAGGAATAGTCTACCTGTTAGATCTATGGAAAGAGGAAGAGTTCGTGACGAAACAAGAGACAGAGAGCATTGCAAAATGTAAAATAGATAATTTTGATTATATTAAATTAAAGGGCTTTTGTACAAACAAAACAAAGGCAACCAAGATTGGAAGGAAAGCAGAAAGATGGGAAACAATTTTTATGGCAAGTGTCTCTGATAAAGACCTCATTTCTCAAACATATAGAGAACTGAGTCAAATTTATAAGAATACAAGTGATTCCCCAAATGATAAATGTGCAAAGGACATGAACAGGCAGTTTTCAGATGCCTATCTATAGGCATATGAAGAAGTGCTCTAAATAACTTGTGATTAGAGAAATGTAAATTAAAACAACTCTGAGGTACCACTTCACACCTATCAGATCAGCTAATATGACAGAAAAGGAAAATGATAAATGCTAAAGAGCATGTGGGAAAATTGGGGCACTTATGTATTGTTGGTGGAGTTGTGAACTGATCTAACCATTCTGTAGAGCAATTTGGAACTATGCCCAAGGGGCAACCAAACTGCATACCCTTTGTTCCAGGAATACTGCTACTAGGTCTGTATCCCAAAGAGATCATAACAAAGGAAAAAGGACCCACATGTACAAAAATATTCACAGTCCTTTTGTTGGTGGCAAGATACTGGAAATTGAGGGAATGCCCGTCAATTGGGGAACGGCTGAGCAAGTTGTGGCATATGAATGTAATGGAATACTATTGTTCCATAAGAAATGATGAACAGATAGATTTCAGAAAAACCTGGAAACTTGTATAAAATAATGCAAAGTGAAATGAGCAGAATCAGGAGAACATTGTACACAACATTAGCAATATTGGGTGATTGTCAACTATGAATGACTCAGTTCTTCTCAGCAGCACAATGATCCAACACAAGTACAAAGGAGTCACAAAGGAAAATACTATCCATATCTAGACAAATATAAAGAACCAATGGACTCTGAATGCAGATTGAAGCACATGTTTTTCACTTTCTTGTGTTTTCCATTTGATCTTTCTTATTTCACAACTGTGACTAATGTGGAAATATTTTTACGTGATAACACATGTATAAACTATATTAAACTGCCTACCATTTTCAGAAGAGAAGAGAAGAGGGAAGGAGGGAGGGAAAAAATTGGGAACTCAAAATCTTATAAAAATGAATGCTAAAATGTTCTTGCCATGTAACTAGGGAAAAAAATAAAAAACTACTTAACTTGTAAAAAAAATACAATAAGGAATCCTGTTTAAAAGAAATGGTTCTTTGGGTGGGAGAAGGGAAAGGATAATATTGGGAAATGAAAATTTGAATGAAAGGTAACAATAGAAAGAAAAAAAGTACTTATTGATTCATTCAGTAAATATTTAGGTATTTAGGTGACATAGTGAATAGAATGTGATACTTGGTGTTAGGAAAACTTGAATTCAAATGCTGTCTTGGACACTTACTAGCCATATAGCTCTGGGAAAGTCAATTAACCTCTGAGCCTCAGTTTCTTCATCTGTAAAATAGAGAATAACATTGTTGTGAAGATCAAATTAGATAACATATGTGAAGTGCTTTATAAACCTTAAAGAGCTATATAAATGAGATCTGGTATTATTTATCAGGCACCTACAAAGTGTACAGCAGTGCCCTAGGTATTTAAGAGGACAAAAAGTAACTTCCAGATTTTTGACCCTGAATATACATGGGCATATTAAACAATTCTGCCTGTCTTAATTGACTGATTACATAGGCAAATGGCCGTGAGAATAGCCTCTAGAAGATTGCTTCAGACTAACCTAGTCCTATTTGCATGTCAAATCAGAAGCCATTGAATTCTAATCAAGGACAAGGAGCAAATCATTTGGTTGGTGTCTAGTATTTTAATTGCTGATATTGAGATCAGTGCCATTTCTTCCTTCATTGATAGTCGTTTGTTGAATTCATGTATTCATGCTTTGTTGTTCCCCACCCCACTCCCACTCCCACCCTGGGGAAAGATTTTTATTTCTTCCAAATATGAAAAATAAATATATGTAAGATTTTTATTCTTCTTTTTCTTTTAAGGCTAAAATGTATGTCATAAAAGAGAGAAAAGCAGTATTAAACCCATTCTTCTGGCCTTTGGTTCATAAACTGGAGTGACATAAACACACATCTCCATGGAGCAGTGATCCTTATCTTATTTCTCTTGGTGATACTAATATTCTTCCAGTCCCTTGCAGTCATAACCTTGTTTGGCTCTTTGGCTCTTCTTTCTCCTACCCTACATATCCCAGTCCTGACGATTCTACATTTCAAATATTTCTTCTACTCTCAACATTTTCTTTCATTGTCTCTTTTCTCTCCTCACCTAGACCACAAATTACCTACAGAGTTTTCCAACCTTTAGTCCAACCCTTTCAAATCTATCCTTCATTCTGCTACCTAAGTAATCTTCCTAACGTACTACCATGATCATTTAACCTTTTCAAATTTAAACTCCCAATACCAGCATCTATACAATCTGGCTTAAACAACTTGACTCTCATTTACCTCTTCAACTTGATTTAATTAGGCTAACCATGCTCTCTGTTCTAAGCTGGACTACTCTCTGTCCCTATATCGGCTATGAATATGATGGCATATTTACAGGTTTGAATCACAAGATATAACAGACTCTCTAGCTCAAAGACAAAACCAAGACATTTATTCAAATACCAGAAAGTCAAATCCATCCTAGTAATAAAGAAGTCTATACACATTACCAATGCAGAGAGCACTGCCATCTCCAAGCCTTCTCTGTCAGGCCTCCCCACAAACAAGCTCCCTTAAGCAAAATCACTCCCTTTCTTACTCATGCTAGCTGCTCTGCCTGTTCTCTCTCTCCCAGCTCTGACTGCTCTGTCTCACTTCCTGCTTCATCCTTCATGCTCCACCCATTCGGCAAGTTCCTCCCACCATAGGCTCTAGGTGACCCAGGCTCATGTGAGTCAGGCTTCCATGTAACTCGGGCTCAAAGCAGGTCACACAGGCCTATTAATGGATGGGAAAGATCTTCCCATTCCCATTAGCAAAACGTCCCTCATTCATATTCTTATTCTCTCATCTCCAATCCATTGCTCATTCTATTTCTCGTACCTAGAATGGAGTCTCCCCAACCATCTGCATCTGTTGATCGTTCAAAGTCCAGCTGTCAATCAGTCAATAAACATTTATTAAGCACCTTCTATGTGTCAGGCACTGTGCTAAGCATTGGGGATATAAAGGGGCCCAAAACAGCCCCTGCCCTCAAGGAGCTGGTGATCTAATGGAGGAGCTCACAATCAGGTGTCATCTCCTTCAATTAGGGATTTCTTGACTTCTTTGGTGAAAGTGATCTCTTCTTCCTTAAGTTTTTCATAAGGGAAAGAAACAAGCATTTACTAAGCACCTACCATATGTCAGACATTTTGCTAAGTGCTTTATAAATATCATCTTATTGATCCTCAATCCCCCAATCCCTCCTCCAGAGGTAGGTGCTTTTTTGATCCATGTTTTAGAGGAAATTGAGGCAGACAGAGGTTAAGTGACTTGTTCATGGTCGCACAACTAGTGTCTAAGGCCATATTTCAACTCAAGTTTTCTTAACTTGAGTCCCAGAATTCTATCCCCTCTTCTGTCTAGATGCACCAGCATGATATGTCCTATGTACTATTGTGTCTCTAGTTCTTAGTACTATGTCTTGTATACAGAACATGATTAATAAGTGTTGAATGGAAAAAATGATCTCTTTGTAACAGATTTTTCCACTTTAAGAATAAGAAATGGAAGGCTTTCATTTTATGTAAAAGGAGAAATAAATAACTAAGTCCAATAGGGACATGATCATTAGCCATGGTGATGGGAATGCCAACAAAAGCTAGCAGTTTTGTTTCTCCTCTTCACCAGTGTTTCTAATACTCCTTGGAAGCTTGTGGGCTAGTGCTAGTCAGAGGGGATGATGAAAAGACAAATGGAAAGGGGTGAGAGTGTTTATCTTTATCTTCAGAAAGACTCACCGCTAGGTAGGTGCCAACCTTGGGTATACTTCTTGTGACCCGATGCAGAATCTAAATGCCTTAATTCAGCCATGTATGGACTTGGAGCATGACTTTTATGCCAATGTGGGGCTGCAAGGTTGACCTGCAAAAGAGACAGTCATGGGTTGACTCTCTCTGAGCCATATTTGGCCTTCGTTATCTCAGTCTAAAAGAATTGTGACATTTCCTTAAACGATAGGAGAAAATGATAAATGTTGGAGGGGATGTGGAAAAACCGGGATGTTAATACACCATTGGTGGAACTGTGAACTGATTCAATCATTTTGGAGAACAATCTGGAATTTTGCCCAAAGATTTATAAAACTATGTACACCCTTTGATCCCCAAGGTCATTAGGGAAAAAAGAAAAGAATCTACATGTTCTAAAATATTTATAATAGCTCTCTTTGTGGTGGCAAATAACTGGAAATTGAGAGTTTGTCCATCAATTGGGGAACGGCTAAACAAGTTGTTGTATATGATTGTGATGGAATACCATTATGCTGTAAGAAATGATGAGCCCATTGTATTTTAGAAAAAACATGGAAAGACTTGCATGAAATAATGAAAAGTAAAATGAGCAGAATCAAAAGAACATAGTATTCAGTAACTAATATTATTCGAAGAACAACTCTGAATGATTAAGTTATTGTGAGTATTATAAATATTCAAATCAACTACAAAGGACCTATGAAGGAAGATGCTATCCATCCACCTCTAGAGAAAGAACTGGTAAATAGAAGTACGCATAGTATGGTTTTACATGTATTCATAAATCTGTGTCAAATGGGTGGCCTCTAGTGTGCAATAGCGAAGGAAGGAGACACTTCAGAACTTAGAATGTAACAAAAAATAAATAAATTTACATAAAAAGAAAAAGAAATAGAAAAAAGAAAAATAGCAGCAGGGATAATAGCTTCAGCGAGACTGGCATTGACAGAAACAATACACACATGGCAGCTTCAGAGATGGGAAACATTAGTAGTCATAGCAGAGCATCCAAGTCATGACAGAAATAAGAATTATAGGAAAAATGATTTATTTTATCGTTCAAAAAATATGTTTAAATTCAAAGCTATGTGATTAAAGGTTGTCTGCATTCAGAATGACGCATGACCCTAGTAACTCTCCAGGAATGCTAAAGATGGCTACAAGGTATTTGGGCTTCCTCCACGTCCTGGATTCACCCCAAATACTCTTGTTTTGGTTCTCTATACCCAGGACTTATTTAGGATCCACCTAAGCTTATGTTTTGGGTTCTCTTCAGGTGATTGTGTGCATTACCTTTATCAGATGACTTGTGCGTGTGACTCTTGTTCAGAAACCTTGTCTAAATCCTATATAATGTAAACCTTCCAGAGCTTGGCTGAGAGGAAGCCATACCCCCTTTTCACTTGCCCTCTTCTACCAAAAACCTAACACATTTCTTCCTAAAACTATTTCATATTTTGGAGTTTTTCCCATGAACAACAGTGTCACACAGAGTGGCAGTGGTAGAATGGCAGGGGACTTCCTGGACCATGTTGAAGACTGTAGAAGGTGAAGGTTGAAGAAGAGGACCTAGACAATTTGGAAGACACCCAGTACTGGAATCCTTACATAGCAAAAGTTTAATTCTAGGCTAACTTTGCATTGCTACACAGGACATATCCAGAACCCTTAGGAATGAAGATCATTCAAAAGCACTTCACATGAAATTTTTCTTCTTCAAAGCTTGTAGCATGGCGGATATCTTAGAAATTTTGAATCCTTATTAGATTTCCATGGGGTCTTTCCTTCAAACACCTCTTAACTAAATGTACAATTATTTCCTTCTTGTTATAACTCTTCAGAGTTATATTTATTCCAGAGTACATTTATTCCAGAACTTTTCAAAGAAACCAGCTCCTCAGATATCAAAAAATGTATTCCATTTTGAAATCTTTCTGGTAACGCATCAGGCCATTTCAAAGGCAAATAAAACTATTAACGATCTCAGTTAAAATAATTCAGGCCTCTCTGAACAATTCAAAATAACTCATTGTATGCCACATTAATTCATATCACTGATCCTTTTCATTAATACTTTTTTCATTTTCTGAAAAAGCAAATCCTCGCTGACCATAAACATTTTTGCAGGCTTTATTAGCAGGTTTCTAATCTTTTACCTTGGTGTTCACTAACTTCAAATTTTTCTTAACCTTTTATCACTCTTCTTGACTCAGAGCTCTCTTTCATTCCTATTTCTCGTCAGTTGTAATTTTTCCCTATTAAGGGTTACAAATGATGTTTGATTTTGCATTCATAGTGAATAGCTCTTACCTTCTCCTCATATTTCAAAGGTGATCTTTTCTTTTTTCTTTCTTTTTTTTTGCCTCATTGGAATTTACTGCTGTAATGGCAAGCAAAGTGGGACTTTTCGATATTTTTTTCTTTTGGAGTGCTTCTCAGCACTAAGGCAATCAAATGCCTTTGGCTGAGTCTTTGATTGAATCTAGTCTTTGATGTCCTGCTTAAGTCACAAGAAATGCCAAGTCACATGAGTTTGAATTACATGTTTGTGAAGCCCTCTGACCCTGAAGAAGTGTATATATACTCAGAGGTTAGCATGTTGCTGTGAGGCTGAGTCATTGGAAGAGTGTTTGTGTGATTTGTCCAGATGAGACTCTGGTAGGCCATTTAGGAGCCCCCTGGCTTTGAAAACCAAGATGTTGGTGCTTCTCTCTCTGGTAACTATGTATGTATGGACAGACAGAAGCTCTGTCAGCTGATTTGTGTTATTTGCTCTGTTTATATATTTATGCTTGTAATTTCTGTTTGTGTTTGCTCTGAAGTTCAGGGCGCTGACTTTTTCCCCTGAACTAAGCGAATGATATATGTATGTTTAATTAAAGTAAGATTGTAAACCCCTTAAAGTTGCTTTCCTTAGAAAAGGAGCAAAGAATCTGTGCTAGCAGCCCTCCTGTGTGCTGGTGTTATTGGCCTTATATCTCCAGAGTAGTTGCAAGTAGCATTGTTGTTATAAGTGATGATTGATTCTGTCTTTTCCAAAGCTTCACCCAATCCCTATCTCCCATTTGACCTCCATAATAAAGCATTTTGAAACAGGTTTTCCTTGAATGTTAACATTATTTTTTTTCACTGCTTAGGAAAAACAGAATTTTTAGGTTTTGTGGCCCCTTGTCTTTTTAATAATTTTCAAGTGTCATTCCAAACTTCCCTGCCAAGAAATGGCTGAAGAGATTTCAAAGAAAATACAAGTTAAGAATATTTTTAGTGGGGCAGAGCCAAGATGGCAGCTAGAAAGCAGAGACTTGCATGAGCTCCCTGCCAGGTCCCTCCAAAAACCTATAAAAATGGCTCTGAACACATTCTAGAATTGCAGAACCCACAAAATAGCAGAGGGAAGCAGGGCTCCAGTGCAGGACAGCCTGGGTGGTGGCTGGGTAAGGTATATTGCACATGGAGCTGGGAGCGGAGGGGAGCCGAACACAGCATGGGCAGTGGCAGGACCAACAAGACCAGGAGCCAGGCAGAACAGGCCATAGGGCCCTGAATCAGTGAGCTGTGGCAGTTACCAGACTTCTCAACCCACAGACGCCAAAGACAACAGAGAAGGTTAGTGGGAAGAGTTGCAGGGGACAGAGTGAAAGGAGTTTGCAGTTCGGCCACTGCCCCGGGGAAGCAGGGGTGGTGCAGCTACAGAACTACAGCTGCAGTTACTTCCAGCCCCAGGCCCACCTGGTGGGAGGAATTAAGTGGGGTATCTGAGAAGGAGTACAGAGCATGCTTAAAATCTGAGTCAGGTCGAGGTTGGTGGTTCTTGGGGGAGGAAGAGTGCTGGTGTGGCAGAGCTGGCTGTATAGAAATAGCTCTGAAAACAACAGCACATCCCCTCAAACTTGGAACAAAGGACTCTTTACTGTACAAGCAGTCATACCCCACTGAAAAACTCAAGGGTCAAGTAAATTGGCTGGGAACATGGCCAGGCAGTGAAAACGCACTCAAATTCAGTCTCAGACTTTGGAATCTTTCTTTGGTGATAAAGAAGACCAAAATATACAGTCAGAAGAAGCCAACAAAGTCAAAGAGCCTACATCAAAAGCCTCCAAGAAAAACATGAACTGGTCTCAGGCCATGGAAGAGCTCAAAAAGGATTTGGAAAAGCAAGTTAGAGAAGTAGAGGAAAAATTGGGAAGA
>CM053624.1:230083741-230104368 GCA_028646595.1 Phalanger gymnotis | reverse complement strand
GCTCTTCACTCCTGCTCTGATCTGCCACTTAATTCCTCCCACCAGGTGGGCCTGGGGCCAGAAGCAATTGCAGCTGTAGTTCTAAAGCTGCCCCACCTCCACTGTCCCCAGGGTGGTGTCCAAACTCTTTCCCAGTCCCCAGCAGCTTCTCCCACTAACCTACTCTGTTGTCCTTGGTGTTTGTGGGTTGAGAAGTCTGGTAACTGCCGCAGCTCATTGATTCAGGGTGCTAGGGCACGCTCCACCCAGCTCCCGGTCTGGTCGGTCTGCACTGCTCATGCTGGGCTCTGCTCCGCTCCCCTCCACTCCCAGCTCCATGTGGGATAGACCTTACCCAGAGACCATCCAGGATGTCCTGGGCTAGAGCCCTGCTTCCCTATGCTATTTTGTGGGTTCTGCAGTTCTAAAATTGGTTCAGAGCCATTTTTTATAGGTTTTTGGATGGACTTGGCGGGGAGCTCACGCTAGTCCCTTTTTTCCAGCCACCATCTTGGCTCTGCCCCCTCTGCCTGGGGTTCTTAATCTAGGGGTTGTAAATTTAAAAAAAAAACCCAGTATTTTGATAACTACATTTCAATATAATTGGTTTCTTTGTAATTCAAAGCATTTTATTATATGAATTTAAGGAAGGGGTCCTTAGGTTCACCAAGACTACCAAAGGCATAACCTCTGGCACAATTAAGTTAAAATTACAACTGATGTACCTCAAAAGGATCAGTCTGTATTTGTTTAAAAAATGTCTTTCCCCTAAATTTCTAAAAATCCGTTCTTTAATATGTCTGATAGCTCTTAATGTCAACACTTTTTTTTTTCTCCTCCTCGCTTAAATCCATTCCACTGTGGTTTGTCACCCTGTCTTATTTCTCCCTCACATGGAGGCCAGCAAGAATATCTGATCTCATTTTCTAGTACCCTTCTTTTAACACATTGGATTACAGTGGCAATCTTTGATTTTAAATTTCGTGCATTTTTATTTGAAATCTGTAACTTTGTGTTTGTCTACAATTCATGTAATGCAGATGCAATTAAGGACTAATCAAAATTGACATTTGAAAGGTTCCATATAGCATAAGAGTAGTGTGGAAAGGTCTTTTGATTTCCTTAGTCACCAATAAACATCAGCTACACATTATAGTTTTCAATTCATTTAGACTCTAGCTACCATACCCCAAGCTTACTCCTGATATGCCATAGCTCCCTAGCTTCTAGTTACTGTCATCCCTTTGCAGTCTTCAAAGAGAAAACCACCTCACCTGTTTCCTTGTCTTAAAACTCTAAATGCAGAATAACAAATACTCCATAAAAGTTTAAGTATGCCTTGTGGACACTAATGAATGGAGGAAAATCCAGTAGAGTTAAGTAATCAAAAGATACTGCAACACAGTTTTCTTGGGGTTTGAAATGATAATTCTGTGTAAAGATATGAAGCTATCATGCTTCTTGGTTTTGAGTGAAGCTGGGATCCATAGATTATAGTTAAATGATAGAAAATATATTTTGGACATCCATTTTTGGATATTACATTTAATATGGTGGTAAAAGGAAAAAAATAGACATCTAGCTCATCTACTTAGGCCTTCTGAATAGTTTTAATTTTGGTATGGTCACTATGGGTCCAGTTTCTGGTCTTCAGCTTTGCAGATTCACTTGATTTTATTAGTTCATTAGGAATGAGCAGACTCTGGGTAATCAGACTCTGGACAATAAATTCATGCTAATTAAAACTGCAAAAGACTTTTACAAACCAGAATGGCAAATCTATTATTTATAATTCAGGTAGTTCCTTTTTGCCATGGGCCAGAACTTAATTTTTTTCATTAATATACATAATGAGACTAAATGACTGAATTAACAAAAAATTGCTTATCGTATACTATATTGTAAGCATTGTGATAAGTATTGGGATACAAATACAGAAGCATAGAAAGTTCTCGCTGTCAAGAAACTATAGTCTAATAGGAGAAGACAGTACACATATAGGATTGATCGCTACAGAGGGCATGGGGCCTGGAATGTTATAGGCTTGGGGAGTGGGCCATAGGGAATTAGACTGACAAAATCTTTTCAGGAAAAGTGTCAGAGTTGATTCATTAATGCTTTTAGCAGTGGAGGGAGGTAGTGGTACATGGCATATGGTATGCCACTGCTGCTGATTATATAAAAAGGATAGCCAGGGAGTAGGTGAAGTTTTGTGGGTCAGGTGAGGCAATCATCAGTTAGGATTGTAGGGCCTCAGGATCCATTTTTCTGGAGGTGAAATGGTTAAAACCTTCAGAGAAGCAAGGCTTTTGGCAGGGCTGTCTGGAGGATGTCTAGGGAACAGGGAACCAAAGTTATAGCAATGTCCCAATGATGGATCATTGTAAGTATCTTATATATGACCTTAGGCCTCCTTATAGATTCCTGCATGGTTTTGGGAGCTGTCACTATTACCCATCCAGATTTAGTAGGTCTGCTCAAAACTATTGTGCAAGGCTCTATTACTATGCCTTACAAAAATCACACAGATTCTCTCTCTCTGGTACATACGTATGTACACACTGTGCCAGTAAGGCAAAATGGGCTTAGTTGAACGGGTGCCCTTGAGGAGTTTGGCTTTTGTTTACTGTGAAAGTACTTTCACCTGTTAAATGCTAAGCCCCAAGCCCAAAGCCCTATCAGGTGTGAAACCTGTGTGAGTGTAGATTAATAACTTAAGAGGGGCCAACTTGGGAACCAATGGTCTCTTGACTCTGGTCTCTAGTCGTTGAGGCGGGGCTTGAGAACGCCAGAGGCTTGGCTGTGAGGAGAGGCGAGAAACTACAGCTGAAAAAAAATCCGAAGCAGAGCCGACCCCTGTGTGGACCCAGGAGTTCGAGCGAGGTCTTGAGGCCAGTGAATGGCATTATACCAGTTGAAGGCACAGGACCAAAAAGGTGTGGTTGAAACGTCTAAAAGGAGAGAGGCTGTGGAAGAGAGGTGATTGCAACCCTAATAAACATTCTTTAGAACTTTGTAGTTTAAGAGAATCCTGTGAAAAGAAGAACTGGATTCTGTGGAACTCATTGTAGAAGTTGCCAAAAACCTGGAAAGTCCATTGAGTAATAGAACTGGGGTTGTTCTCAGGGGTGTGAGGAATAGCCCTATCCTTCTTCCACAATTTTATTTCATCATCTGTCAATGAGTTGCTAATAGATGAAAATCAACCTAAAAGTTGAATTCTCACATTGAGGTTTAGTACATTTAATATGCATTGAAACACTAATGCAGAATGTAGATATTTTGTTTATTTTTAATTTGGTAAACCAAAGTACTTTTAATGACCTCAAGTTTCTCCCTGAAACAAAGACACATCTTAGAAAAATAAACTCCGATATTCTTTATATGATGTCTGGCTGCTAATCATGGAATACTGTAGTTTCTGAAGTGATAAAATTGCAGGTCACTTAAATGGAGAGATGAGTTGTGAGTGGGTAAACAGGCTATCACATATTAACAAAAAAGAGTGACATAAAAGATATCAAAGAGATTTACATCGAAGATGGACCAGTTACTTAAAGAGAATTAGGGATAACAGACAATTGACCTTATATTCCAGCAGTATCCATGCAATGTCAAAAGATCTGGAATCATATCAAACCAATGAGCATTTATTAAGTGCCTACTATAGGTAGCATTTATATAATGCTTTAAGGTTTAAGGTTTGCAAAGCCCTTTGCAAATATTATCTCATCTTCATAAAAACTCTGGGAGGTAGGTGCTGTTTATTATTATTCCTATTTTACAGATGATAAAACTGAGGTAAATACAGGTTAAATGACTTTCCCAGAGGTACATACTAAATCAACATTTGAACTCAGTTCTTCCAGACTTGAGGGCCAATGCCACAGCATCACCTAGCTGCCCTATATAGCAGATGCTATTCTAAGTGCTAGGGATACAAAGAAAGGCAAAATAGCCTCTGTTCTGAAGGTCACAATCTATTAGGAGAGACAACATGCAAACAACTGTGTACAAATAAGATATATACAGGACAGGTTGGAGATAATCTCAGAGGGAAAGCATTGTAGATGAAAACATACAAATCTTCTCCTAGTGGAAGATTTATTGGAGAATATAGTCAAGAGTTTCATAGGAGAAGGCACGTATGGGTTGTGATCTTCATTGATTGGAGGACCCTCAATGAAATTATTATACCATTGAAGTATAAAAGCGAGTCTAACAAATAAACTAGATCCTTGAAGATAGATAATATAGAAAACATACAGGAGAAAACACATTTGGGAATAAATAATGCAATATTGCTACTATGAATTTGTAAAAATTGAGTGTTTCTAAATTTAAAAAATCTTTAGTAGTCCAGCAGCCTTTGAAATACCTAACTGGTAATTTAGTTTATAGCATAGCCTACTGTAATGTAATGGGATTCTCAAATATGTTCATTTTAAATGGTCATTTCTTTCTAACGTGTTTAAGAAAAAGACTTCTTCAGGACGTCTTGGCTCTTTCTTATGTTATTTTCAAGTGTTAGAATCAAATCTATGTTCAGACATATTTTTCTGTGAAGAAAATGTCTAAACAAATACATTAACAGAGCTTGTAGGAACTGCATATAGTGTTATTAACATGGCAAATACAGCTATTATAATTGTCACTTGACTACCAATAATATTTAAAACAATGTAAAAAACAGAATCACACAAAGTATTCCTGTCTCAGTGAGATGATAGATCCCTTTTTTCTCACACTTTGCTAGTGCTTTTTTTTCAAAATAGAATAATGCCCTTTCCAAAATGGAAAGTTGCTATCTGTTTAAGAAGTGTGAATGAGTGCTGGCCTATAATCCCTGTTATAGTGAAAAGTGAAGCTGTTCAAGCTCTCAAACTTAGGAGTTCTGAGCTGCATTGGGCTAGGGCAGTTGGGTAGCTTCCAGGATTGGGCTATGGGTATATATGAAGGGTGTGAACTGTTAGTAAAGAACAGGGCAAATCTTCAGCGCCTGTCAATAGTGGGATTAGGCCACGAATAGCCTTAGCACTTGCAGTCTGAGCAAAATAGGGGGGCCCAGTCTTAAAAAAAGTGGTGAATGAGCTAGTTTATAGGGTCATAGATTCAGGGTAGGAAGAAAGACCATAGAAGTCATCTAGTCCAAAGCTTCTTAAACTGTGGGTCATGGCCCGATATGAGGTCATGGCCTGATATGAGGTCATGTAACTGAATGTGGGAGTTGTGAAAAATTTGGCAACAGTAAAATATTTCTGAATGCTCAACAATTAAAAATTAATTCAAAATCGGACATGTAATGAATCTGAAGTATTTCTGGCAGCACTTGGCTGTGTTGCATCGCAGGAATTCACTGCAGCCTTGGTTCTGAACACACAACACATGCACTTTGTACTGCACATGCTGTCACTCTACACATGCCAATGAATGCTGTCAGAAACACCTTGGCTCAGTTTCAAGACCATTGTATATACAGTTTTTAACTGTATATACAAAGTTTTCTGCTCTTACAGAAACATAATAGTTTAATTATGGAAAATATTTTTAATATTTTCCAATCATCATTCCTCAGAAAGTAAGTATCAAATTGGTATATCTTTGGATTGTATTACGTCAGAATGTTTATTTTAGAAATTGCTGTTATGTCTTTCTTTTACAGAAACATAAATGTTTAATTGCAGCAAGTAGAGAAAAGCTTTTTTAACAATATTTCTCCACCATCACCTCTGTATGTGCATGGAAGTGTGAACACCAATTTTTAAAAAATTAAGCGCAAACAAATGTGATTTCCTAAACTAAAGCTAATATTTATATGAGAAATTATTAGCAATATTTTATTTATGTTTTAGGACAAAATATTTTTTGGTTATGGATAAGGGGTACAGAAGAGGTAAAAATACTGATGGCAATGTGGGAGAGTTTTCGTTCCCAGGTTGCAGTACGCCTAAATTGACAAGAAAAAGAAAATATGTTGAATCACTTTTTGCAATATGGATTTACTTTGAATAATGATTATGGTGTGGAAAAACCTCTTTGCTTAATTTGTAATGAAGTTTTGGCTGTGGAGAACATGAAACCAGCCAAACTAAAATGACATCTTAATACCAAGCATGCAGCATAATGTAATAAACCAAAGGGATATTTTGAATGACTTTTAAAATCTTCAAATAAAGAAAAACAATGTTTTGAGAAATTTGTTATTGTCAATGAAGAGTATTTACTTGCAGCTTATGAAACTTCTTATTTAATTGCAAAAACTAAAGTCACCTGTACCATAGGAGATCTCATGTTACCTCCCACTATTAAAATGTCAGAAATAGTTCATGGGAAAAAGTATGGGGATGAAATTTGTAAAATTCCTTTATTGAATGATACTGTTTCCAAAAGAATTTCTGAAATTAGTAATGACCAATTCCAGCAGCTTACTACCAGCCTTAAGAGCAGCCCAGAGTTTGCAATTCAGTTAGATGAAACAACTGATATTTCTAACATGGCACAGTCATTACTTTATGTAAGATATGTTTATAAAGGAAGCATACATGAGGAAATCATTGTTTTGTTGCCCTTTGGAAGGATGTATGTAGCACCAATGTAGCACCCACAGGTGCTAAAGCTGCTATGAATATGCCGGGTAGTTCTGAATGGCAAAATATAACAGACTGTCTTCATGGAAGACAGAACCAAAACATTTATTCAAACACCAGAAAGCCAAACACATCATAGCAACAAAGAAATCTATATACATTATCAGTGCAGGGAGCATGACATCCCCAAGCCTTCCTTCTGTTAGGGCCTTCCCACAAACAAGGGCAAAATCACTCCCTCTCACTCACCCTAGCTACTGCTCTTTGTCTCTCTCTTTCCTAGCTTTGACTGCTCTGTCTCACTTCCTCTCAGTTCTGCTCCACCCTTCCTGCCCCACCCCTTCCTGCTCCACCCATTCAGCAAGCTCCTCCTACCACAGACTCATGTGACTCAGGCTTCCATGTGACTAATTCATGTGGCTCAGACAGGTCACATGGACCTATTAATGGATGGGAAGATCTTTAAATTGTATTAACATCACAAAGGGCACAAAAAGGTGATAATATATATCTTAAATCTTAAAGCTGATGAATTTTTTTCAGAAATGAAGGTTTACAGTGGAAAAATTGCGTTGGAATCTGTACAGATGAAGCAATGATGGGAAGAATGTTGGATTTGTAGCAAAAGTTAAAGCTGGTGGCAATGAACATATCACTTTTACTCATTGCATGATCCATTGGGAGGCATTTGTAGACAAAAAAAATCACCAGAGTTAGATGTTGTGCTTTGCAATACTATCAAAATCATTAACTTCATTAAAAGTCGTGCCCTCAAACAGTCATTTGTTTTCAAACAAAGACATAGATTCTGTCTACAAAAACTTATTACTATATGTAGAGGTAAAGTGGCTCTCAAGAGGGTGAAGTTTAAACAGATTATTGAACCTGAAGGATGAAGTTGTTACAGTTTTGACTGAGCAGAAATCTGATTTTTTTTCTTCGTAATTACTTATGACTTTCAAAACTGTTATTTGTTGGATATTTTTGAAAAAACTCAATGATGTAAACATGTCGCGTCGAGGAAAATATTTTAACATATTTATGTTAAAAGATAAAATTGAAAGTTTTACTAAAAAGGTTAACATGGAAAAATAGGGGAGTAAATGGTTCTTTAGAAATATTACCATTACAGATCATTTTATAATTGAAAATAACTTTCCCAAAGAGTTATAATTGATCATCTAAAGTGCCTGGAGACAGTTTCAGAAATATTTCCCTTCAAATTTTGATTCTAAAAAGCTAAGTTGGGTTCATAAACCATACTCTATTGAAATAAAAAAAATCCATCATCTGCCATTAAAAGTTCAAGAAGAATTTGCCTAGTTATCAAGTAACACAGGTTTAAAACTTGAGTTTTCTAAAAAATCATTAAATCAATTTTGGCTTGGAATTAGGACTGAATTTCCAACAATTTTCTTTTTTTTTTTTTGGGTGGGGGAAGGCTGGGCATTTGGGGTAAAGTGACTTGCCCAAGGACACACAGCTAGTAAGTGTGTCAAGAGTCTGAGGCTGGATTTGAACTCAGGTCATCCTGACTCTAGGACTGGTGCTCTACTCACTGTGCCACCTAGCTGCCCCAACAATTTCTGAAATGGCTCTAAATATACTTCTGACATATTGTACTACATATTTATGTGAAACAGCATTCTCAGATTGATAATTATGAAATTAAAATATTGATCAACTCTGAAAAATGTTGAAGATGCTCTATGTTCTGCAGTATCAAATATTCCACCAAGATTTAATTATTTAGGTAAAAATAAACAAGCACATCCATCTCATTAGTATGCAAATTTGCTTTCATCTTTAATAAATGGTGAAACTATATGTAAACCAAAGAATTGTTTTAAAATAAATTTCTTTATGACTTATTATCAGTAATGTTTCATTTGTATACCTATTTTATATACCTATATACCTGGAGTCATGTAAAAATTTCTTGGGTAAAAAGGGGTTGTGAGTGGAAAAAGTTAAAGAAGTCCTGATCTAGTCCAGTCATGTCAAACTCAAATAAGAACCACTTATAAGGATCCCTACAGGCTGCATATTGATTTGGAAAACCACATAATACCATGAACTATGTTTTATTGTATTTTTATTATTTTGATAAATATTTCCCAATTACATCTTATTCTGGATCTAACAGCACTTGGGAGTATTGTGCACCAGGCATATTTGATAGCTTTGGTCTAGTCCAATCCCATCACTTTACTGTTGCAGAAAGTGAGGTACAGAGAGGTCACACAGGTCATATGTGACAGAGCCAGAACCAAAACTCAGGTCCTCTAATAACAATTTTATAATTCTTTCCTATAGGCTATAGAGAGATTATCCCAGAAGCACTATCACTTTACACTCATAATCATCCCAAACTCATCTTTAAATTATGTGTCAGCTTCTGTTTGGTTAGGTTAAGGACAGCATTCCCTTGGGACTAAGAGAGTAGAGTAAGTGCATCCAGTAAATCAGGTAGATAAGTCTAGACTCAGACTAGAATATTCCATTGTCACCCAGTTCACCATATTATGGTGAATAAGTCTTGAGTACCCCATACTCACAATAAGGAAAACACAAGGGTGTAGCATGCAGGGGTCCCTACCTGTGGGAAAACTGCTGCCCAATTTCACTTGGCCTTTGTCTACAATTGTATTACCTGTTTTCTGCTTATCAGAATCTTTAGAATGGTTTGATCAATGACTAATGTAATTCCCTCTGTATGATTCCTCTAAATAAGCAGCCTGCTTGCAGGTCTGCACAAATTCCTAATGTAATTCATACTTTACTCCTCTCTTTTCTATAGCCTGAAGCTTTTTGTGCCAGACTCCAACTTGTCCTACCTACCTGTCTCCATTGCACTCTTCTGTCTTCCAAGCCCTGCTCTGCTTTTCTCTGATACTCTATAACCTTATGTAAGTACTGTATTTAGCTACTCTACCTTTCAAAGGACTGTTTGACAATTTTGTAACTAAAATTGAGGCAAAGGGGAGAACTTTGATGAATATTCTATCTCTTCTGTTGTATTTGATCTACTTTGGTCACATGAATCCTGGGGAATCAGGTCACTAGGCTCTTACTCCCTTTCCCGTTATTTTACACAATTGGAGTTTAATTGAAATCTTTTATTTTTATTTTTAATGTTTATTTAGTATTTTATTTTTCTGCAATTACATGTAAAACAATTTTTAACATTTGTTTTTAATTTTTTTAAAATTTATTTTAAAAATTTGTTTTAAAATTTGAGTTCCAAATTCTCTGCTTTCTTCCTCTTCCCCTTCATTGAGAAGGCAAGCATTTTGATATGTCATACATGCTGCAGTCGTGCAAACATATTTACATATTAGTCATGTTGTGAAAGAAAACTCAGACCAGAAAATACCCCAAGAAAAATAAAGTTAGTAAAAGTATGCTTCAATCTGCATTCAGGCTCCATCAGATCTTTCTTTGAGGATGGATAATATTTTTCATCATAAATCCTTCAGAATTGTCTTGGATCATTGTGTTGCTCAGAATAGCTATCACAGTTGATCTTTGTACAATATCGCTGTTACTATGTATAATGTTCTCTTGGTTCTGCTGATTTCACTTTGCATAAGTTCATTTAAGTCTTTCTAGGTTTTAAAGAAATTAAAAAAAACTTTTTACTGTTAAAAGTTTGTCAAATATAAGTAAACATGAGTATTTATATACACAAAGAACATAACATGTGAATCTTTACTAGGTACTGATAATTTTTATTTAGGTATTTAAAATTTAACGTGGTACTTCCAGTCAATCAGCCATTAAAAATTTGCTAAGTGCCTATTATGTTGTTATTATGCTAAGCACTGGGAATACAAAAAGAGCCAAATGAGTGTCTCCCCACAGGGAGCTCACAGTCTAATGGAGAAAACAAGCAAATAAATATGTACAAACAAGCTACATACAGGATAGGAAATAATTAAAAGAGGAAAAACCCTGTAGAAGTTACATTTTAGTTGGGACTAAAAGGAAGCTGGGTGGTATAGTAGATAGAGTGCCAGGCCTGGAGTCAGGAAGACATCTTCCTGAGTCAAGTCTGGCTTCAGATACTTGCTAGGGTCATGAAGAGTCGGATATGATTGAAAACTACTGAACAACAGCAGCAGCAACAGCAATAGCAACAAAAAAACCCACAGGAAACTTGGGGAATTAGTAGGTGAGGATGAGTGGGGAGAGCATTCCAAGTACAGAGATAGGCAAAGAAAGTGCCCAGAGCTAAGACTGAGTGCTTCAAAACAGCCAGAAGGCCAGTGTCACTGCATTGAAGTCAGTAGTAAGGTATATGATAACTGGAAAGTTAGGAGGTGGCTAGGTTATGAAAGGCTTTGAATGCCAAACAAATTTTTTATGTGATCTTGGAGGCAATAGGAAATCATTGGAGTTTTTTGAGTAGGGTGGTGACATCATCAGACCTGTCTTAGCAAAATCACTTTAGTGTCTGAATGGAGGATGGGTTGGAATAGGGAGAGATTTGTGGCAGGCTGTCCTAATAACAGGTTATTTGCAAAAGTCCAGATAGAGCAGTTCCAACAATATCCTGCTTCTCTGTGTCCTCTTCTAAACTTTTTTTAAAAAGAAAAAAATTATTATTTATTTTTAACAATCTTTTTTTGGCTTTAAATAGTAATTTTTTCTTCCATAATTACTAATCGAGAAAATTTTTAGCATTCATTTCTATAAGATTTTGAGTTCCAAATTTTTCTCCCTTCTTCCCTCCCCTCCCCTCTTCTGAAAATGGTAGGCAGTTTGATATAGTTTATACATATGTCATAATGTAAAACACATTTCCATATTCATCACAGTTGTGGAAGAAGAAATGGATCAAAAGTTAAAAAAAAAACTGATGAGAAAAAGTAAAGTAAGTGAAAAAAAATACTTTGATTTGCATTCAGAGTCCATCAGTTCTTTATCTGGGTATGGATAGAGTTTTCCTTCATGAGTCCTCTGTACTTGTCTTGGATCATTGTGTTGCTGAGAAAAGCTGAGTCATTCATAGTTGACTATCATATGATGTTCCTGATACTAGGCACAATGTTTTTCTGCTTCTGCTCATTTTACTTTGCATCAGTTTGTATAAGTCTGCCCAGGTTTTCCTTTGGTGTGTGTGTGTGTGTGTGTGTGTGTGTGTGTGTGTGTGTCTGCTTCAAATGTATTTCTTGTAAGCAACATATTGTAGGATACTGATTTTTGATCCATTTTGCTATCTACTTCTGTTTTATGAGAGAGTTCATCCCATTCGCATTCACCATTATGATTACTACCTGTGTATTTCCCTCCATCCTGTTCTTCTTACTGTCTGTCCTTTCTTTCCTTTCACCCTTTCCCATATCAACAGTGTTTTGCTTCTGTCTACCACCTCCCCTGATCTGCCCTCCCTTTGCTTAGTCTTCACTCCCTCTCTTTACTTTATTTCCTTCCCTACTACTTCCTTGCCAGGTAAAATAGATTTCCATATTCATCTGATTGTATATATGATTCCCTCTTTGAGCCAATATTGATGAGAGTAAGGTTCAAGCCTCACCCCCCTTCATCTTTCCCTCCACTGTAATAGGTCTTTCTCACCTCTTCATATGAGATAATTTTTCCCATTGTACCTCTCCCTTCCTTCTGCACCTATCTTACTCCTCTTTTTCATCCTTATTTTTTCACATCATTCCCTCAAATATCCCTTATACCTGTACCCTCTGTCTATGTTTATTCCTTTTATCTGTATAGTTAGTGATACAATTTTTAAGAGTTATAAGTATCATTCTCCCTTGTAGGGATGTAAACAGTTAAGCTCCACTGAATCCCTTATGTTTTCCTTTCCCTTTTTAAACCAGTTTATGCTTCTCTTGTGTGTTGATATTGGAAGTCAAGTTTTTGGTTCTGGTCTTCTCATGAAGGCTTGAAATCCTTCTATTTCATTGAATGACCATTTTCCCCCCTTGATGTATTATACTTAATTTTGCCAGGTAATAATTCTTGGTTGTAGTTCTAGCTTCTTTGACCTCTGGGATATCATGTTCCATGATCTGTAGTCCTTTAATATTGCAGCTGCCAAGTCCTGTGTGATCCTGATTGGGACTCCCCAAATTTGAATTGTTTCTTTCTGGCTACTTGCAGTATTTTTTCCTTATCCAGATTGTACTGAAGTTTGGCTATAATGTTCCTTGGGCTTTTTATTTTGAGTGAATGATCAGTGGATTCTTTCAAAGCCTGTTTTGCACAAGACGTTATGGCAGATTTCCTTGATAATATCTTGAAAGATGCTATCTAGGTCCTCCTTTTGATTATGGCTTTCAGGTAGTCCAATGATTCTGATATTTTCTCTCCTGGATCTGTTTTCCACATCAGTTGTTTTTCCCATGAGGTATTTTACATTGTCTTCCATTTTTTTCGTTCTTTTGAATTTGGTTGATTCTTGATGTCTCACAGAGTCATTAGCTTCCACTTGCCCAATTCTAACTTTTAAGGTGTTGTTTTCCTTAATTAGCTTTTGTATCTCCTTTTCCATTTGGCCAATTGTATTCTTTAAGGAGTTGTTTTCTTCGGGTGATTTTTGCATCTCTTTTTCCATTTGGCTGATGCTACTTTTTAAATATTTTCCAAACTGTTGACTCTTTTTTTCATAGTTGTCTTGCATCACTCTCATTTCTTTTCCCCATTTTTGAGTTCTACCTCTCTTATTTGATTTTAAAGCTCCTTTTGGAGCTCTTCCATGAGTTCTTTCTGGGCTTGAGACCACTTCCCATTTTACTTTGGGGTTTTGCCCGTGGATGTTTTGACATCATGGTCCTCTTCTGAGTTTGTGTCTTGGTCACCATAGTAACTTTCTATGGTCAAATTCTTTTTCTGTTGTTTTTTGCTCATTTAAAAATGTCTTTTTGCCTTTTTCCTTTTTTTAAGTTTGAACTCTGCACCCAGAATGGAAGGGGCACTGTCTTGGGCCTCTTGTGCCAATGGCTGCAGGTTTTGCCCTCAGGTCCCTGGGGAACCTTTGTGTCTGGTGCTGTGCTGAGGGGGTGGGGTGGGGGTGGACGGCACTGCTGAAGGCAATAGGGATCTGGCAGCTAACCTGGTGATGAGCTAGCATACTCCTAGTGGTGGTGTCTGGCATGTGCTGAGGCCTGTTGTTTTTTTTTGTGTGTGTTTCCCTGGGGCTGCATTGAAGCATGAGAGGTCTCACCCCTGGAGGATGACTGTTTGCCCTGGGCTGTGCTGAAGCATGCGGAGGTCCTGCTTCTCAAGAACGCCTGCCCAGAGCTTCACTGAAGGATGTAGAGGGCCAGTTGTGTAGGACACCCACCTAGAACAATGCTGAAGCACATATTTGTTTTCAGAGCTAGAGTCTGCCCATTCCCCTGGATATGCTAAGGCAGGTGGGGATCCTGTTGTTGGTATTTGCCTGCTTCACCTCACTGGGACTCAAGGCTCTCCCACTGGTTTGCTGAGGTGGGGCTTGCTGCTGGCTTATTAGGATGCTTCTTGTCCTGGACTGTACTCCTGTTTTACCTGAATGAGACAGACCTTTCTTGCCAATCCTCCAAATGCTTCACCCCATCCTTTACACTGGCTCTGCTATTCCAGGATTTGTTCCGGGGCACTATTTTATAGTTGTTTGGAGGTGAATATGGGAGAGTGACAGTGATTTACTGCTTACTCCACCTTCTTGGCTCCTGGAAGTCCTTAACAATCATATTTAAAAATTTGAGTTCCAAATTTTCTCTCTCTTCCTCCCCACCTATTGAGAAGGCAAGCAATATGACATCAATTATACATGTGAAATCATGCAAAATATATTTCCATGTTAGCTATATTGCAAAAAGGCAAGAAAAATAAAGAATGTGAAAAAAATTATGCTTCAATTTACAGTCAGGGTTCATCAGTTTTCTCTCTGGAGGGGGATAGCATTTTTCATCATGAGACCTTTGGAATTGTCTTGGATTAGTTATTTCTTTTATTATTATATATTATTTCTTTCTTTTATTATCACTATCAGATCAACCCCAGTTCTCTCCCTCTCCCCCAATAAAAGAAAAGTTTTCCCTTATAACAGTTAAGAATAGTCACACACACAAATCAAACCCACATATTGATTTTATCAGAGATGTCATAAATATATATCTCATTCTGTAGTTCTATTCCATCACCCCTCAGCCAAGATGTAGGAAGCATGCTTCATTATTAGTCTTCTTAAGTCATAATTAGTCATTGTCTTGATCATAGTTCCTAAACCTTTCACAGTTGTTTTTCTTTAAAATCTTATAGTCATTGTGTAAATTATTCTGGTTTTATTCACTTCAGTTGGCGTCAGGTCATGCAAGTCTTCTTAGGCTTCTATGAATCCATCATGTATATAGTTGCTTATGTTTGTATAACATAATTTATTCAATAATTCCCCAATTGATGGACATGCTCTTATTTTCCAGTTCTTTGCTACAATAAAAAATGATAATATAAATATTTTTGAAATATGAATCCTTTTCTCCTTCCATGAGTTCTTTGGGTAAGTCTAGTAGTGGTATATTGGCTTAAAGGGTATGCAGAATTTAGTGACTTTATTTTCTAGGATGGCTGGACCATGCCATAATTTTACCAGTGCAACAGTTTGCCTGTCCTCTCATAGCCCTTCCAACAACTGTAATTTTCCTTTTTTTGGTCATCTTTGCCAACTGATAGGTATGAAGCAGAACCTCAGAGTTGTTTTAATGAACACATCTCTTATGGTTAGTGATATGAAGCATATTTCACATGGTTATTGAGGGCTTGCCTTTCTTATTTCGAGAACTATATGTTCATATCTGTTGACCTTTATTGAGCAATAGCTCTTATAATTATGTGTTTGCACTGATTCCTAGATAATGTTAAAAAGTAGATATTTTATTTTTCCCAATATTAAATAATTTCATTTGTTAACAATTTTATTGGCACATAATTGGACAAAATATTTTCTAACAATTTCTTTTATTTCTTCATTCATTGTGGATTCTCCTTTTAAATTTTCGATACTAGAAATTTGCTGCTTGTAACTTAGGGTGAGTGTCTATCCCAAGCACATGAAGACTTCCTTGGTGGAATGGGTGGATTTGAATAATTTGTTCCAATGAACGATGGAGGCTGCCAAAATAGGTGCTGTGGAGCACTTAGTAGATCAGACATTGAAGACACCAAGGTCATTCAGTGCATCCTGGGCCATAGCCAGTCATCTTGACTTTTGTCTTGCCACTGGACTTTGATGACACTGGAAGACAGAATGAGGCATAAGACAGTGAAACTTTGTCTCATTTAAATCCAATTTATGAGTCAAAAATATCACTTATACCATTTTACCATTTTCACTTACCTTGAAGTCAGAGGTGACCACCAGAGGGTGACAGGCAAATGACTAAACGGCAGATGCAGATACATTGGGAGCTGTAGTCACAACCATGCACACAGATGGCCCAGCCCATATGGTTGTTTTCTCACTGGATTGAAGCAGCAGTGGGATTTGGCAGCCCCATGGGTGTCTGAACAGCCTCTTTTAAGGACCATACTGCTCACTTCCTGGTGTGAATAAGGGGCTAGAAAAGGTGACCTAAAAATTGTCTGCTTCACCTAACCTAACCCTGGCCAACTTATTGCAGGAGGCAAGGATCCTACTTTACGGTTGAACCATGAAAGATGTACAAAAATTTTTGCGAAGATGTTTTTACTCCCCATTGATATATGGAATGTGCACGTGCCTATGGACAACACAAAATCCCATAGACCTGAAAGATGAACAGTTCTTGTTGCAAGAGAACTCAGCAAGTATCACATCCAAATAGCAGCACTGAGTGAAACAAGGCTGGCAAATGAAGGCCAGCTTATCAAAGTCAGAGCTAGATACATGTTTTCTAGAGCGGCTGCTATTATGGGGAGTGTTGTGAAGCTGGTATAGATTTTGCAATCAAAACTAGTCTAGTCAACCAGCTTTATACCCCTCAGAGGAGTGAACAATAGGCTAATTACAATGTGATTACCACTTCCAGGAAAGTGCCATGTTACCATCATCAGTACATATGCTCCCACCATGAAAAACCTAGATGAAGGGCAAAGAAAAATTTTATTAAGACCTGGAGACCTTCATCATCAATGTGCCAAAAGAGGTCAAACTTCAGACTCCTCAGGTAATAACTAGAGAGATAGCAAGGGGAAAAGTCTTAGCCAAAATTTGGCAAATAGATTATGTTGAACCCCTACCCCAAGGTAGAGGATACAAATTTGTATGTACTTGTGTTGACACCTATTCAGGTCTACTAGTGGTTTGTCCCTATAAGAATGTGACCCAGAAAAACAATTGTAGAACTCTAGATATCATAAATCTGTATCATGGAACCCCAATGAGGATTCAAAGTGAAAGTATGTCACATTTGAAAGGTAATGAAACGAAGAGATGTTGTATATTGAACAATATAGAATAGATGTATCATATTCCATATTATTCACAAGGTTATCTGGGTTAATCGAAAGAATGGATTATTGAAAGAACAGTTAAGGAAGTTAAGTTCTAATAATTCTTATCAATATTGGAAAGATAATTTATTCACTGCTTTATATAATTTGAATAATAGAACCTTGGGAGAAAGTACACCTCTAGCCAGAATGATGTCCCCAAATCAGTTACTACCCGAGTTCCTTTTCCAGTCGACATATGTGACATTTCTTCGCTACTTGTCTTAACAATGAATGTGAGATGCTAATACCTTGATCTTATGCCCACTGGTGTGTGGCCTAGAACCCTAAATGGCCAGCTGTTTGATTGACCCATTTTGCTAGTATCAGATCATCAGTTGGTTTTAGAGTAGGAACAATATGTTGAGTAGAAATTGTTGCTAGTCGATCAGCATGCACATCGTACTCACATTCTGGCATGGTGAGGGCCACGTGAGCATCTACATGAAAAACTGAAAAATTAGTAACCAATATCTTCCCATAATTCTTTGGCCCAGGCTTGTTTATCATAAATTTCCCAATTTTAATTTTTCCACATGTGCATTCATATAGTTAATCCATTAGCTACAGCCCATGAATCAGTGAATATATGACACTTTCCTCCTTGTTCTGTTTTAATAGCTTGATATACTGCCATAAGTTCAGCACATTGATTATTTCCACTTATTCTAGTACTTTCCAAAGTCTGCCTAGTACATGGGTTATATGCTACCACTTTCCAATGTCTTTTATGGCCTAAATAATTTGCTGTCCCAAAAGTAAAGCATGCATGTTTCTTTTGTTCATCACTTAATCCATCATATCCCTCATTCCATTTTACCAAGGACTGTACTGTTTTGTTTCAGGGGATATATCATTTTCCTCCATATCTATGGTTACTATAGATTCATGTAAATATGAAACTCTACTTTTGCCCATTTTAGATATTTTTGAATATACCATTTCCATTTAATTATGCTAGCCTCTTGCGCATGTCCAATTCTGTGGGAAGCTGGGGTATTCATTACCCAGGTCATAATTGGGATTCTAGGCCTTAATATTACTTCATGGCCCAGAGTCAATTGCTCAGTCTCTACCAAGGTCCAGTATGCAGCTAATAACTGCTTTTTAAGAGGGGTATATTGAACTCCACATGAAGGGATTTTCCTAGACCAAAATCTGAAGGGTGCATTTCAGCTTTGCTGTTTTTGCCATAAACTCCAGTTTGTATGTTCATCTTATATAGTCACTTGTAATTCCACTGGGCCACTTGGCATAGGACATAAATCTAGGGCCAACTGTATAGCAGCCTTGGCTTCTTCAAAAGCTTTGCCTTGCTAAAGGCCCCAATCAAATTCATATTTCTTCCTAGTAACCTCAAATAACGGTTTCAGAATCTGCCCTAAATGCAGTATGTGATGTCTCCAATATCCAAATAATCTTATAAACCTTTGGACCTCTTTCTTGTTGGTAGAGATAGGAAAAATCCTGAATCTTTTATTGGGCTTGTGGGAGAATCTCTCACAGCCCTTTATTTCGTTGTATGCCTAAGAATTTTACTGTTTGAGCTGGCCCTTGAATCTCTGCAGGGTTAACTTCTCACCACTTGCTTTTCATATGCTCAATTAAAAGCATCGAACTCTTCTCCACTTCTTCTACATGTTTTCCCTGTATCATCATAGCATTTATATAGTGGATAAGCTATATACCTTACAGTTCTAATTCATCCAAATGCTCACCCACAATCCTATAACAAATAGTAGGGCTATGCAGATATCCTTGTGGCAAGTGGGTGTATACTGTCTGCTCTACCAAGTGAAAGCAAACTGGGATATCTATTTTTAGAATCTATTGGGCTAGTAAAGAAAGCATTGGCTAAATCGGTAACTGAATACCAAGTCCTATCATATTTTTGGATCCTTTCTATTAAGGTAATGGTATCTGTAACAGCAGCGTACAAGGAGGGAGTCACTTTGTTCAGTTGTCTATAATCCACTGTCATTCTCCACATCCCATCTGACTTTTGTGCTGGCCAGACAGGATTATTCTATTGAGTGGTTGTAGGGACTAACACTCCTGCCTCAACATATTCCTGTATGGTATTGGTAATTTCATCTTTTCTACCTGGTGTGTAATACTACTTTAAAGTAATTACTTCAGAAGATTCAGGTAAAGTGACTGAGTCTATCTCTATTTTACTCACTAGAACTGCATTAATTCCTATCTTCCTTACTGCAAATTGGTATCTCCCCTTAGGCAAATTTAAAGGCATATCTCTCAATATATCTATCCCAATGATATATTCAGGAAAAGGTACAATTACCATTGTATATTCTTTCTTAGATAATTGTCCAGTTTTCATCCTTAGTTTTACTTGTCCGGCTAGTATTTTAGCCCCTCCCAGTGTTGTGCCGAAAAAAGTGAGCAAGATCTGGATATAAATTTAGATGTGGATTTATTGAAGCGTGCGATTGTTCAGAGAAATTACTCAAATCGAACAGCAATGAGTAAGGGAAGAGAAAGAGTATTTAAAGGGAAAGAACACAGTTAGATTTCCGTGGAGATGGGGACACAAACCATGGGACAAGCTGAGGCAGGATCATTTCCATGGAGATGGAGACACAAACCATGGGACAAGCTGAGGAAGGATGGAGAAACTGAAAAGGGGCGGGAGAGAGCATGACACCAGTCCTGTGATGATAATAGGGGTTCCATGTTTAAATTTATCGGGGTTTCCATATATGAGAGGCCTCTGCCCCAGTATCTATTAATGCCCTAGTTATAGTAGTTGATCTATTTTTCTAGTACATGGTTAAACTGATATGAGGTCTGTAATCCTGTCTGTATACTTCTTTAATTTGAGTTGGGGCTTGGCCAATTTCCTGTTCTCCCTGCAGGTGTCCCAAACTTGGATACAATAATTCAGGAGGATCTGTAGGAGCAGTTCTTACTTTCCTATTCTGTCTAATATTAAGTCTCTTTTCCTGGTACATCTTGTATAGTTTGTTAGTTGGAATACTATCTATTCTTCCATAATCTATCTCTGCTCTCAATAAAGCAGTAAACAATCCTCTCCTTGTTAATCTATTCCGATTTTGAATCTGCTGGCTATTTTGCTCTTCTCTCTTGAGGAAATTTACCTTTTTCCCATTCCCCTAAGTCACTTAACTGTGAAATCTTATCCAGCATGAAAGAGGGTGTCCTATTTCTCCAATTAGTAGAACCAGAATGATGTGTTTGTAAGTGGGAAGAGCAGTCTTCCCTATTATATTTTTATGAGGAACCATTAAGGGAGTGCTGTGATATGCATCTGCATCTCTGACCATTATTGCAGTTTTCATTACCTCTTCCTTTAACTTTCTCATACAGTTTCTAAGCAAATACCAGGGTTAATCTCTACTAGGCCACATAGAGTCAGTGGGATACTGTTTATTGCATGCCTAGCAGCTAAAGCTAACAAATTAGTCCCATTGTTACCTCCTGTGTTGTTAAGCAAAATTGTCTCATTAGCATGGCTTTTGTTTCTTTTGAGTGGAAGTACTTTCAGCTGTTAAGTGCTAAGCCCCAGGCCCAGGGCCCTGTCAGGTGTCAAACCTGTGTGGGTGT
>CM053624.1:230056511-230083241 GCA_028646595.1 Phalanger gymnotis | reverse complement strand
TAGAACCACTCTTTCTTGCCACTTTTATGTGAGATAATTTACCCCATTCTATCTCTCCCTTTCTCCCTCTCTCAATATATTCCTCTCTCATCCCTTAATTTGATTTTATTTTTTTAGATATCATCCCTTCATATTCAACTCACCCTGTGCCCTCTGTCTGTCTATATATACGTATATATATATATATATATATATATATATATATATATATGTATATATATGCTCCCTTCAGCTACCCTAATATGGAGGTCTCATGAATTATACACATCATCTTTCCATGTAGGAATGTGAAAAAAAGCAGTTCCACTTTAGTAAGTCCCTTATGACTTCTCTTTCTTGTTCACCTTTTCATGCTTCTCTTGATTCTTGTGTTTTAAAGTCAAATTTTCTATTCAGCTCTGGTTTTTTCACTAAGAAAGCTTGACAGTCCTCTATTCAATTGAAAATCCATATTTTGCCTTGGAGCATTATATTCAGTTTTGCTGGGTAGATTATTCTTGATTTTAATCCTAGCTCCATCGACCTCCAGAATATCATATTCCAAGCCCTTCAATCCCTTAAAGTAGAAGCTGCTAGATCTTGTGTTATCCTGATTGTGTTTCCACAATACCCAAATTGTTTCTTTCTGACTGCTTGCAGTATTTTCACCTTGATCAGGGAGCTCTGGAATTTGGCGACAATATTCCTAGGAGTTTTCTTTTTGGGATCTTTTTGAGGAGGTGATCTGTGGATTCTTTCAATTTCTATTTTACCTCTGGCTCTAGAATATCAGGGAATTTTTCCTTGATAATTTCTTGAAAGATGTTATCTAGGTCTTTTTTTTTTTTATCATGGCTTTCAGGTAGTCCAATAACTTTTAAATTATCTCTCCTGGATCTATTTTCCAAGTCAGTGGTTTTTCCAATGAGATATTTCACATTGTCTTCCATTTTTAATTCCTTTGTTTCTGTTATATAATATCTTCATTTCTCATAAAGTCAATTGCTTCTATTTCCTCCAATCTAATTTTTAAGGTAGTATTTTCTTCAGTGGTCTTTTGGACCTCCTTTTCCATTTGGGTAATTCTACCTTTCAAGGCATTCTTCTCCTCATTGGCTTTTTGGAGCTCTTTTGCCATTGGAGTTAGTCTATTTTTTAAAGTATTGTTTTCTTCAGTATCTTTTTCCCTATTTTTTTTGGTCTTCTTTAGCAAGTCATTGACTCGTTTTTCATGGTTTTCTCACATCGCTCTCATTTCTCTTCCCAATTTTTTCTCTACTTCTCTTACTTGCTTTTCCAAATCCTTTTTGAGTTCTTCCCTGGCCTGAGACCAGTTCATGTTTTTCTTGGAGGCATTTGACGTAGGCTCTTTGACTTTGTTGACTTCTTCTGGTTGTATGTTTTGGTCTTCTTTGTCTTCAAAAATGATTCCAAAGTCTGAGTCTGAATCTGAGACTGTTTTAGCTGCCTGTTCATGTTCCCAGCCAACTATTTGACCCTTGAGATTTTTGTTGGGGTAAGACTTCTTGTAGAGTAGAGAGTACTTTGTCCCAAGCTTGAGGGGCTGAGCTGCTATTTTCAGAGCTACTTCTACACAGCAAGCTCTGCCACACCAGCACTCCTCCTCCCCCAAGAATCACTATCCAGTATTGTGACCCAGATTACAGAGTACAGAAACCCTGTACTCCTGCTCTAATCTGTGGTTTAATTCCTCCCACCAGGTGGGCCTGGGGCCAGAGTCAACTGCAGCTGTACCTCTGGAAGTAGCCTTAGAGCTGCACCACCTGGGCGGCTGACTGGAACTCTTTTCACTCTGTCCCAGCAGCTCTTCCCACTAACCTTCTCTGTTGTCTTTGGTGTCTTTGGGTTGAGAAGTCTGGTAACTGCCACGGCTCACTGATTCAGGGCACTATGCCTGTTCTGCCCAGCTCCTGTCTGGTTGGTCCTGGAGCAGCCCATGCTGGGCTCCGCTCCACTCCACTCCCAGCTTCGGGGGATAGACCTTACCCAGTGACCATCCAAGCTGTCCTGAGCTGGAGCCCTGCTTCCCTTTGCTATTTTGTTGGTTTTGTTGCTCTAGAATTTGTTCAGAGCCATTTTTATAGGTGTTTGGAGGGACCTGCGGGGGAGCCCCTTCCCCCTCCCCACCCCTGTTTTTGTGAGTTCTTAACCCAGTTACTGAGATATTTGGGTTTTTCAAACACTAGGTTACCATACTTATTTTCTTTTGTATATAATATACCTAATCTGTTCCACTGTTGGATCTCTTGATTTCTTAACCAATTCCAAATAGTTTTTGATGTTTATTATTTTGTAGCATAGTTTGAGGTCTAGTACAGCTAGACTCCTTTTCTTCTCATTTTTCCCATTATTCTCCTTGAGAGTCTTTATCTTTTGCTCCTCCAAGAATTAATAAAACTAATAAGGCAAATTAGAATTATACATTCTCTCTCTCCATGTAAGTATGTACACATGCATGTACAAACATATATGTATTTATACATATGTAGATAGTGTACATGTATAAATACATAAATGTGTATATATATGTTAGTAAGACTTTTTCTGACTATTTGTCCATGCTCACTCAAATCATACATGTTGGAGTGGGAGGAGATGGGATAAGTTTTCAGACGAGCATTAATTTTAAGAATTCTGTTTTCCAAATTAAGGTTGAAATATATTGAACCTTTAACTTTTCTACAACTTCACATCTTAAAATAACTATTTCTCTACCAAAGGAAACACACTTGAAGTCACATCAATGACTTTGGCATCAATTCTGCAGATGGTTTTAATATGAACATACGGTGATTTTGTCTACCACCTGTGCTGAAATTCTTCTAAACACTGGGGACTTGAAACCAAATGTCAGCCCTAACTTTGATATTTCTTAGCTTTGGTAACTTTTATTCATAACCTTCTCTCAACCTTAAAATCACTTACAAATAGTCTGAGATTCTGTTTACATAATACTGTCGCATAAGTTGTGTACACCACTGTAGTAGCTTGAAGAGCAAAGCTTTAGTGCCCAGGGTGCATCATTCCTATTCTCTGAATGTTTAAAGGCATTTCCCTCTATTTTCTGCTATTCTAGTGAAACATCTATCTTCTTTCCCTGAATATAGTTTCATGACTTTTCCTCTGATTTCTACTTTCATTTTTCTCATTCCAGCATCTTATATAGTTTTAAAGTCTTATATGGCTTCTGTTTTAAATGATTATGAAAAAGGAAGACTTTTCCTAGAGCTTCAACACATTTTACTTTTAGTACTAAATACTTTTATGCTCTTCTTACTTTATTCCTCTTATTAATATTTATGTATAGTTAAACTCCCTCACAATATTTTTCAAGAGACCAGGCTTTAATATTATCAGCAGGACAATGTTAAATGCATATTACTGTGGATATAAAGGCAATTTATAATAGTTAGCCCGCAGGTAAGACAGTTATTAGAATAATACAAAGAAAAAAAGCTTTCATCTTAGTTCTACAACCTTAAGATGGCCACTGTAGTCATGTAGGTATTCTTAAAAGCATCTTTTAATTGCTGATGGGGGTGGTTATGGAATATGGTTAATGAAATATAATGGGATATATTGTTTTGACTTTTTTCATAATGCTTTTCATTTGAAAATGCTAAAAAAAACTTAGGATCTCTTTAAAGATACACACAACTATGCTTTTAGGAGTTTTATTCTTAGTTTTATAGATATTGAGCATAAGCCATGGAGATATTAAATAATTTTTCCAAGATCATTCATGGATTCATAAACGAAAGATGCTGATATTCCTTGTCTCAGATTCCTTAGCCATTAAATGGAATAAACATCTCACATATATATGATGATTTAAAATTTGCAAAGTGCTTACATTAATTCTCATTTGACCCTAATGACAAACATGTGAGGCAGATATAGATGGGGAAACTAATGCTTATAGAAATTAAGTGATTTTTCAAAAGGTCAGACTTAGAGGTATTGCATCTATGTCTTTGTGATTACAGATCTAGTACTCTACCAACCGGGATAATAATATTTATCATATTGTGGAGATAAGATGAGATGATTTATTTGAGAGTGGTTAGAAAGTTTAAAAATTCTATGCAGAAACAAAGTATAATTTTTTTAAATTTAAATTTTTATTTATTAATTTATTTAATATATTTAGTTTTCAGCATTGATTTTCACAAGAGTTTGAATTACAAATTTTCTCCCCATTTCTGCCCTCCTGCCCGCTTCAAGATGGCATATATTCTGGTTGCCCTGTTCCCCAGTGAGCCCTCCCTTCTGTCACCCCACTCCTCTCCCATCCCCTTTTTCCTTCCTTTCTTGTAGGGCAAGATAAATTTCTACACTCCATTGCCTGTGTATCTTATTTCCTAGTTGCATGCAATCTAATTTTTAAGGTGATATTTGCTTCAGTGGTCTTTTGGACCTCCTTTTCCATTTGGGTAATTCTGCCTTTCATTCTCCTCATTGGCTTTTTGGAGCTCTTTTGCCATTGGAGTTAGTCTATTTTTTAAGGTGTTGTTTTCTTCAATATTTTTGTCCATATTTTTTTGGGTGTCCTTTAGCAAGTCATTGATTTGTTTTTTATGGTTTTCTTGCATCATTCTCATTTCTCTTCCTAATTTTTCCTCTACTTCTCTAACTTGCTTTTCCAAATCCCTTTTGAGCTATTCCATGGCCTGAGACCAGTTCATGTTTTTCTTGGAGGATTTTGATGTAGGTTCTTTGACTTTGTTGACTTCTTCTGGTTGTATGTTTTGGTCTTCTTTGTCACCAAAGAAAGATTCCAAAGTCTGAGACTGAATCTGAGTGTGTTTTCTCTGCCTGGCCATGTTCCCAGCCAACTTACTTGACTTGAGTTTTTTGTCAGGGTATGACTCCTTGTAGAGTAGAGTACTTTGTTCTAAGCTTGAGAGGATGCGCAGTTGTTTTCAGAGCTATTTCTATACAGCCAGCTCTGCCACACCAGCACTCCTCCTTCCTCAAGTACTGCCAACCCGGATTAGACTCAGATCTTAAGCAGGCTCTGCACTGCTGCTCTGGTCCACCACTTAATTCCTCCCACCAGGTGGGCCTGTGGCTGGAAGCAACTGCAGCTGTAGTTCTGTAGCTGCCCCACCTCCGCAGCCCCTGGAGCAGTGGCTGAACTGGAACTCCTATCACTCTGTCCCAGAAGCTTTTCCCACTAACCTTCTCTGTTGTCTTTGGTGTTTGTGGGTTGAGAATTCTGGTAACTGCCTCAGCTCACTGATTCAGGGTGCTAGGGCCTGCTCCACCCGGCCCCTGGTCTGGGGTCTGGTTGGTCCTGCCGCCTCCCACTCTGGGTTCTGCTCCCAGCTCTGTGCGCAATAGACCTTACTCAGAGACCATCTAGGCTGTCCTGGGCTGGAGCCCTGCTTCCTTCTGCTATTTTGTGGGTTCTGCAGTTCTGGAATTTGTTCAGAGCCATTTTTTATAGGTTTTTTGAGGGACCTGGAGGGAAGCTCTTGCAAGTCCCTGCTTTCCAGCCACCATCTTGGCTCTGCCCCCAAAGTATAATTTTTAAAGACTTTGCATTTTGTTTCACATCTCAATTCAATATAAAATTTTACAACAAATATTAATAAAAAACAATGGAATACCACAGTCTCCAAAGAACTAAAGCTGTATGTTTCCCAAAGGTTAATAGAGAGACACATGGTAGGTTTAAGTAGGCTGCCACTCCTTACCAATGAGGAGCTGTGAAAGAAAAGTGGAATATAAGATGTTCTAAGAGAGATGTATGACTGGGGAAAGAGTCAAGCTATTCAAGTGGTTAGATAACCACTAGATAATGCAATATATGAAGGGATCTAGAAAGAGATCCCCAGAACATTGGATCGAAACCCTGTGGAGGAGAGGACATCGATATGAGTAATGTCATCTTAAACATATGTAACAATGATGTGGCTTGCAGCTGCTGCTGAGGTGTAAGACCCAATAAGACCAGCAAGAAGAGCTTCCAGCACAGGTTTTTTGATCTGCTTTTCTAAGGGAAGCAACTTTAAGGGGTTAACTATCTCGCTTTAATCAAACATACATGTATCATTCACTTAGTTCAGGGGGAAAAGCCAGCACCCTGAACTTCAGAGCAAATATAAACAAATTACAAGGATACATTATATAAACAGAGCAAATAAACACTAATCAGCAGACTGGCTTCTAGCTGTCTGTCCAAGCAATACATTGTTACCAGAGAAGCACCAACATCTGGGTTTTTCCAAAGCTAGACAGCTCTTAACAATGGCTGCCCGGAGTCAAGTCAAATCACATGACACTCTTCCAGTGAGTGAGAGCCCCAAACAAAATGCTAAACTCTGAGTTTATATACCCTTCTTAGGGCCCAAAGGCTTCATATCTAATCAGCAAAAGGATGTGGGTCTGGAGCTTAGCACCTAGCAAGACTTAATCAAAGGCACTTGATTACTTTAGCAATTCTAAAAGAGAAAACAGTGAAAAAGTCACATATTAATTAATATTACAACATGTTCTTTAGACCCAGGCAAATGGGCAGATAGAATGCTCGGCCTGAAGTTAGGAAGACATCTTCCTGAGTTCAAATCTGTCCTCAGATGCTCACTAACTGTGTGACTGTGGGCAAGTCACTTAACCCTTTTGTTTGCTGAATTGAGGTTCCTTATCTATTAAGTGAGCTAGAGAAGGAAATGGTCAAGAAAACCCTAAATAGAGTCAGGAAGTGTATGAAATGACTAAGCAGCAACAAGAACAACAAGACAACATTAAATTTAAGTTCCTAAAGCACAACTCTGATAATTTTTAATGTTCAAAAAAATTTCATTGGTGCCACATTGCTTACCAAGTAAAGTTCTAACTCCTAATTTTGGCATTTAGAGCTCTCAATTATGTGATTGACAACCTTTCTTCCCCCAACTTTGTGGTCATGCTTTTGACTGTTCCCCTTTCATGTATCTAGTATTCCTACCAAATTATATTACTCATGATTTTCTAAGCACACCTATTTGCTTGTCATATTAGAGTCTACCTTTCTCTCAATAACATAATCTGTTATCTTTAATTTGAGTTCAGTATTTATCATAACTTTTGCAACTCTTTATTCTGGTTCATTTGCTACACCAAGTATATCTTCCTCTTATCTCTGTCTGGTGAATCCTGTCCCTCTTTCAAGGCTAAGAATGGATGCTTCCATTCATCCCCCAACCAGAAGTCAATCTTTTCTTCCTATGTACTTCTATAGCATATAATTTGTATATTTTTATGGCAATGTGGTATTCTCCCTTGTAATACAGTTACTTATATGACAGTATCTTACTGTCCTTACTAGACTGAGTCCTATGAGACAGGAATGATGTCTTATTCAGTCATCTTGCTATCTCCTACAGACTTCACATGGTTCCCTATATACAGTAGGTACTCAATGTACTTTTTATTTAACAAACAAATGAAGAATAGAAAGAGCAAGGATTGAATAAAAGGAGAGGAGATGAATATGGAGATAAATTAGACAAGAAGACAGAAGATGTTGGTTCTGTTCTCTGTGTGACTCTTAGTAGAATCATGGAATTTTCAGCCTGGAAAGTGCCAGGTAGAATCTAATCCAGGTCAATTCTCCTCAATTTTCCTCAAAACCTTGAGCTTCCGAAGGCTGCCTTGTAACAATTTTCCTGGGCTTTCCTACAGGCCTAATCATTCTTCTATTAGACCATCTCATTGCTATTGTAGATTCACTGGTCTGTTACAGTGCTGCCTTCATATCTTATTGCCAGCATATGGTTTATGGTGAATAACTCTTCTATTATTTGCACAGCTGTTGAGTAATATTACGTTAAAACATTACATGCACAATTATGTTCAATTATATCAAATGAATCTATTTTACCTAATGCCTATTCTCCAGGGTTTGTGCATCTTTAGTTACAGGAAGTTGAGTACAGGGTAGCAGATGGTACAACAAAATGTTTGTCAGCTAATAAATTTAAATGTCAAGTACACACCACTATTTTATAATAGACATATATTTTAGTCAAGTATTTCAGCTTATTTCTGTAGCAGAGGTGCTATTGTGCCAAATTCCATACACCTAAGCCTATCTTGGGGTATTGCAGTGCAATGAGGCACTTTTCAGCCTGAAAGCAAGTGGCACTGAGTGCCATTGTTGATTCCTTTGCATCTTAACTTGTCCATTGTCTTCCAGGTCAAAGCCTATCAAAGGAAGTGGGTTTGTCACCTGTTCTTTTTCTGATTTCCTGTGTCCCAGCAATACTCAACTTTTCCTTTGAAGCTGTCTCTGCTCTCACATCTTTTCCTCAGCTCTCTTCTCCCAAGAGCCTCTGTGTATGGCGGCAAAAGGCTGGCCCATTCATGCTGATCCCCAGCAAAGCTTTAGTAATGTACTCTTTGTAAGCCAGAAGATGGGCTGTGCTTATTCATTTTACATCTTGCCCCTTTTGAAATCTCCTGACTGCATGTTTGTTCAGACTGTGCAGAATGTTGTCCCAATGCACAGAGGTATAGAAGGGCAAACAATTTACATTCAACATGCAGGACACTGTATGGACTTATCTGATCTCTTTCTGTCATCCAAGAGTAGCAGATTCTTCTACTTCTCCCCATCTCCCCATTGAAGGATGTATGTATAATTTTCAGGCTAACTCTCTGGTGTATTTGTTCTTCTAGCTTTTGAAGCTGGGCCTTTCCTGACACAGATTTGCCAGTGGGATGCAGACTTACTTCTTTGAACTGAAGCGATGCACCTTTTATTTGGATCTAAAAATCACCTTGAAAGCATGGCATCTTTTAGTCCATACTGCTCCCTACCTTCAGATTTGGCAAACTTTTCTTCATCTGGCTCCATAGCCACATAGGTTGGCAGCTTTGTAAGTCCAGAATACCTTTGAAGTACAAATAAGATGATCTCAGAGGAACACAGGTTGGTCTTGTAATCAATAATAAGGTGTCATGTCCAGGGCAGTACCCAGTAGGGCTTAAGGAGATTGGTTTTACCTTTATCTCTTCTCATTCTCTCTAACCAATTACCAGGAGAATCTGTTTTGAGAGCTACTTTCTCTATCTTACTACCTAGAATCATAACATCATGCTTCCACACCGACTTACAGGTTACAGAACATCCCATATTGCAGGGTAACTGATAGTTTAATTGTTAGCTTTATTATCAGGGGGTTGCAGTTCATATATATATATATGTATATATATACACACATATTCCTATATAAATGTCCATATAAGACATGTTTGTCTACAAAATATCATACGTACATATATCTATGTGTAGTTGTATATATATGCACACACATATTTTTATTTATGTATGTATGTCTGTCGAGTCAGGAAGTCCTAAGTAACTTTGACAGCCCAAGGCATCACTGCAACTGGGCTTAAAATTTCTGTCATTTTCTGAACACAGTTTTAGTTGATAAACATTAAATAAATATTCCATAAACTATCCCCAATAAATCAACAGACATTTGTTAGTCATCTACTAGGTGACAGGCACTGTTCTAAGGGTGCTCTCAAGGGCCTTACATTCTATCAGGAATGCCATATAATTTAACTATATGTAAAATAAATACAAAGTAATTTGGGTGGGAAGGTACATTAGTACCTAGCTATTAAGCTAGGAGAATTAGGGAAGGAGTGATTCTAAGAAGCAGCGATCAAGAACAAGTTCATTCCATACATGAACAAAAAAGAATGTGTAGCTACAAAATCAAGGAAACGTACTGAAAGTGAGCGAGAACCTAATCTTTTACCATGTTTTGTGAAGTGACTATTTTGTTGGAAAATTTTATGTAATAAAGTACAATCTTTGTTCCTTGTTAGTTCCTGTTGGGTTTGCAATCCCACTACTCTACAATTATAATCTTTTTTTTAATTAAAGAAAAAAAAAGAGTTTTAGACAGAGATTTGATTCAGTCCATTTCACATTGTACAGTTCAAGAGCAAATGATCAGACTCTGAAAACATAATGACCAAGTTAAACAAAGTAGGAGAAAACCACAACTTCGGCAAATCTGTAAGTCACTTTGTATTGTTTAACATTTAAAATGAAGTTTATATTTAAGGGCTTTAGAGTGACAGTGTTGCCTGGTTTGGGGCTAGGAAGATCTGGATTCAAGTCTTGCCTCCGACACTTAACAGTTGTGTGACCGTAGGGAACTTACTTAAGGTCCCTGAGCCTCAGGAACTTCTTCAGGAGTTCACTACCAAATTACAGACAGGTTGCAATCTTTGTTGGTGAAATAGTTCCTCACATTCCTGAAATCACAGATCCTTTCTACATTCTTATAATCAATCTTTAAAGTAAAGGAAAAATATTCCTTTCTTAGGTCTAAACTCTCAGTCCAAAATCTTTGTGTGATGCCCTAGTACAAATCTTCAGTTCACAAATTAATTTATTTATGACTTTCCTAATAGCCAAGTCCTGCTGAAGAAGATAAAGTCAAAAATCTCTTTTTAACTCATACAATTTGAAGCTTAGGGCTTAAAACAAAACAACATTAGGTAAAATCATTGGTGAGGGCAGGGGCAGACATAGCCAGGGAAGGGGAGATCAGAACAAAGGAGAAGTCAAGGTCCCAGTCGCCAAAAGGGTAGATACAACCAAGTTTCAGTTGCCAGAGGGTTTGGGTGCCAGATCCTGGGATGTGATGGTCTTTAAGCCAAGGTAGAAGAAGAAAAGGAGAACCAGCAATGGCAATGTGTCTTAGGAGAGGCCAGTCACTTCTCCTAATCAGCTTGAGAAGGTTTCATTGTCCTTCATACCAGGTCAGTTCACTGTCACAGATGAAAGTCATAATTTTTTTTTCAACAGCAGAGTGGGGATGTTCTTGCCTAGACACATTTGATTGATTTCCTGCCTCTGATGTCACAGGCAGGGAGATTAGTTACTATCTGACGGATTGAATATGTAATGTGGCGTATGGAAATTTTCTAAACATGGAAGGCTAAGGATGTTAGACATAGAAAAGAGTTGAACTCATTGTCCGGGACAGAGATAACCTGCTACAAAGGAACCTTACAGGTCTCAGAGAACCTAACTTTCTGTTTTTTCCTATGATCATAGCTGTGAATATTTATTAAACATGAAGATATTTTATGATCGGTAAGATTACTATCACTCCCTGTTAATTTTAGGACACTAGTCCATAGGAATGTATAGTTATACTCTTAGTAAGTAGAAATACTGGAACAGAAACCTAGTCTTAAAAAAAGGATTAAGAATATCAGGCCCAGAAATACTATGCAAGATGATTCTATTCACAGATGAGGAACTGGTAGAAAGCAATCCATAGTATATCCTCCTCATAATGATTGTTGTGCCATCAATTTACTTGCTTATGTAAAGAAGAAATAAAATAGAGAGCTTGTAACATAAGTAGCCAAAAGAATTAATTAATAATTGAGAAAATTATGAAGGGTAGTCTTTATAGTTGACAGAGAGATTAGGGTCATAGAATTTTAGAGCTAGAAGAGACTTTAGTCCAACCCCCAAGAGTTACTTATTTTTCCCCTCAATCATTTATTATTTTGTAATGTTAATTTTTTTTACAATTTTGAATTCTAAATTCTTTCCCTCTGTACAGCCCTTTCTCCACCCATTGAGAAGGTAAGAAATGTGATATCAATTATACAAGTGAAGTTATGCAAAACATACATGTTTCAGAAAAGCAAGAAAAACAAAGTGAAAAAAGTATATATCAATTTGCACTCAGTTTATCAGTTCTCTCTCTTGAGGTACATATCATTTTTTCAATGAGTCCTTTGGAATTGTCTTGGGTCTTGTATTGATTAGAGCAGCAATGTCTTTCACAGTTGATCATTGTTAGAGTATTGCCGTTACTGTGTGCAATATTCTTCTGGTTCTGCTCACTGGTGAAGTGACTTCGTCAGAGTCACATATATAATGTGGATCTGAATTCATGTTCTCTGGCTCCAACTTCAAGACCTTTTCCATAAGACCAAATAGATGGGATGAGCTAGATGAAAAAATGGAGTATAAAATATGTTTGCTATGGGAAAGGAGATATGCCAATTTGTGATGTAGTGACCTTTGCTTGCTAAGGTGTGTGCAAATCCGAGCTACTAAGTTGAGGTATTTGTTAATGCAGATTATTGCTGAATGTTGCTTTGTCTTGAGATAGAATCTGTCATAGCTTCCTGTATTCCTACGGAGGGATGTGCTTGATAAGTTAGTATAAAGATTATTGTTTGACTCTATTCAAATGTCTAGTGGTTTACTCCAGTCACTGAAAATAGTTGAGATGAACACCAAGTTATTAAATCTGCTCTACAGGTCAGTGGCCCTGCATTTCTCACTGTGAAATAAGGTGGAGACTATCATTGATAGAAAAGTCAAATATCTCCCTGCTCGGAGAGAACTATGTGCTTCTTAGAGGATAACACCCCACCCCTAGTCTTCATTCCTAGAAAGAGTGGGTGATATGTAGCTTGTGGCTTATCAAAAGGCCAGACTTACTGTCTGGTTTTATAGAAACAACATACCTATTAGCAGACAAAATGTTCTTTGGGAATATCCATCCTACTCCACTTATACAGAGCAAGCTAACAGACCCTGTTCCTAGAAGTGTCCTTAATTGGATAGTTGGAGAAACATCTATGGAGATTATAGACTTTCTCCACACTAGCCTACTACTCGTGATTTCTGAAGAAGTACGCAGTCTTATATGACCCTAGAAAATCTCTTGCATTTGGCAGCATCGAGTATTTATTAAGCATTTATTAAGTGCCTACTATGTGTCAATTACTGTGCTAAGCACTAAAGCACTACATATAATACTATAGCACTAGAGATGCAAAAAAAAAAGGGCGGAAACAGTTCCTGCTTTCAAGGAACTCACTTCGAATGGTGAAGAAAACATGCAAACAACTATTCACAGAAAAAAGATATATACAGGATAAAACTGGAGAAAATCTTAGAAGGAAAACACTCAGGGGATTGAAAAAGGTTTCTTGCAGAAGGTAGGATTTTAGTTAAGACTTTAAAGAAACCAGGAGGTGGTGGTAAAGAAGTAGAAAATTCTAGGTATGGGGTATAGCCATTGAAAACGCCCAGTTTGGGAGATGGAATGTCTTGTTTGCGGAATAACAAGGAGGCCAATGTCACTGGATTGTAGAGTTTAGGGAGGAGTGCAAAATCTAAGAAGACTCTGTGATTAATGTAATACTGACCCTTGGTGACATTTTAGGATTGAGAATGGTTTCCTGGTGAGAACTGAAGTGAGAAGAGAAACAGTAATGTGAATCAAGTTATAAGTGGGTCAGCTTGTATCGTTAGTGGTCTAGCTATTGCTGTAAGCTGAGCAAGAGAACAGCCTACATCATAGAGGATACAAATGCTGTCTATAAATAACTCAGATTTAATCATCAGAAACATATTGCCAATGGGTCCGCCTTCTAAAACATTCTGGAGACAAATTTTCTTTTTAACAAGATTTTTTGGTTACAGAGACCTTGGGTCTTTAAGGTTGCTTGGAATGTTCACTGTAAGATCAATCTGATTAAATATTCAAATAGCTACAACCTTCCTGCCTTTGTCTCCAGAGGTCTCCAGATACTCTTGATATCCTAAGACATCACACTCAGCTCCCTGGGTTACTGTGTAATAGTTTCTATGGTCACTCGAACCAGTTCTTGTGAAGATTGATTGTTACATCTTCAGTGTGAACGTTTGGACCTTGGAAATCAGCAAAAGGTACAAATCAGCATTTGATTTATTGCTTTGTTGATTTTCTAGACTTAGGAAGGTGATGGAAAAATGTTAATAATGCAGATTAAACTTAAAAGTGTAATCTCTCTCTCTCTTTTTTCTCTTTCTCTCTCTGTCTGATTGGACCTATGGTTTCTTTCGTTGAAGGAATATTTGGGTGAGGAAATTCTCTTTACCAATGCAGGTTAACACCTTCTCTGTGATTTATGGTTTTAGGGAGTTGCCAAGAGCAAGGAGAGATTAAATGATTTGCTCAGGGTCACATAGCATGTGACAGGACAGACTTGGACCTTAGTCTTCTTGTCTTTGAGGCTGGTTATCTACTCCATGTTGATTACTTCTCCTTTCTCCTCCTTCTCAACACATATATACATAGATACGTATGCACATGTATTTTTAATATATCTGTGACATATATTTGACATATATAAATACCTATGTCTATAAGTATGTATACTTCCCTCCCCCTTCCTCCCCCCACCTGTGACAGATGCTGCAAATGGACAATGAGATGGGCCAAGAATTGAAAAAGAAGAGGAGAGACAGATGAATTGCCTTTCGGGAATTAAAAATGCTTTAAACAACTCCAAGTTTCTCCTTGAAACAAATATGCATCTTTTAATATCAGTATTCCTCCAGTGATATTATATGGCTACAAAATATAAAGTATTGTAGTCTCCAAAGAATTAAAATTAGTGATCACCCAGAGGGTGATAGAGTGGTATGTGGTATACTTGAGCAGGATAGGATGTATTACAAAGAAGATGCTACCAAGGAGAAGTGGCATAAGATATTTCATCAAAGAAGTGTATGACAAAAAGAGAAGATGGACCATTGCAAGAGTGAGAGATAACTGATATTTCGATTGTGAGTTCTATTGCTAACTATATGATATCATGTAGATATCATATGGCTCTTAACTTGTTGAATGGACCTCCTGTCAAAATCCTGTGGGAGACTCACAGACGTAATCATGGATGTACAACTAGAAGGCACATTTGAGGTCATCTAGTCATGGAATAAGGCGATCATAGACTTAGAACTGGAAAGGATTGTTAAGGTTATCAAGTTAATTTTACAAATGAGGGAATTGACATTCAGAGAGATTACAGTATTTGCTCAGGTAATAAGCAGCAGATCTGGGTTTCAAAGTCCGGTTGTGTTCAAAGCTAGATCCTCTGACTCCAGACACAACATGCTATCTATTCTGTGCTATGTTGATTTGGTCTGATGGACTGGAGCTGCACAGGATGAGCAGGTTTGAATAGATTGTGACCTATATTACTGGAAGGAATACCTACATCAATGAGATGATAGATCTTCTGGAGTTTGCTACTTTTTAACCTTCAAGTGATCAAAAGAAAACAAAAGCGGTGGGGTGGGGCAGAAAATAGTAGATATCACAGCTACATGTAACAAATGCCAGAATTATTTGACTGGAGGTTCAGAATTTAAAAGCTATCTAGCACTCACTTAGAGGTAAAACCTCTTTATAATGCCATACACTGACAGTCCTGGAGAACAGCAATACTGTTGCTCTCAGATATTGGAACTTTGGTATGGGAGAGAAGACAGCATTTTTAGATGCTCTCTGGACCCAAGTGTATTGGGAATCAAGATGGGCTCTTAGCACTTATTCAACCAAGTGCCCTTGAAGAGTTTGGCCTTTGTTTCCTTGATTAGGAGTGCTTGATGACCTCCTTGCCTCAAAGGAAAGCTAGTTTACATGGGTTTGAATGATATGTTTGTGACATCAGAGGCTTTTGGACCACGTGGGTTTAAGTCGAATTTTTGTGACGATTTTAGGTCACATGGGTGAGTCCTTGTATGACTCACCTTTGGCCCTGAACAGGATATATATGTGCAGAGATTGGCTTTCTCTTTCGGAGCTCTGAGTCACAGCAGGAGTGGTGAGTGACTCTGAGCCAGCCTTGCTGAGCTCCCGGCTGAACTCAGATGTTGATGGCTCCTTGGTAACTATGAATTGTATATGGTCTGTTCATAAATGTATGTTTGTAATTTGTTTGTATTTGCTCTGAAGTTCAGGGTGCTGGCTTTTCCTCCTGAGCTGAGTGAATGATATTTGTATGTTGGATTAAAGTAAGATTGTTAACCCCTTAACATTGCTTCCCTTAGTAAAGCAGATCCAAAGAACCTGGGCTTGTGGCATTTTATGTGCTGGTTGTTGTTGGTTTTATACAGCCACAGTAGCTGCTAGCCAAATTGTTCAAACCCCAAGTGAAAACTAAGTATGAGAGTAGGAGTGTGCTGGTCAATTAACACACATTAACACATTCTCCAAAAATGAAAAAAAAACCAGAAAAGATACGTAACACATTTTTAAGTGTATTGGCATTTTTTCTCTATTACTTTTAAAAATCTAGACAATAACCAAAGCAACAAATCAAGGCCTGATATTTGCCTATTTCCAAGGTGTACATGCTCACATTGAAAATTTAACAGGATCTTGTAAACCAGTACAAGTTAGCTCCAGCACATCCCTGGAAAAGACCTTCCTTAGATGCCTATCTGGTATGTGAACATGGAAGATTCTATTACTCAAATCATCACAGACATCACTATCAGAGGTAGTGATAGCTTCTAATTCTTGTCATTAGGAAAAATACAAACTCAAGCTCATAATTTATCAAATGATGAACTCAATGTCTTGCCTCTCTTTGCCAGCTCTTCTTTTAAGTTCTATTTCTTTTTTGTCTTATACCTTCTGGCTGCCTCCAAGCATATGGCACAGAAATAAAATGCATCACAGAATCACAAAATTTCAGAGTTGGAGGGGATTTTAGTAGCCATTCGATATAATCCCATATCTGAAGAAAAATCTCTTCTTCAGCATACCTAGCAAATAGTTACTTGAATATCTTCTAAAGAAAGGAAAATTATTATTTCCTGAAACATCTCATTCTACTCTTAAACAGCTCTAATTACTAAGAACTTTTTCTTAGATCAAACCTAAATTTGTTTCTTTCTAACTTCTACTCAATGCTATAAGTTATACCTTCTGTGTTCAAATAGAACAAGTCAAGTACCTCACGTATTTCACTTTATTCTTTTACTTTTTAAAAGCTTTTTATTATGGGCTTAATATCAACAAATGTGAACATTTCAATATACAAAGAATAAAAAAGGTTCTCTATAAAACTTAAACTTATGCACAATTTTTAAAATGCATATTAAATTTAACATTATAAAAAATTGCTTTGTTTGTATCTCCTTTGAACTTTCAGTTTCTTTTGTATATTTTTAGTTTTATGGGGCTTTTCTTTTCCTTCCTTCCTTCCTTCCTTCCTTCCTTCCTTCCTTCCTTCCTTCCTTCCTTCCTTCCTTCCTTCCTTCCTTCCTTCCTTCCTTCCTTCCTTCCTTCCTTCCTTTCTTCCTCCTTCCTTCTCCCATTATGGGAAACATGTTCTCTATTCCTTTTTTGAAGACTTGAGCTCCTCTCTTGAGTCCAGTTATTATGTTAACATAGATGACTTCTAAATGTACCTCTGATCCTGACTAGAACTGGGCCTTCTTCTAAGCTACAATTTTTCATGGATTTCAAATTTTTATGTGGGGCATTAGCAAGTTAAAGTGTGACCAAAGGATCTTAACGATTCAGAACCATGACGTATAAGAAACTATTGAAGGATCTATGAATGTTTAGTCTAGAAAAGATTACATGAGTGGTGACAGTTGGAATGATCTCTGTCTTAAAATATTTAATAGGCTGCCATGTGGTGGAAGTTGTAAGGCATCAGATTTTGGCTTAATATAGAAAAAGACTTCCTAACAATGACAGCTCTTCAATAATTGGATTTGTTGTGTTAGGGAATACTTCAAGTAGGGCCTGGACTATCACTTATTAAGGTTTTTTAAAGAGGAGATTGAGTGGGAGTCTGTCTAGCTCCAAGACCCCATGAATCTTTTATCTACCTTTGGGTGTGGAGTCAGGAAGACCTAGATTCAAATTCAGCCTTAGACAGTTACTAGCTATCTGACCCTGGGCAAGTCACTAAACCTCTTTTTGCCTCGGTTTCTTCAATTGCAAAATGGGGATAATAATAGCACCTACCTCATTGGGTTGTTGTGGGAATCGAATGAGATAATATTTATAAAAGCACTTAGCACAGTGCATGACACAGACAGAAGGTTCTATATAAATGTTTATTCTCTTCCTTGCCCCTTCCTAACCAAGCCATTCTACCTCTCAACTTTTCTGTTTCTGTCAATAACATAACCAGTAGCCCTTTGCCTAAGGTGAGAAGTTCGGAATCATCATTAACTTCCAATTCCCTCATGTCCAAAAAGTTACAAAAAAGTTACAAAGTTCTTATGAGTGGTGTCAAACTCAAATGGGAAAGGATTCCTACAGGATGCATGTTGACTCAGAAAACCACAGAGCAACATTATCTATGTTATATTTTTATTTATTTTTAAAAACATTTCTCAATTACATTTTTATCTGGTTCGGGTCTTACTCTGGAATGGCACATTGCACTGAGTCTGACACTTCTTCCTAGTGTTTTCATATTGTTCCTTATAATATCTATCCCTTCTTTTCTTTTTCAGTTGCCATTATCTTAGTTCAGAGTTATGAATACATACCTGTAATAGTAGTATTCCAATACAAACCTACTTCTGTTAGCTTTATCTCTGCATTTAAAAAGTCAGTTATTTAAAAGGTAAAATATACCTGAGTTTTTTAAAGCCCTTGGGAAAAGAGCCTCTGACAGACCACAGAATCACAGAATTTTAGAGTTGTAAGGTACCCTAGTAGCCATCTAGTCCAACTTGCACCAGAAAAATGGATCTGTTCTACAATATACCCAACAAGCGCTCATGTGGCCTTTGTTTAAAGACCTCTTGTGAGAGTGAACCCTTTGTTTCCTGAAGCAGCCCATTACATTTTCAGACTGAACTAAAAGGAAGGTTTTTTCTTTTATCAAGCTAACACTTGTATCTTTTGAACTTCTAACCAGTGCTCTTGGGATCAAGAAGAAGAAATCTCTTGCCTCTTACACTTGACAACTTTTTAAAGAGTTGAAGAAAATTACTAGGATATCCAAACTCTTCTCTTGATGGCTTTAAACCACACTTTAGATTCTGAATTCTCTACATAGCATCAACTACGCTGGCCATTGTATATAAACCAGGTTCATTTCACAGGTCCAGTTAGTGACTTCCTTCAGCAGCCTAGGTTGCAATTCATGTGTGTTAGGTTAAAGGCAGAATTCAGAACCACCAACTGTGCTCCAGCTGTATGTAAGGGAAAGTCTGGGAGTATGGCAGGGCCACTAGTGTTGGCACTAGTGCAGGCATGAAGAAGGTCTGTCAAATGGGATCACCTGATACCAGGGATTGGAATTAGAGAGAACCAGACGATCTGGAGCTGATTCAACACCAGTCTGACTATTGCTTTAAAGGGTAAAGTGGAGAAAAGTAATAATTGTTTAGCAATTCAAGATACTATCTAGAATTTACAAGTGGTAGATAGCTAGCTAGGTTAGAGTATGTAGACAAAAGATGGGCAGTGGAAAGCACAGTGTAAGTTATGAGAAAACAGCATGGTACAACAGAAAAAAATGAACTAGGAGTCAGAAAACTTGAATTCTTGCCTTTTTGTCATCTTAATGTGTGACTTTGGATGATTCACTTAATTTTTGCCTCAGTTTCCTAATCTATAAAATGAGGATACTGATTTCTAGGGCATATTCACATTTTTTTTTACAATCTAGGAAAAGCTCAGAGCCCTTCTGTTTATTGACCATACCCAAAGTGCAGCAATACAGAATAACTTGATTTTGATAGGCGCCTTAAAACCTTATTATTCTTTCTCACTAAGTGCTTACCAAAGGCAACTTTAAAATAATAAACAGGAAAGAAGCAAGTATTACATTTAATGGCTAGCCTAAGTACTGGCACTTAAATCTGGAGCAGGATAAGAGAAATGAGATGGAAAGATTGGTTTGAGCTCTACAATTGTTTGGAGACTAGGTCTGACAGGTCAAGATGCCATTTTGTGCACTGCCACGGTGATGCCATCATGTTTCTGGATCATTATATTCCCTTTGTCTGACTCTAGACAGACCACAGGAATATCTGTTGGGTCGGAAGTTAGTTTAGCAGCTTGTTGGGCTAGGACAGAGATCACCCCTGCATGTTCATCTGACAGGGTGCCACGGCAGCCCAGGTTCAGTCCCTGGGAGTCCGTGCACAGGATGCCGACAATGGACGGGTTCTTCATCGTGTCCTCGAGGTGCTGCTCCAGAGTCGCCTCCATCGCGGGTCCATATTCACATTTTTTAAAGGATCTAATAAATGTGAAACTTATTTAAAGCTGTACAAATGTTTTGACTGTTATGGGGTAGGATGAATGGTTAGTTCATAGATCATCCTGTTCATCTTCTCTCCAAGGGGGACTTGAACCTTAATTATCCTATCCTGTACTGATCACATTTACTAACCATAAGAAAATTCTTTGTAGATGTGAAAATCATGTTGGCCATTGCTGATAGGCAGCAGAAATAGTTTAAATAATTTTAACCCCTTCTGTTTATTTAATAATTTCATATCTCTTAGAAAAGGCATTATACAATTTCTATTACTGTATTTATACTATAATATATGCTGCAATGCATTCAGCAATTTAACTGAAATGTAATAAACATTAAGTATTTGTTATATATAGAAAGGTACTAGGGTAAAAGACAAAGACATAGTTCCTGCACTCAAGCAGCTTATAGTCTAGGAGAAAGGTACAATAAATGCATAAATAATACAAAATAAATTATAATAAGTACAAAGTGCTATTCAAAGTCTCAGAAGGAAGTGTCTCTAATAATAGGTATAGGACTTTTCTAGTCATTCAAAAATTTTCACATTGTCCCTATTGTGACAAATGATACCATTTTATTGATTTTATTGATAACTTCTGTTTTAAGTCATGTTCAGTGATAAAAATATTCTCTCCTCATTATCCTTAATAATAAAGATTTTAAAAGAAAGAGAACAAGAAGCAGTTTGACAAGACTATTCACATCTATTTTGACAGTATATGCAATATTCCATTCCCTTTGCAAAGAAGGGCAGAGGTCCATTTTCTCAACTCTTCTCCAATTCTAAACTTTGTTGTTATAATTACACAGTGTTAATGTTGTTGATTTTTCTTTTTCATCTATATTATTGTAATCTGTATACATATTGTTTTCTTGACCCTGTTTTTATCAGTTCATACAAGTGTTTCCATGCTTCTCTGAATTCTTGGCATTCATTGTTTAACATCGTGCCATAATTTCCTGTTACATTAATGTAACACAACTTATGTAGCCATTGTCTCATCAATGAGCATAGATTTTCCTTGAATGGTGCCATTTTCAAAATATCTGACTAGGCTTTTATGACTTTGGAATAAAACAAAGATAACTGAACCAAAGAATTGAATCCATTATCTTGACCTCATTATTCCCATGCCCTAATCAAATAATCTGACTCTTCACTGGTAGCATCTATATTGCTAGATTAAAAGTTTAGGGTTTACGGGAAAGAAGAATTTTACTATGTAATATAAAAATCACTTGTTAGACACTTTGTTTTCCGCCCTCTGAAATATAAACAGAAGCTGACCATATGCTTTAGCATCAACTATGCAAATAGTCCCCACATCAGCCAAGATGATACATATCAGAATAAACATGCACATCCACCAGGACTCTGAGAAGATGCCGCCAGAAACTAATGAGTGACTTGGTGCATAATTTAATCCTGGAGTTTGCATTTCCCTTCTTTTTTCATAAATATAGAACTGAAAGCCAAAGCATCTCATTAAGCAAACGTAATAAAGAAAAGCAAATTAAATATAATCCAGCTTCTGACCAACAAGAGAGTCAACAAAATCCCAGAATAAATACTTTACTCTTTTCAGTAACTAGAATAGTAGTTGAGAACAAGAATCATTTTACCTGTAGCAGGCATTCATGTCAGAAAACTAGTTGACTACTGATGTTTTAAAAAAAAAAAGTGAGGAAAAGAATGCCCAGCAGATGGCACTCCTGATCTACAGTTCTCTTTTCCATTGCTGGCTCTCAAGTCAGATGTAGATCAGAGAGCTACATTTCAAAAGAGAATTATGGATGCCTGCATCAGGAACTACCAAAAAAGTAACCATTTCTTGTGTCAGTCAAAAACCAGCTCCCTGTGGAAAGGATTTAGCTTATTTGACCTTGGAAACTGGAGGCTTAGCTTACCCATTGAGAACCAAAATTAGAGTGAGAGATGTGTTATGTTTCTGATTTCTTCTATGTAAAAATAAACCCTGTGATATGGATATGCAAGACAAAGAGGAATATACCTGATGACGTTGTTCCCACACCCCATTGTTCATATGCAGGATGAACACAATGCAGTGTTTTATATTAGTTTAATTTGTTAACATTACATTCTTGAAAGAATATTCACCCCCCCACCCAAAAGATTGAAAAAAATCCCCTAAGGAGGTTATTATACCAAGAGGTTAACTAGCACTGAAAATTATAGCTATGTGTTTTAGCTGTTTAGAGTTAGTTACATCAGCATTTTCATTTTAAACCCTTGTTTTTGGGAGAGTAAATTTGATTGTCATGAAGATTCACTATACATTTTAACTTGACGTGATTCTACTTAAGTGTCCTCTCTACAGAGGCCCCATTCTATCTGTTAGTAGATTCTATCTATACTCAAGAAGACCTGAGTTGAAATCCTATCATTGACACTTACTAGCTCTGTGACCAAGTCTTTCTACCTCATTCAGCCTTAATTTGTAATGAAATTATCTGTAGCCTTTACCTTACAGAGTTATTGGGAAAATCAAGAAATAATGCATATAAACATTGCAAACTGTAAGTTGAGTTAACGAGCACTTATCCAGCACCCACTAGTACAATGTGCATATGCGGCTGTGTGCTTATATTTACACAGATTCATATATATACTCAACTTACTATAGGTATCTTGCTCATTAAAAATGACAATTTGAAACAAAAATTACCTCATAAAATAGTCATTTAAAAATTGCAAGAATTTGAGCAAGCCAGCTTAATACTCACATATGGTAACTAAATTGACAAAATATAATTTTATTACCCTCAAAATCTAATCATTAAATGATTACTTGGATCAGTGATCCTTGAACTAAGATAGAGCCACATGATGTGATAAGGCCTTAGAGGTGTCTGGGTAAATAATACATATTTTCAAAATGAGTCCTCATACTGAGATATGTATTTCTTTGAAGGAAACATTGCAGTCAATTTAGTAAACAATGAATCCAAACAAGATCACTGTGTATCCAACATCTCTTGTATGCTGTGTGAGGAGTGGCGACTGTGAAGCCCGTCAATTGCTCACTGCTTAAAATCCCCTTTCTTTTCATTTGGACTTGGTTTGTAAAAAAAAAAAAGTAAAACGAAATTTATTTAAAAAAACAGTGTGTTGAAGTAGAAAAAAATAAAGATTGGAGTTAGAAAGTCTGCTTTCTAATCCTGGCTCTGTTATTAAGCAAATCAAGTCAATTTTGTGAGCCTCAGTTTCCTCAAGTTGAAAATGAAGGAGCTGGACTCAGTAATCTTTAAAGTCCTTTCTGACTCTAAATCTGGATCCTGTGCAATTAACAATTGTGGTAATAGAAACTTCAAACCCTGTATAGGGAAATTTCTCTATAAGGCTCAGCTGGGTCCCTGAAGTTTCATGAGTTCATGAAATAGTTTAGCAAGTGCAAGAATGAGTGCACACATTGATTTTTTTCCAGCCAATAAGTAGACGAAGACCAAGGCAGAAAAACAGGTGTGGAAAATAGCGTGTCGATACCTAGAGAAACAAGACTATTACATTAATTGAGGGAAATGAGAAGAAGTCAGGTATGTGATTATTTGTTAGTTCTTAGTTGTTGTCACTGGTCTTTGTTTCACGGCCTTTGGAGCTTAGAAGTACCAGCTGAGTATCTGTGTGTGACCATTCGCACTTGGAATCTTCATACCTGAATCAATAACATTCGTTAAATGCAAAAAAAAAATATTTGATGAAGCAACATTCATAGCATCAAGTCAGTCCAGTAACAGTAGAGAATCTTGGGAGAAAACCAGAAATTAGTCCAAGAGATTTAGAAGATAGTGTATATTCAGATAAAACTGGCTTGAATTTCTATGATCCAAAAAGGCCCCATAGGGTGGGATGGCATAATATCTGGAATGAAATAAAAATTTCAATTATTCTATTCACAGTGAGCCATCGGGGAGGTTTATTAACATTTCCACCACACTTTTATTCCTTTTTACCTTTTTGCCATTCATCCACAAAATTGATTTAAGCCCTCAAATATTTTATAGGAGTTCAAAGGCAGATAACCCCGGAGTTACCAGATTTCTCAGTTCTTCCCAAGAACATAAGGCAGAGTTGGGAGGATGACAAAAGTAACTGGAATGGTTTTTATCCCTACTTTTCAACCCTGTGTCTCCGTTTCCCAATCTCCCCTCACTTTCCACCCTGCTCTTCTGCTCCCGGTTGCGAGGAAGATATAGTACTTCTTTGCTAAGGGCAAATCCTCTCCACATGTTCCTTATCCTATTCCCTCCCAAAACCTTCTAGAAGTTGGCCTTTTTGGCCATCTCTTCTCTCTAATCTTTAATTCTGCCTTACCTGCTCTCTCTTTTCTTACTCACAACTTGCTCAGATCCTTAAAGAAGACTTCAGTTGCCATCCCTGAAAGATATTTCCTTACATTTCACTGCCAGAGTCCTGGTCATCTGTACTTTCCGTTTCCACTTCCTTACCTACCACTCACTACTTAACCCCTTGCAATAGTACTTTCAACCTCACCACTTTACTCTCTCAGAGATCACCAATCATCCAATTGTCTTTTCTCAGCCTTTATCTTCCTTATCTTTTCTGCTACTTTTAGGATATCAGCCATTTCCTCCTGAATACTTTCTCCTCCCTGAACTCCCATGAAACTGTCCTTTCCTGGTTCTTGTCCCATATATCTGGCCACATCATCTTAATTTTCTTTGCTGATTTACTGTCCATTCACCATCCCCTAAGCATGTAAGCATTGGTGTCTGCTAAGACTTTCCTGGGCCATGCTCTCTTTCCAGCTCTCCCTAGTTGATCTTAACAGATTCCATGGGTTTCATTATCTTTTGTATTTAGATGATTCTGAAATCTATATATTCAGTCCTGCATCTCCAACTTTAAATTGACCATCTTTGATTCCAAGAGTTTATTGTACTAGGTTGTGTCTAGTAGAATTGCACTGCAAGAAACAAGTGACTTGACTGATGCAAACACAAACACAGACCCTCTAGATTCAGACAAGAGATGCCGAACCAGAAACCACCCATTCGGGGCCAGAGAAAAGGGATAATTGGCAACCAGCACCTTGAGAGCCTAACAGATCCTGACAGGTTGGCTAACATCTACAGTGACCATCCACCAGGGGGTTCTATGTCTCATTGAGTTGTCTCTATCCATGCCATTGTTTTACTAAAGCATTTAATTAAGGTGGCAGGATAAACGAAACACATTAAGATCCAATACTAATGTATCACTTGCAGCCTACATCGAGATACCCCATTTGTCTGGATTCTAACCTCCCTAAGCAGCAGGGAAGGCAAGACCCAGACTTCCTTTCAGCTCATCTTCCAACCAGGAGCTGAATAAAAAGTTTTTCACTCATAGACTGGGAGATAACTAGAATTGTACTAATAGATTCAGGGCTCCTATTGTGTCTTCTAAAAGCTGTATATACAGATTATGGCTGCCTACAGGAAAGGAAGAGGGTGCTGACTCTAGGTTTTCAGACGTTGCTGTTTCCTGAGTTTTTTGCTGGGCTTTAGTATATCCTTGAATATCATATTCCCAACCCAGAACTGAAACAGGGTGCAGATAAAATATCTCAAAGTCTATGACCATATGGCACAATCTGACTGTCATAAATCTGGGGTCCACAGCAGACGGAACAGTAAGTGCTCTCTGGCACCAAGTGTCTTCCACATTTGACACTGACTTTTTCTCTATATCTGTATCTTTAGATCTCGAAAAAGCTGGTTGGGTTTCTCCACAGGGAAGCAACCACTGCCTGTAATCAATCTCTTTAAAGGAAAACAGTTCAACTTGATTGCCATTGTTTCCCCCCAATCTCCATGAAAATGAGCAGGTGCCTTGCAGGTTGTTTTTGCATTTTATTTCCATAGCCAAGGAAGTCACAAAGATATATCCTGCTACATTGATAAGACTTTGTCCTCTTCTTTAAGATGCTTCAAATCTACTGTATCTTAGGTGAACTAAGGGAAAAAAGGTTTTAATGACTAGGCCAGGAGAGCTAAGGAAGGCTGATGCTGGACACTTGCTCTGGAGCCAGAGGCCCTGGGCTTAAATCTCTCCTTTGACATCTTTGACCTGTGTTACCCTAAGCACCCTAGAGCCTCAGTTTTCTTATCTATAAAATGTCAAGCTTGGTCCCTTCCAGCTACTGTCCAATGGCTGGAGCAGAGACTATTTGTGAGGAAGGAAGGCAGAGAAGGCCTGAGTCAATTTACTGAAAATGAGGAAAACCTAAAAGACTGTGGTCTGGGTTTAAACTACAAGTACTATCCTCTAACTGTTCATAAAACAATGATAACTCACATTTATCTAGCACTTTAGGTTTCATGAAGGAGAAAGGACTGTGTAATGCTATATATGTTTATCCCACCCACTATCTTCCTTCCATTTATTAAGGAGCAGATGTGGAGAGCTCTTTAGAGCTCCCTAAGCCTTGGGGCTTTTAGTCAATCTCTAGTTAATTTCAAATCCTTAAGTCGATTGTTTGCATTTAGTTCATTTGGCCCTTTACTTTCTATTCCTTAAATCTGACATTTCATCTTCTTACGTTTGTGCTTTTTTCATAGTCTGTACTCCATACCTGGAATACACTCCTTCCTCACTTCTACTGAGAATCCTTAGCTTCTCTCAAGGCTCCACTTAGT
>CM053624.1:230044011-230054011 GCA_028646595.1 Phalanger gymnotis | reverse complement strand
GCTACTTTCCATTTACTCTGTATGTATCTTATATGTACCTAATTCAGTAGCATTTAGTACAATATATCGGTTGTGTGTGTGTGTGTGTGTGTGTGCATGCATGGAATATAGGTTTCTTGAAGGCAAGGCTTGTTTTTGCTTTTTCTTTGTGTCCCCAGGATTTTGCACAGTGCCCGGCACACTTTAAGCAATTAATAAATGCTTGTTGATTGAACCACTCACTAAATATGTGACTTTAAATAAATCAGCAAATTTATCTAAATCTCAGTTTCTTCACCTGTAAAATGAGGATAATATTTACCTTACCCACCTCATGGCATTATTGAGAAGACTGAATGAAGAAGGTAACATGCAAAAAGGATTTTCACAAATAAGGACTGTTACGTTATATTATCCTACCACACTAGTTTGTGTCAGTTAATTGTTGGCACAGCATAACTAGTCCCATGTTCTCAATATGGTAGTCATTAAATAAGTATGTTTTAATTGATAACATGACCGTATTTATAGAGGGGACATTGTGGCCCCCCCCCCCAATTTTTTAATGCTGTGAGAGAGACAATTGTAGCTAGTAGATGCAAAGACTACTCTCTGCTCGCTTCTCACATTTTCATATTTCTCAAATTCTCCGCTCACTGTGCACTTTCTCATTCTGTTGTGATCAGCGGATTGCCATGGGAAGCTGTGTATAGGGAGAGTTTGGATTAAGGGTACACATGATAGGTTGTAACTAGGGCTCAACATGAGAGTGGGAAAGTGCAGTGAAGGATAGTTTTTACTGCTCAATATTTCAACGCCCTCAGGTTTCAAAAGTGTGAGCTCTTTCTCCACCAGATTGTAACTCTTCCATGTTTTAGTAGGTCTTTGTGAATTGCTGAAAGTGAAAAAATTAATCATCTTGCTGTCAATACGGTATTACTTTAAAGACTGGTGATTTTATCAAGTGGAAAGGGTACTTCTTCTATCAATGCAGAGCAATAGCATAGTGCTAGGGAGTTGTTTGAGATTTTGGCAGAAAGATTGTGACTTGCTCAGGGTCACAGAGCTGGTACATTACTTGAACTCAATTCTCCCTGACTCTGAGAACACTACTCTGTTCATTATGTCATACTTGAAGAACCTCAAATTCACATTTAATTAAAATTATCTTTTGTTTTAACATTGCTTTAGTATCCCGACAAATCTCTCTTACTCTTCCCAGTGAGTCATTTATCATAACAAAAAATGAAAAAGAAATGGGAAAAAAAGATCAGTTCAGCAAAACAAACCAATACATCAAAAAAACAACTCTGATAGTATATTGAATGTTCCATATCTATAGTCTTCCACCTTTGTAAAGAAGGGAAGGATGTAAACTAAACATATGTTTAGTGCTAGAAGATTCAATTCTCCAAAGCTTATAGGTATTTATTTTATGGCAAGTCAACATTCATGGGCTATAGTTAAGGCTCAAAACTTCCAGATGATGGTAACAAATATGGTGGCAGAATTTTCAAATGCAGGCCAATGATGTGCATTTGTTGTTTTTAGAACTTTGCCTACGGTATATGGATGCCTGTCCTTAACTCACCCCAAGTCCAGGTACTAGATTCCATCTCTGTGCAAATAGTTCATTTTTGCTTGTCACAGACTCATGCATCCTGCCAAGCCCTGCAGTGCCTCCCTAATGATTTTTGAGATTCTCAGAAAAAACAGAGAGTGATAGAAAAATGCTGCCTTTGGGTTTTTTCCCCCTTCCACAACCATCCTGTAACCTGGTATGTTGAAAGTTTTGAGCTTGCTTTGGATCAGAGAGCAGTTAGGTCAGGGGGTTCCTTACTTTTTTGTGTGAAGGGGCTATTTTTTATTTTCTCAAATCCTTGAAATTGTGGATTTGGAACACATTGGAAAGACTGGTTGTTTGCAGGGAGGGAGTGTAAGGATGAAAGCTGTAGCCTTGTGAGGGTAGGTTGAATTCACAATTGACTAGCTGGTGGCCTTTGAGTCAGGCTGCAATAGCTCAAACTAAGGTTATAAAAACAGAAAGGCATGCAATAGTTGAAAGTAATATGGGACCAAAAATGACAAAGACCTGGGTTCTATCTTTGATCTGTTACTTCATTGCTTTGTGATTTTGGACAAGCTGCCAGTTAACATGTCTGGGGCTCAGTTTTATCACCTTCAAAATAGGGAGAATAATTAGTACAATGGCTTACTAATTCACTATACTGCTTGGAGGATCAAATGATATAAATGTATGAAAAAATGCTTTGAAAATTGTCATGTACTTTATAAATGGGCAGAGACCAAGCTAGCCTAAGGCAATGGGAGCTTTTGCCCTAGGGCACTGACCTCCAGGTACAATCTGCTTCTCCATAACAGTCCTCTAGTTTACTTGTCCTACTCCTTCACGTGTTCCCCAGTTGTTGCCCCAACACCCCATTTTCATGATGCTTGCTTCCCACTGACTTCCTTCTCCCTACACCATGCCCATCCCACTGCTACCTCTCTTCTTCCTCCTTATAAAGACTGGAGTGTTGCTACCAATAAATGATGCTGGCAAACTTGCTGCCCCTCTCATAGCTAGAGCTTGTGGAGGTAGTCTGTCTACTGCAACCCCTTACCCAAATTGAATGTGTCTCTGATGCAAGAATTTCTTATTATGCATCTGCAAATTGTTTTGGTGGTATTTTTTGTTGGAGGTAAGAATAGGAAATAATCCCTAGATTTACACTGAATAAGCAGGATTACCACATTGAAGAATTAAGGTGATAAAGCTGACCTTGTGACTATCATGTTATACTGCAGTTTTGTTGGCAAGAAATAAGTCCAGCTCATTTTAGCATGGTTCTTTCATGATCCCAGAATCACAGTGCACTATCAGGCTTCAACATGTTTTCATAGACAAAGCAATACTATTCTGCAGATTGAAGAGCTGTACAGGAAATAGACCAAGAGTTGCCAACCCCTGACCTGAGGACTATGATGACTTTTCTATGAAGCTGTACCCCAAAATGTCCAAACCAAAAGCAAATGACAATATTGAAAAAATTGCTCAATGATAAACACAGAAATCACGTTGAGTTTTAATTAATTATGCAATTCCATATTAACCTTTTAATAAAAACTGAAGGGTTTTAATATTTCCCATTTAGTTCACTTCAGTAAGTACTTATTAAATATCATACGCCAGGCACTGTGCTAAGTGTTGGGGGTACAAAAAAAGCCCTTGCCTTCAGAGAGTTTACATTCTAATGGGGGAGACAACATGTGAACAAATTATATACAAAGCAAACCGAGAAAATTAAGAGGGGCTGGGGAAGGTTTCCTGCAGAAGGTGAGATTTTAATTGGGATTTAAAAAAAACCAAGGAAGTCAGTACTGGAGAGGAGAGAGAGCATTCCAGGCATGGGTGACAGCCAGAGACAAGGTCTTCAAGCAGCTAGTATCCTGGGGAAACAACATATTCAATTCAATAAATATTTATTAAATGTCTATTTGTGCTAGGCACTGTATAACATAAATACAAAATATATGAAAGCAAATACAAAATAATTTGGTAAGTGTAAAAATGGGAAAAACTAAAAGGGCTTTGAATGGAACAAGGGATTGTGAGAGGGAAAGGGGAAGAAGGAGAGCATGGCAAAGATGAGAAACATCCTGTACAAAGGTATGTAGGCAGGAGCTAGAACACTGAGTTGGAAACAGTAAATAGGCTTGTTTGGCTGAAAAACAGCAGAAGTGAAGGGGAATAAAGGAAAATGAGTTTGGAAAAATAGCTTGGAGACAGATTGCAGAGGTCTTTTAAAGACTAAACAGAAGGTTTATATTTTATCTTGGACTCAATTGGGAGCCACTGAAGTTTCTAGAGCATGGAAATGATATATTTTCATCGTGCCTATTCACATTTAGCATAATAAGTTAGATTGAGGTTATAAGTCATAGCACATTAAGTTCTGTGCCGGTAATTTCTTATATGTAGTTAAAAACACTTTGCAGAAATTAAAATCTATTGTTTTAGGGACATTTGAATAGAGGGTTGCCAAGATTGTTTCTAAGAATTTTATTTTCTCAATTACATGTAAAAACAATTTTTAATATTAATTTTTAAAAATTTTGAGTTCCAAATTCTCTCCCTCTGTCCTTCTCCGCACTCCTTTAGAAGTCAAGCAATTTACTATAGATTATATATGTGTAGTCAAGCAAAATGCCCAGATTGTTTTTTGCTTTTCAAGGATTCTATCTTACAAAGAAGAGAGCTTTCTCTGACATCACCTTTGTACTGTATTCGTCAACCTAACCAGTGTTGATGCCATCAAGAAGACTGTGTGCTGGAAGTTTTACAGAAAATTTAACTGCTCAAAACAATTCAATAAGAATTTTATATCATCCCACCTCATGGTGTGGGTTTGACTAGGTGGGAAAGAGCTCGTTCCTTTATTCACAAACATATATTGAACACTTATTATGTGTGGCATAAATAAAACACTTTTTAGGTTTAAAAAGAGCTAATAATACGAGAGGGATCTGATATGCAACTAAACTACAAAATGAAGTATTAAAAGTTCTGTGACAGTTCAGAAAATGAAAAATTCATTTCTGAGGGAAATCAGAGATTTCTTTATAGATTAAGTAGCATTTCAGCCATCCTTGATGGATGCGTAGGATTTCAAAAGGTAGAGACAGATGGAGACAGCTTAGGTGGAAAGAACAGCAATGACATGGTAGAACAAAAGTGCAAGATATGTTTGGAGATGGCTAATAATCCAATTGGCTTCAGCATGAGGACATGAGGGGGATAATGGGAAAAAATAAAGATGGAAAATGAGACTATGGTCAAGTCATAGGGAATGTTGAATGCCATGAGTATGCTAAAAGGGCAAGCATGAAGGAAAGGCCTGTGGGGTAGAAATTGCTCCCCTTTTAATCTAACCATGGAGCTCTGGTTGAGAAGGCAATTAAAAGAATTATCAGAGCCAAAGGGAAGCAGTCAGAGGCTATCTGTATCTGTTCTGAAGTGTGTGTGTGTGCGTGTGTGTGTGTGTGTGTGTAGTCAGTGAGGAGGGTCCTTCTATTATGCATCCCCAAGGGTATGCTATACAACCATAGTCTCCTTTCTTGGCAGCATGGTGTAATGGTTAGAGATCCAACCTCAGAGCTAGGAAGATCTGGCTTCAAGTCCAACCCCTGACACAGACAGACTGTCATTTAACCTCTCAGTATCTTAAGCAACTCTGTAAGGCAAGTTGCAGACCATATAAAATCATAGGTCTAGTTAAGAACAAAAACAAAAACGTCCATTACTTCTGTCAATCACAGCTTCACAAAACTTACTTGAAAATTAGGTTTATTACAAGAGGAATGAACATGCGTGTGGAAATAAAAGCCCGAGCAAAGAGTTCACAGTTCTTACAGAAGTTTGCATTTTTATGATAGCAGATCAAAGGGAGGGGAGGATACCAGGAAGGGACATGACATGGGAGGGGAAAAGGTGCAGCAAAGGTGGGAAAAAGGGTAAAATCCCTCCCAACAGGGAAAAGCAAGTTGATGGCAAAAGCCACATTGTTTTTCTCTTGGGAACTTTTAGACTATGAAGATAGGAGGGTCTGTTTATCTACAAAGGACCCCACAAGCACAAGCATTATCCCAGTCTGGCATAGACTGTCTGGTGCCTGTCTTGCCTCCCAAGGACACAAAGGGATTGCAGCTTGGGATGCAAAAACAAATTATGTCGGCTCAGGGCGGGCTTTGTCACTGGCACATTCAGAGGCCCCTGCATACTCTGGGTTCAGTGCTTTTGGAAAATGTGGCGACTCAAGAAGACAGGTTAAATTGGATTCAGGGCAACACTTTCTACAGTCAATACTTTTTAAAAATCACTTGCAACATTCCCACCAGCATCTACAGAATTCGATAGATATGCTAAGAGAGTAAACAAAAATATTCCAATGTGTCTTACTCTCAGTAAGTAATGTGGTTTCTACCTGACCTAGAGTCAGGAAGACATGAGTACAAATCTGGCCTCAGATGATTACTAGCCATATAATCCTGAATAAGTAACTTAACCTCTCTTTGCCTTAACTTCCGCAACTGTAAAATAAAAATAGTAATAGCATTTACCAACCCCCCCACCCCGGGTTTTTGTTGGGATAAAATAAGAAAACATTTGTAAAGTTCTTAGCACAGTACCTAGCACATAGTAGGTGCTTAATAAATGTTCGTTTGTTCTTTTCCTTCCTTCCTTTCTGTAATTGAGCACCAAATTCAGTTCTATTTCAAAGAAGTAGCTTGATGGAGGGGAAACAAGCCCTTGAATTTGGAATTGGAAGAACTAGGTTTGAATCCTGACTTTCCTATTTCCTACTTAAATGACCTTGAACCAGTTACTCAGTCTCCTTGGCCCTGAGTTTCCTCATCTGTAAAATAACTAGATGTTCTTTAAAATTATTTCTAATTTCTAAAACCTACAAATAAAGTATCCTACATGATATTAATTGCCTTAGGCTAATATATTCCAGAAGCAGAATGGTAGAATAAAAAAACACATAGACCAAATGTCAAGTGACCCAGGTTCTGTTGTAAAGCAGGCTGTGTCAGCAACTAGCATGACATTGGGCATGACATGGAATCTTAGAATTTAGAAAGTAAAAAGGACTTATCGGTCATCTTGTCTATCCCTTCATTTTGGATTTGGGCAAAATGAGGCCCAGAAAAGTTAAGTGACTGTGTATATGGTCATAGGTAGTTAGTGGCAGAGTCAGGATTATATTCTAAGGCTTCTAAATTCCAGATCAGCTCTTTCCTTGCCTTCCTTTCCCTTTCCCTCCCTTCCCTTTCTCAGGCTGGTGGCTACTTTTTAGTCAGTGTGTTGGCCACTGCACCTGGGGGCTCACCATATTTAATGTCGAACTGAAGGCAGAAACCCAATCAGCACATCCCACTTCAGCTCAGAACCCACAGGTTTGAGATTGGCCAGACTCAGCCTCCCTGGTAGCTGGGACCATAGGTGTATATCACCACTCCTTGCCAAATCTGTACTCTTCTGGGTTTACTCATACAAATATAAGGTTGGAAGACACCTTGGCAATCTACTCTAACCTCTCACTCAAAGCAAGAATATTTCCTGAAACATTTCAGACAAATGGTCACCCAGCCTCTGACTGAACTCTTCTAGTTGGAGGCTGTTCAGTGCTTTGTGAGATAGCCTGCTCCACTGTTGGCTATCTATTTCTGCATTCTAAAGCAGGAAAGAATAATTCTATTTTTGTCTTCTATATTATAGACCTTCAAATACTTAAGGGAAGCTATTGCGTCTCTTCCTTGTTTCATTTCTTTTTCGTGGCAAATATCCCCATTACTTTCAGTTGTAGTCTTCATATGATGGTTTCTAGGTCCTTCACTATCCTCCTCTTCATCTTTCTCTGGATGCATTCTAGTTTGCCAGTTTCTTTCTTGAACTGTAAATACACTGAAGTGAATGAACAAAGAACTCCAGATGTGGTCTGGGTTACATTTTCATCCAGATTTGATATTCCTCCATCAAATGTTTCTGGGAATATCTCTTCATTTGTAAGAAGGAGTTACTAATAATAGTATCATTTAAGGCATTTATGTAATGCTTTAAGGTTTGCGAAATGCTTGACAAATACCTCATTTTGCTCTCACAGCAAAGGGAGATAGATGTTGTTATTATTATCCATTTTACTGATGAGAAAACCGAGGCAGGAATGGTTCAGTAACTTGACAAAGGTCACCCAATGAGTAAGTATCAGAGCCAAGATTTGAACTCAGGTCTTCCAGACATTGCTCTACCATCCACTGCACCACCTTGCTACCTACCAATATCCCTACCTACCTTATAGGCTTATTTCAGAGATCCATCAAGATACTATAAAGAATTAGAAAATGACATGTTAAAGTTTATAGTGCTACATAAACTTAAAATATTGATTATTATTTCCAAAAGAGCCAGTGCTTCTCTCTTGTACTCTGCAAAACTTGTGATCGCAGTACCTTTGGCTGGATAGTAAAACACCTCCTAGTTTTCTCCTGACTGAGACATCAGCTAGCCTCTAACACTTCCAATGATCCAGGCAGACAATTTCATCTTATTTCCTAGCCCGAGGAGAGACTTTTCCATGGGTAGTACTTGACCTTGTTACCCAGGGGAATAATACTCAAAAGAGATTTGATCTCACATTTCAGAATATAGCTTGCAGGCTTTTTTTTCAGCCTCTCCTTTTTATGCTAGTTTTCCTGCAGTATAGTGCAGTCTCCTCCACCAGCTGTTAGCCCACTCTGCTCTGGCTGCTCTGGCTGTCAGCTTGTTCACTACCTCCTCAACCTAGCAGCTGTTCATTTGGGCAAGTTCTCTCTGGTATCAAGTAATGACTTTGAGATCCTTTTAGATTCTGAACATTCGGACAAGTTGACACATTTTGAAAATGCTGCGGAAGCTCAGTCTCTTTTCAAGACAGTGGAAGTTTTAGCACAATGCTAATGGTAGGCCCAAGGTGCATGTACAGCTTTGTTTTCCCCATTTTAGTGTGTAGGAAATTTCTAATTAGTAACATTTTTCAGAGAAATAACAATGGCAACAATAAAAACCCCAAAAAAACTGGAGTCCTGGGGTGAGGGGAAGATGGAGACAAAGCAATTGAACTTTCTAGTCATCTCTTAAATGAAACTTGGAAGCCTTAATTATGTTGTATATGTTTATTTAGGTAAAACCTCCAAGGAAAGCTGAATAGGAAATTATATGATTTCTCTGTGGGATTTTTCCTATTCTCTCTTCTTTCTTTAATATACAGATATCTCTCAGAATGAAGCAGCCCACAAACACATAATTACCAGTGAAGGAAGTAAGAAAGTAAAAGAAGAAAAGTAGGCTAATTCTAAGAGACAGACATTTTTTCCCTTTTGAATAGTGCAAAGCCCCAGATCCCAGGGTCTCACGCATTGCACCAGCTTTCACTGGTATTAAAGTGATCCTCAGATTATTGCCTCAATCTTTTCCACAGTAGGAAATGGTGATGCCATAGATATCATAGCTTTGAGGGAAGGTGGGTAAGATCAGCACGTGGAACAGATGAACTCAGAGTACTATGAAACAGAAACACCATTTTGATATGAATATTGTAATGAAGAAATAGGGCCAGTTCAATATGATGCATTTATTCCTAAATAACATTCTTTTCCAGTTTTCCAGGAGGACATAAGTAATCATGGAGATTCTGGGATCAGAGAAAGTCACAGGTTTACTGGATTGGCAGATGAAGTCAAGGACATAGTCATAGTATCTTTATTTCAGCAAGGCATTTGACAAATTCCTTCCTAGTATTCTTATGAGAAAGATGGAGAGATATGAGTTGAATAATAGTCATGGAATCACAGAATCTTTGATTTTCAAGGAACTTTAGGGGCCATCCCCTTCATAGCATTCCCATTACTAGGAACCCCCAATTAAAAATAAGGGAGAGACCACTGAACAAAACTTCAGTTTTCTTGTCAAGCATCATGAAATTCTGAGATGAATGATAAATAGAGCACTAGGCCTGGAGTTGGGCAGACTTGAATTTAAATTGAGCCTCTGACATTTGCTAGCTATGTGATACTGGGCAAGTCATTTAACTTCTGTCTGCCTTAGTTTCTTCAATTGTAAAATAGGGATAATAATTGCACCTACCTCCCAGGATTGTTGTGAAGATCAAGTGTAATTTATTTATAAAATGTATTTATAAATTGGTTAGTATGGTACCTGGCACATAGTAGGCACTTAATGCTTGTTCCTTTTACTCGTTTCCTTTCATGTATGTATAATCTTAATATTAAGTGAGAAACAGATCTCTCTTTGTTCTCTTCTGTTCCTTTTTTTTAATTTATTTTTGACATGTTTGGTTTTCAGCATTGATTTTCACAGGCGTTTGAATTACAAATTTTCTCCCCATTTCCTCCCCCCCCCAACTCCAAGATGGCTGCCCTCCCCTCCGTCACCCCATTCCCCTCCCATCCCCCTTTCCCT
>CM053624.1:230001873-230043511 GCA_028646595.1 Phalanger gymnotis | reverse complement strand
GCCCTGCGTCCCTCTGCCACTTTGTGGGTTCTGCAGCTCTAGAATTGGTTCAGAGCCATTGTTTCATAGGTTTTTGGAGGAACTTGGTGGGGAGCTCACGCCAGTCACTGCTTCCCAGCCGCCATCTTGGCTCTGCCCCCCTTAATATAGTTTTAAGTATATTTATGTATGTACATATTATATATGTATATCTATGTAAATAAATATAAATAATTGTCTCTGTCTCTCTATATTATACTTCTTGGGTGATTCTTTACTCTTTAGTTGCAAAAATGCTGATTAATTATATGTTTAGATTTATACAGATTTTAGTGATACCCTTTTAGAAATAAAGCAAAGAAACCAGGTAAGAAGGCAATATTTTGGTTTGCAGTTCATCATTCAATGAACTATTTGTTCATTTTTGGAATTTTTTATAAAATTGATTTAGGGATGGTTTTTGATTTACAACAAAAACAAAGGAATAGAATGTGTAATATTTTAAGATGGTAAGTAGTAGTCTACATTGAGACATAGGACATTAAGTGCTGGGGTGGGCAGGCATGGGTGGATTATCATCTTCATGATTGGAGGGAATACCTACATCTGTGAGTTCAGAGGTTGGAATGCTAGAGTCATCATCACTGACTTAATTGGAAGTGTCATATGATCGATTCAATGATTTTATCAGTTACTCAGAAGATACTTGTAACCACCTAACACTTGAATTCTTCTTTGGACTTTAATGTCCATGAGATCATAGACCTTAGATTTAGACGTGGAATGCTATTACTTGACAAAGTCACAAAGTCTGTATGTTTGGTTGTGTCATAATATCATAGATCTAGATTTGGATGGGATTTGAAAGGCCATTGAGTTTAAACTCCTCATTTTACAGGTAAAGAAATGGAGGCTCAGAATGGTTAAGTGATTTGTCCGCAATCATACAGCTAGTATGTGTTGGAGGCAGGATTTGAATCCAGGTCTTCCTTCCTCCAAATCTAGTGCTCTATACACTACTCCATGAAAGAGGAGTGGGTTTACAGATAAAATTGACAGGCTAATTTATGCAAAGAAGTTGAATGAAGGAGTTACTATTGTGTCGCATGAACTATTTGGCTAGCATGCAACCCTACCTGGTGGCTCTCCAAATGTGGATGTAAGTTAAAGGAACTACTCTCAAAGCGGCTAAGTTTGCAGATTTCGAGGGAAAAAAATATCAGATAAGCAAATTGCAAAGACTTGCCCAGCTGCATTAATCTTTCTAAAATTAGCAATCACTGAAGAAGGTTCTCTTGGAATTTCTCCCTCCCCTTGCAGCTCTCCCGAGGCTTTGCCTAGTGCATTTAACAGTGACAGTCTTCTTAATTAGGTAGGCCTTCTACTCATCAACAAAAAAGGAGTGGATAAAGGATTTTTCTTTCTTTCATTCTTTTTTTTTTCTCCCTGGCAGTTAGATGTAGCTCTTAAGAGTGATCTAAGAAGCTATAGCTCAGATATTTAAAAATGAACAAATAAAATGCTGGAGGATGTAAGGCTGGGCCAGCAATTGACAATGGATTCCAATCTAGCTGAATGGAAGATAATGAAGTACAAATGAGGAAATTTTATCTTGTCTGAGGACATTCCTCTTCTCAGGTGCAAAGAAGAAGCTGTGACCAAAGACTGAATGTACAATAAAAAAATTCATTACTCAAATGGAATGGGATTCCAGAGCGAATCGACAGTGGACAAATTGATTGACCTTTCTACTACTTTGCCTGACTATGGAGAGTACTTAGTAGATATGATAGTATAATAATTTTTTTGAAAAGGACTTCTTTAAGTAAAGGAAACAGGAAAAGTCATAAATATAGGAAAGGTGGTAAAAAATAGAATACTGGAAAAGGCAGTCATGTATAAACAGTTTGAAAGACCTTAAGGACTCCTAGCAATTCTTGAAAATGATAGAGAGAATCTATTCGCTTTACTATCTAGAGATTTCCAAAATCACTAGAATAGTAATAGATTTTATTCTAGAATCATAAATGGAGATTAGGACCTGGGCTGGGTGAAAGCCTACTGACTTTTTACAGTAAGGATGTTTGCCTACTTTGGAATGGGATGAGGTACATTTCAAACTAGCTGATTTCTCTAAAATAGGTATTCTCAACCTGGTGTCCATTGACCCACAAGAGGTCTGTGGATAAACATCAGGGGGCATGCGAACTTGGATGGGAAAAATTACTGGTAGCCTTGATTAAAACAATGCTTATGTCCCTGAGGTTTCAGTTATTTGTCCAGGCAGGACAATGTAATTTACAATGATTTTGAGGTTTGTTATGGATATTATCATTTGTCCTTATGTAAATCACCATTTACAGTTACTGATTTTCAGTTTTGACAAGTCTAGGGAGGCTTTCTGTCATATCCCAAACACATGTGCTGGAAGGATAGCTGATTTCTCTATTTTTTGGTCAGGTTGACAAAGAGCTGCCTCAGTATCCTTCAATCATGAGTCACCAACTACCATTCTTCATCTCTTTTCCTATATGCCTTCCTGCATAACTTCTTTCATTGATACCCTGTGAATTGAAAACATCATTTCCTGAAGCATAATAAACCATTTTCTCCACCAGATTTCTTCTCTAAGAAGTGTTTCATATCCGTTACTGAATTCCAAGTGTTCCATAGTACTTCTTATTCCGTTTTTTCTTGTGTCATATTCACCTCTCCTACCTTCTGACACATGCTAATAATCCCTCTGATTCTTTAATGCATTTTTTCCCTTAAAACACTTTTTCCATTCTTTAAAGGAACCATTCATTTCCCCTGATAACCTGGAAAGTAGAGAAGCATTCCTGCACTACTTTCACCTGCCTCTCCAGTATTCATTCATTCATCAGTATTACTCTTATCAGATAGTTGTACTTGACATTAGTAAAAACACACATATAGTATATGCCCTTGTAATTTCATCCGTACTGGCTACAGAAGTGCTAGAAATGAGACCCTCATTCTTCTGTTATTCGTGGTAGTTCTTGTGACTAATTCTCATTGGAAAACGATTGTTTGCTATGCTTATTTATCACCACTTCACTTCTGAGTAAATACAGGATAGCCACGTAAACACTGAATGAGATTTTGTAATGAGATCCAGTGCATTTTCAAAGGTTGTTTCTTTGGATAAACTCGAATGAATGAATGAAAAAAGTATTAAATGTTTACTGTGTGCTAAGTGCTGAGATACAAATATAAGCAAGCATGAGACTCCTTGCTCTCAGAAAGCCTATATTTTAATAGGGAAAGATGATGCATACCAGAAAGGTCAGGAAAAAATGGCGATTGAATTTATAGGGCAATTGATTAACATATCCTTAGCTCTTAGTGATACTTCCTTCTTTTTCCATGGATTTCTTCATGCATGAAATAGTGAAGTAGCACAATTATTAATGAACAAAGTCTTCATTTATAAAGGATCCATCAGAGACCTGGGTGTCTGCAGGGCTAGCAGAGCCATAATCCTTGTACAAAAATTCTTGATTTCTAAAGTTAAAAAAATTCATGTTGTTAACTTTTGGCTAGAGCTAAAGTCTCAGAATATTTGGAATAGCCCTCTTTATTATGTTCCATGGCCATAGAACTCATCTTTGACTTACATATGTTGTACTTTTTTTTTTTTACAAAGGGAGTGCTCAAGAGAGTATGGATAGATTAGTGAGCATGGAGGCAGATAGGTGGTACAGTACAGCACCAAACCTAGGATTGGGAAGACCTGAATTCAAGACATTTAGTAGTTGTATGACCCTGGTGACATAAGTAATTTAACATCTGTTTGCTCCAGATTCTTCATCTGAAAAATGGGGATAATATATCTATTTCTCAGGGATATTGTAGAGATAAAATGAAATAATATTTTGCAAAACTTCAAGTACAATTTAAATGCTAGCTATTATTTAAACTCACATCTCCAATGAGAAAACAATTCCAAGAAAACAATTCCATGCTGACATTCAGGCTGCCACCACCACTAGCAGCAGCACCAGTATCAGTGCCAGCATCACCACTACTTCATTTACAGAGTGAGAGGCAGCACAGCATAGTGGATCAAGATCTGGCCTTGGAGACAGCAAGACCTAGCTTCAAAGCTTGCTTCTGACATACACTAGCTGTGTGATCCTAGGTAAGTCATTTTTTGGCGCTCTGGGTAAGACTATAAGTTGCAGATAAGTTGCTGACTTGAATTGGTAAAGGGAGTATTCTCATCTGGGAGTTTCCCATGTCAGAGAAATTGCAGTCAGTCTTTGGCCCTGTGTAGTAGGAAGGCCGAATTTATGATCTCAAATATAATCATGTATATGTTTGAATGGTCTGAAATCTCAAGGTATGAGAGATTCTCTAAGGAGAAAACAACAAGAAATTTATTTAGGCCCCACTGCAGCAGAACCTTGAACCAAACTCCGCATTCTAACATCTTGACAAAAAGACTCCAGGCCCAGAAAGCCCATCTCACAAGAGCAACCAGGAGGCCACAGAAAAACAAGATAGTATTTAGCCAAATTATTTTCGCTGGCCTCACGTTCCTGCTCGCACTCGGGTAAGCCCTGCTTCCGCAGCTTCCTGCTTCTGCAGCTTCCAGCTTCCACAGCTTCTGCCTCTGCTGAAGTTGTCTCCTGGCTCACCCCTCCTCGCATCCGAGCTTCTGGCATTCTCAAGCCCCGCCTCAATGACCAGAGACCATTGGTTCCCGAGCTGGCCCCTCCTAAGTCACCAATCCACACCCACACAGGTTTCACACCTGACAGGGCCCTGGGCCTAGGGCTTAGCACTTAACAGCTGAAAGTACTTCCACTCAAAAGAAACAAAAGCCATGCTAATGAGACAATTTTGCTTAACAACACACCCTGGTCCAGTCTGTGTCTTCTTTTTCATAATTCTTTAATTGTTTACAAAGAACCTTTCTCATAATAACCCAATGAGGTAGTGTTAATATTATCATTCTCATTTTGCAGATGAGGAAGATAAGGCTTAAATTTATATGAAGAGACAGCTAAGAATTGCCAGAGGCAGGATTCAAAATCAGATCTTTTCACTCAAGGGCACAGTCCTCTTCCCATTATACCACACATTTCTTTCTCACCCTCAAGTCTTGTTTCCTTTCTTCCTCTGGCCTTTTTTAACTTCTTTTTCCCAAATCTATGTCTACCCTTGCTATGCATCTTCCTGGATGTCAACAGTGAGCCCAGACATCTATTTCATGCTCCGTTAGTGACTTGCTATATGGGTGTATAGCACCAATCATTTATCTCTTCTTTGCAGTCCCACATCCTCATATACCAAACAGGGATCTTGCTATATATGTTTTTGCCTTGAAAAATGCTAAGGATTTCAATGTTCTTGATAAATGATGATTTTTTTTTAGAGAAGACCTTAGCAGAAAAAAGTAACTTAAGTAATAAATCAGCCTAAGAAAAGTACCTCTCAAGAAGGAAATAGATATCAGTACTTTCTCTATAAAATTAGAAATTTCACAAGAGGGACAAAAAAGTCAGAATTTTAATTTTCGTGTGTGTGTGTGTGTGTGTGTGTGTGTGTGTGTATAGGAAAGGTATCTTTTGAAACAGTAGCATTTTCTGAAATGTTCAAGTTTGGATTCTCAAATGTGTCATTGACACCTTTGCCACTTGCATAGGGAAGACATTATACATGGTTTGTTGGGGAAAGTGTTCAAAAACCAATACTGGCATCCAATTAGACAGAAGTGCAAAAATGTAAAGTGCCCCATAAATTAAGGATTCCCTGAAGACTTGACAGGATCCCAGCTAACACCTCACATGGCCTCCTTGATAGTTCAGTTTCAGAGCTCTTCTCAAGAGTTCCTTAATGGAATCATAGCATACATAGCAAGCTGTGCTCTTTGGTGTAAACAGTCCATTAATGGTGTAAAAAGAGCAGCTCATCAGCTCTTCCCTGAGGAAATGATGTGGCAATAACAACCTGCCTCTCTCTCTATGAGGACAGCTCCCTTGGCAGAATGGTTAATTCCTGTGAATTAAAACAGCCCAGCGCACCTCTGAAGTATAGACACTGACACAGGATTTGTGTTTCTGTAGGCATCAGACTGCAGCCTAATAGTCCCATTGGTATACTATTAATCAAAGCCACTGAGACCCTCTGAGGAAGGGAAAAGGAAACTAAGCAGTAGCTCTGTTACTTTGTGAAGAGGGAAAGAAGGTAAGAAATAGACTCTTATGCTATGGCATATCATTAATGTGCAAATGGTGACAGCTCATTCATTAATTCATGTATAGTGTAAATTATCCTGAAGTATGTTTCAAAGTTCCTGGATATCAAAATCACTATCCTTACAGCTTATATTTATATAATGCTTTAATTTATAAAGGGTCATAGATTTAGAGTGGAAAGGGGCCTTAGATTTAATTTTTCCCACTCATTTTGTAGGAAGCAGAAACCAAGAGAGCTCAGGGGATTTGCTTGAGGTCACAAAGGCAGTGAGAAGCAGGCCTGCAATTCAACCCTGGATTCTCTGACACCAAATCCAGAGCTCTTTTTAAAACACTGAAGTGACCCTGTAAAATAGATTATATGCCAACTTTATTGATGAAACTTAACGAGATTAATTGACTTGCTCAGGGCACATAGCTAGTTTGCATCAGACCTAGCTGCTGAGTCTGGCTCAGTGGATAGAATGTTGGACCTGGAGTCAGGATGATTTGCATTCAAGACATATTAGCTTTAGACATATTAGCTGTGTGACCCTGGATAAGTCAATTAATTTTCATCTGCCTTCATTTCCTCATCTGTAAAATGGGAGTAATAATAGCATCTACCTCCTAGGGCTGTGTTGAGGAACAAATAAAATAATATTTACTAAGTGCTTTGCAAACCTTAAGGTGCTATATCATACTAGATATTATCATTAGCATGATCACGATGTGATGCAGTTGTTCAATATGTCTAATTATTGTTATTTCATTACCTTTTAGTATACCAAGTCAGAAAGTGTAGCATATTCCAGAAAGATACAAATTTGAGACTGTGTTCAAACAGAGAATGGAATACAATCCTGTTTGCTGTGCTAGCAATCATACTCTTGTGAATGCCATCATGTAACCAAATCTTTAACAACTGAATCGGGTCTCACTGGTTTCCGAACATTTAGTTTGGGTACTGTTTGAAGTCGGTGGAATCAGCTACATGGTTTTTAAGTGATTCTTGTACTGATTTTAATGGAAAATAAAATTCAAAATTCGACCCCATTCCAAGAGGACAAATAGCTCCCAAATGGCAGTTTCCTATGACCTTCATTTGTACAAACACAGGTCAGCTCTGCACTGATGCAGAATTTGCTTAATCGTCTCAGGAAAAGCAATGTCAAAACTGCTCTAAGTTACCATGAATGCCTTTGTATCAAGCTAGGTCATGAGCCTCTGATGTCTACCCAGATCACAGAATATGGTTCCTTCATAAGTGTCCTGTCTTTTACAAAGCAACTCTCCTCCCTGCACAAACATAACAATTAACTAAAGCAGGTAAAATTGTGCCTTGGGAAGATAATGAGGTTTATTTCCTTGCCTGTATAATTATGCACGTGTGTGTCTGGTATCCTAGCTTGGATCTCATCCAGATCGCCCCAGGGAAAACATAGCTAGTATACTACACAGTCCTTTAATGAAGTGCCGGTTAAGGAAACATCAGAGTTTTTCTATCTCCAAAACAAGTTTAATTTATGCAGCTGCAATGTGGAGGGCAGCAGCAGGAGAAAAGCCTTTCTGTTCAATTTCCAAAGAGGTAAGGTTATGACAGTGTAAGTTAGGACCAGAGCAGCTGTATTTGTTGGCTGATATGTGACCTTGCAAGCCCTGAATCCCTAGCTCCAAGCTCTTCTATTCCCTTCTCCCTGTTCCACTAGTTCCAAGTTTGTACATGGTAGAGACAAATTAGGGGTAGGCAGGCCAGGGTAAATGCTTCACTGATTCTTTGCTATGATTCCTACGTGCTTGGGCTTGAGGGAGGAAACAATATGGCCACAGAGGCTGGAATGATTGATAGTCAGAGCAATCTGGTGGTTATTGTCTGAATAGAACTGACCTTCCGAGAGCAGTTACATGTGTAGCCTAATTTCCCCAAGCCAGATGAGGACGGGGATCTAGAGGGTGGCAGTGATATGGCCCATGACTTTCATGTTCCTTTCCACCTGTTCTGTAGTCTGGCTCCAAGTCAACTTGACAGTCTGTTGTTCCACTTGTATGAAATTATTTCCGATCTCATCTGATGTTTTAAAGTAACACCTTATGTTTGAGTAGTGCATTTCAGTTATGAAAGGCTTTCTATTCAACATTCAAGTTGGGGGTTGGCAGATCAGATATTAAAATCTCCACCTTCACACAGAATCTCAGAGTCAGAGGGGACCTCAGAGATCATTTATTCTGAGCCATACATGACCAAGCATCCCTTCTACGACATTTCTGACAAGTAGTAATCAGGTTTTTCTTGAAGACTTCTAATGAAGAAGAACCTCCTCAGGCAGCCCATTCAACTTTTGACAGTTCAAATTGTTAAGAATTTTTTTCTTTATATGGAGCAAAAATATACTGCTTGGCAACTTCTACTCATTATTCCTAGTTCTGTCCTCTGGGGGCAAGCAGAACAAGTCTATTCTTTGTTCCATATTACAGACCTTCAAATACCTGAAGACAGATATCCTGTCTTCTCTCCCATCATGTCTTTGTCTTTTTAGGCTACCCAACCCCAGTTCCTTCAGCTGATCCTTATAGCATGCCCTTTCATCATCCTGGTCACCCTCCCCTGGATTCATTGTACCTTGTCAATGCCCTTTCTAAAATATGATATTATATCTAAAACATGATAAATATAAGATATGATAAAATATTATAAGACAACTAAACACAGTATTCCCTAGGTGGTCTGAGTAGGACAGAATGCAAGGGTACTATCAATTCCCTCATCCTGGATACTATGGTTATCTTAATTCAATTAAAGATGACATTAATTTTCTTGGCTCCTATAACATACTATTAAAACACTTAATGTACTTTCTGTATACATTTTTTTTCTTTGAAAGAAATCTTGTTTTTCATTTGCATTTGGTCAAATATGGCAACTCTCTAATTGTAACATAAATATTCTATCTTAGCTAAATGCTTCATGGGAATAGGGAATAAGCCTCACTCTGCTACTCTCAGTGATTGGCTGGGCATTCCAAGAACTTACTGTTTCCTCCTACAAATAGGCTTCCACAAAAACACCACTAAATATGACTGCCTGCCTGCTTTGCTAATACTCTCTTTTCAGTCTTTAGTTCAGTGCCTGTCATATATTAGGCATTCAATAAATGTTTATTGATTGATTGATGATTGAAGGATTTCTTATTGAGCTCTAACAGAGCATCAGAATAAGCTCAGGTTGCAAAGAAAATCAATGTTGAAAACACACCTTGGGTTTTCAGGATTGGGGATGTTTTCTAGGCCAAGTGAATAGAAATCCCAGCTTTTTTTCCTGATGTAGTAATATGCTATAGTGGAAGGAACACCAGCTTTAGAGTGGGAAGATCTGTGGCACTGAATCCCACAATTGCTATTTTCTACCTAGGGGACCATGAATAAACGCTCTCAGTACTCTGGTCCTTGGTATTCTCGCTCTTAAAATAATGGGCTTAAAGCTAGTGCTATATCCTATGATAGGTGAACAGAGAGCTCAAGTGACTAAGATTTCTGGCTAATAAATGGTAGAAATGGGTCTTGATCCCAGATCTTCTGAATCATCATCCTGTGCTCTCTCTACTATACTATGATGGTTTTCATACATAAATGAAATGGTACAGGTTAGCTGATAGTTATCTCTACTGCTTCCATTGCTCTTGTTTTTAGTTCCTGTTCCCATGGCCATTTGTAATAGCTTCTGCTCTCTACCATAGGAGCACTCATACTTGTCATTTAGTAAGAATGTCAATCTCCTTTGGGGGACTCAAAAAATAATATAAATTATGTGACTGTCAGAATAAGGTTTCAAGAAGAAAAACCTTGATAATGTTAAATTCATGTTGAGTTTAAAAGTAGAAAGGCCAAATCTGGGAGATGTAGAAATATACACTCTTGGGGCATCTCAGTACCACCCTTTAAGTAGCCAGGACTGTATGGCCTGGGAAAATGAGGATGCACATGTAACTCTTTTCAGAGGGTAGGTCCTATTCAGACAATAACCACAGATGGCTCGCTGATTCTAGGACTTGTGTGGTTTTATAGTGAATCAGAAAAAGGGAATTGGAGCCTCTTAGAAATCTACCAACTTCAGGAAGGTCAAACAAGGCTAGACAGGCTAGAATTTCCTTGGAATGTTTCTATCTGCAAATATAACTCCTCAGTCCCTCAGGTGAAGTGCATGATCTAAATGGCCTGCAATAGGCATTCTGTACATGAATAAAGAATTGGAGCTGGCCAGAGCCAACAAGAAATGTATATGAAGGAAGGAAAGAATATACTTACTATTTCGGGCTTAGATTTACTCTAATATTGTAACTTACTAGTTCCCTACTAGTAGAGGGAATGGAGAATGAATTAGAAAGATCTGTTAGAAGGCTATTGTGATAGCCCAGGTAGGACCTTGTACTTGAAATAGAGAAGGGTAGGCTGTATGTGAGGGATACTATGGAAATAAAATTGGCATGCCTTGGTAACTGGTTGTAAAAAAAGGAAAAAGTCAAAGATAAAACCCAGTTTTTGAACATTGTAGACAAGATGGTGTCATTGACTAAAATAATTAAGTTAAACAAAAGAATAGTGAGTTTATGAGAATGGCATGATTTTTTAATATGCTCAAAGTGGAGGTTTTTGTAGTTAGTTGTAGATGCAGGGCTCGAATCTGGTAGAGAGGGCAGAGCTAGGGGTGTAGATTTAGGAGTCATCTACCTAGAAATCAAGTTGTGGGAGTGAATGAGATGAGTGAGATCTACAAGGATCAGAAATTAGTAGTCTAAGGGAGGACAGAACTATTGGGAGCACCATAAAGAATTAGGAAGAAACTGAGGAACCAATTAAAAAGACAAAGGAGCAGCTATGGAAATTGAAAGAGAACCAGTAGATGTAGAGTCTCAGATATTAAGGAAAAAGAACATCTGGAAGAGGATATGATCAATAGTGTTAAATGCCACAGTAGATCAAAGAAGATGAAGAAGGTAAATAAATGTTGAGAGCTATCACCAAAAGCATCAATTGTCTCTGGGTACAGCTATATTTATGGGTTTAAAGATGGATTAGTTTTAGTCAGAATCTTCACTTTGTGAAGCAAAAGGCTGTAGGAATAGACTAAGCCAACATATATCATATCAGTGTCACTGAAGGCAGCTACATTGTGTAGTGGATAGAGCACTGGGCTTGGAGTCAAGAAAGCCTGAGTTTAAATCCATCCTCAGACACTTATTAGCTGTGTGACTCTGGAAAATTGAATTAATCTCTGTCTGCCTCAGTTTCCTTATCTATAAAATGAAGATAATAATAGGACCTACCTCCTAGGGTTGTTGTGAGATTATATTTGTGAAGTGCTCAGTACACACAGAGCCTGGAAACTCGGCCCTTAAAAATATTTGTTTTCTTTCCTCCCTACTTCTCTTGTTTTTGCCTCTATTCCTCTAAGGAACTCCTCCAAGATTTAGAGTCTATAATACCTCTGCCTCTTAGGATGGTTGAAAAAACCAGTTTAATTAGGTTAAGGTGAATACATAGCAATATTAGTAATAGCAAAAATTATGGTATGTCTTAATTCCACTCTTGTCTCCCACTAGCTCCAAGTGAAAACCATTACCTGCTTTCTTCTTTGTCACTTCTGAGTTGCAGAGGGAGAAATGAGAAAGTTCACCTGTTTGTTATACTTCTCTCCAGCCAGGTATTTGTTCATGAAGTCTTAAGGAAATAGATTTAAAGAAAGAAGCTAAGTAAACAATAGATTTAAACCCCACAGCATTATTTTCATCGCAAGGTACAAAATGCATTAATCAAGAATTTAGAATTGAATTATGAAACATGTATTATGCACAAAGGAAGAGGGTTAATCTTATAACAGGAAATGTATCCTCAATGTTTTCTGACTTTGTGTGTATAATGCAATGTAATGATGATTTGCTTTGTTACTGATGATTTTCATCAAATACTAACCTCTTCATTTTGTAGAAAGGGAAAGTGGGGCCTAGGGAGTTTAAGCAACATAGAAAACAGCCGGGGAAGGATTTGAACCCATGTCCTACCATTCCCAAGCCAATGTTTCTTCTACTGTACAATATAGACATAGTCACTTTCCTAGCTCTGTTCACAGCCTCACATGATGAAGAAAATTACTGTCTTTGTGGTTCTAGAGCCAGGAAAGGGGACCATACACATAGACCCAACTAGACTAGTTCATTTGTTGCTGTTGCTTCTGTGTCTCTCTATGTTGTTTTCTGCCTTATTCTGTTCCAAACTCTGTTCATTTTCTCTGTGTCTTGTTTCATGTCCTTAATCAAACCACTCTGGGCTGTCCTGGCACCAAATCTATCCTGAAAGTTCCAGGACTAACAATCCCTTTGGAAGCCCTGCAACCCAATTGACACTTTCTTTATATTTGGAATCAAATTAGATAAGACAGTGCCTAATAGAAATGGGGCTCTCCCATAGGCCCATAATATAATCAAATGATCCCTCATCATGTGTACAATGCTCTGTAATGAAACATAGAATAAAATTAGAACAGCCTCCATATCTTCACTTTATACTAATTCCCATTCACTAGAAGCTCTGAGCTGGCTCAAAATCAGTTCCTTAAATATTCACTTAGGTCAGACAACCCATGCACACAAGTGTCAGGCTAACAATGAACAAGCCACTCTGAGGAGTGATTTATCTTTAATCACCATTGCTCTGGCCTTGTATGTGCATTCTCTGGAACTAACCATTGATATTTCATGGCTTCTTTTATTGCAGCACCAAGGGGCATGCTATGTGTCAAAACAAAATCAATGGGAAATGGATGGTCTAAGAGGCTTTTGTTCTTAAGAGCTTCGTGATGGGTCCACAGTCATGTTATTTTTTCCCCTCCACCTTCCTGAACTTTTCGGCATATACTAGTCACTTCCTGACCTAAAGATGATATCACATACGTTTCCATTTTAACTTCCTTTGTCTAATTGCTTAAATCTTTGTCATTAATTTTCACTTTTGCCTTGGTCTCGGCTCCAAGGAACTTTGTTGGAAGGTTGAAGAAAAGTATGTTGGTCTTGTTTCAGAGCCATGTAAGGAAAGGCCAACATAATCATTCATTTCAAGGGAGATGAGTGATTCCCATTTTCTTTCATACAGATTTTAAGATTATTTTATTTCTGATCCTTTTCTCTCTCCATTCCCTCTACTCTACCCTCCTCTTCCCCACCCTACTTCAATTATGTAAAAGGAAAAATTTGTTTTCTGATTCTTCTTTAGATAAATCTTCCTGATAATCTTGGAGAAAAAATATACTTGAAATAGAACAAATCTACCCACAAGACTGAAAAAAAAAGAGATTCTATTACAAAAATTAGTTACTACAAACAATGTTGGCAGTGTTATAAACATATAATCTGCAACTCCTATTTAGTTAATACTGTTGTCTGGGTTTTCTGCTTTCTATAATTTGGGATTTTTTTTCTATTTCCCATTTTACAATTTTCTTTCTTTCTCTTTCCCTCCTTTTTAAAAAATAAACCTTAAGGAAATGTCACGTAAAGCATTTTTTAATGATTTGTTAAGGTGATGTATTTAAATAAAGAAGCAAAAAGTAAATAAAAGATATTCTCCCAGCAGCATTAAGTGTGGTAAGAACCCACAAAATGAGAAATATATTAATCAGGAACTAGAATCTAACATATTCCTTAACATGTAGCATGTGCAAAAGGAAAAGGTAAATTTTGTTACAGGAAATTTATTTTTGGTGTTTTCTTGGCTTTGTATGTATAACGTAACTTTATAACTTTAATGCTGGATGAAAATGATTGCTTTCTTTGCAGCTGACAGTTTTTACCAAATACCAACACCAAGATTTGCACACAAGCGGGGGCTGGTCTTCCGGCAAAACCCAGGATTACAATATGAAGCCTGTACTAAGAATAACAACTTCTGTACAATTTCCATTTTTTTATTACGATCTTTGTCATAAGAATGGATTTATATTTTGCCATTTTCAGTTCTTGTTACCATCATTGTCGTGAAAGAGAAGGAACCCAATTGCAATTCCTCACATAGTCTGTCACTTGTAATGGTATAGGCGCAGTACTCTGACCCTCTTATTATTTTGGTATGGGGACAAGGCACAAAGACTATCCAAAGAAAATGAAGGCCACTGAAAGGATCAAAGTACATCATGGCCTGAGGTCCTTTATGATTTAGTATTGCAGGATACCAACCAGAATGATTTTGTCCACCTGGCTAAATGGAGCTGGGGCGCAAAACCTTCTGTAACCACATAACCTGCAACAATGCAATTCTCATAAAGAAAAAAAAAATCAATGTAGCCATGAAATAATAGTTATTAAGCATCTCTCTGTGCATTTCCTGTCTCAGAAGGTTGAGTTCAGTTAAACAGCTGGTTAGTAACTGGTTGTTTTCAAAAGTGGTTCTTCTGTGTGTGTAGACAATGAAAACCTTGTGGTTTAGGGAGACAAAGGTAGAGAGCCTTGAGAAAATCAGGCTCACTATATGAAACTTCACTTCACTGCAAAGCAACCACAAATGAGGATGCTACCAAGATTGTAGTATTCCTTTTTGTTATCACTGAAACAATGTTTAGTAACCTACCTCCAGCAGCTAGTTAAAATATAAACTCAAATTCTAAAAATGGGTCTTTTTGGTCTATGTCAGTGGTGTCAAACTCAAATAGAAATGGGAGTCACCAAACATAAAGATCCCTTTGGACTGCATATTGACTTAAAAAACATGTTAGCATTACTTATATTCTATTATATTTTTATATATTTTGTTTAATATTTCACAATTCCATTTTAATCTGATTTGGCAGCACTGGGGAGTTAGGTTTGGCACCGCTGGTCTCCATAATATCTGACAAGTAGGTTTATAAGTTTTTATCTTTTGTTCAGTTGACTGATTCAATCTGATGTTTTGGCATCACAGAAAATTGCTCAGAAGTAATCATCCTATTCAGCAGAACATGGCAACTAGTAGAAGGATTAATAGACTTGTAGACAGAAGACCTAGGTTCAAATCTTCTCTCTGATGCTTAGCTATGTCAATGGGCAAATCACTTCAATTCTGAGGCTCAGTTTCTTTTCTCTTTTAAAAAAAATTATTTTTAGTTTACAACATTCAGTTCCACAAGCTTTTTGAGTTCCTAATTTTCTCCCCGCCCAAGACAGCATGCAATTTGATATAGGTTCTACACATGCATTCACATTAAACATATTTTCACATTAGTCATGTTGCAAAGAATTATAACCAATGGAATGAACAAGAGAAAGAAGAAACACAACAGAAAAGAGAGCAAATAGTATGCTTTGATCTGCATTCAGACTTTGCAATTCTTTCCCTGGATGTGGATAGCATTTTCCATAATGAGTCTTTTGGAGTTGTCTTTGAACCTTGTATTGCTGAGAAGAGCCAAATCTATCAGTTAGTCATCACACAATGTGTCTGTACTGTGTACAATGTTCTCCTGGTTCTGCTCCCCTCACTCACCATTAATTCGTATAAGTCTTTCCAGGTTTTTCTGAAGTCCTTCTGCTCATCATTTCTTATGGAACAATAGTATTCTATTATATTCATATACCACAACTTGTTCAGCCATTCCCCAATTGATAAGTATCCCCTCAATTTCCAATTCTTTGCTACCACAAAAAGAGCTGTTATAAATATTTTTGTACATGTGGGTCCTTTTCCCATTTGTATGATCTCTTAGGGATACAGCCCTAGAAGTGGTATTGCTGGGTCGAAGAGTATGCACATTTTATGGCCCTTTGGGCATAGTTCCAAATGGCTCTCTGAGGCTTAGTTTCTTTATCTGTAAAGTGGGGGTTATAATAATAGTAGTTCTTTTCTTACAAGGGATTGAGTAGATTAAATGAGATACAGGCATTCCTTGTTCTATTGTGCTTCATTTTCTCGTGATTTGCAGAGAAAGCGTTTTTTTGCAAATGGAAGATTTGTGAGAAGTCTATCAGCACCATTTTTCCAATGGTATGTGCTCACATTTGCGTCTCTATTGCATTTTGGTAATTCTCACAATATTTATGGTATCTGTTTATGATATCATAATTATGGTATCTGTTATGGTGATCCGTGATCTTTGATACTAGTATTGCATTTATTTTGAGGCACTATGACCTACAACCATAAAAGATGGCAAACTTAATCAATAAATGTTGTGTATGTTCTGACTGTTCTGCTGACCTGTCTATCTCTGTCTATTCCTCTATCGCCTTCTCCTCAGGACCTCCTATTCCCTGAGACACAATATTGAAATTAGGCCAATTAATAATAATACAATGGTCTCTTAGTGTTCGAGTGAAAGGAGGAGTGAATCGAAGCAGTGAACTTCATTGTTGTCTTGTTTTAAGAAATCACCACAGCCATCCCAGCCTTCAGCAACCACCACTCTGAGTTGTCAGCAGCCATCAACATCAAGGCAAGACCGTTTGCCAGCAAAAGATTATCACTTGCTGAAGTCTCATTTGATGATTAGCATTTTTTTTAGCAATAAAGTATTTTAAAATTAAGTTATGTACATTTTTAAGACATAATACTATTGCATACTTAATAGACTACAGGATAGTGTTAAACAAAACTTTTATATGCACTGAAAAACCAAAAAAATTCATGTGGCTTGCTTTATTGTGATATTTGCTTCATAATTATGGTCTGAAGTTGAGCCTGAGATATCTCTGAAGTATGTCAGTAATATGTGTAAAGTGTTTTGTAAACCTTAAAGTGATATAAATGCCAGTTGTTGTTTGTTGTTATTGTTGTGAGGGAGCCTGGAACCTGGACAAAAACTAGTCTGGCTTTGGAACTAGGAACACATTGGTTCATGTCTTGCCTCTAATACATGTTGACTTTGGGACCCTGGACAAATCATGTAACCTCTAGTGCCCTCAACTCTCTACGACTATAAGTTGCAGAGCAGTTGCCGATATGCATAACACAAGTAGTTTCTCCCTTAAGTGTTCCCTGTAAGAAATGAATTCAGAGTCTCAGTGCAAAAAACAAAACAAAACAAAAAAAGTTCTTTCATAGGATGTTAAATGGATTAGTGATATAATTTTAATAAAGTGCTTTCCAAAACTTAACACTACATAGAAATATTCATTGCTGTTATTGTTATGTAACAGTGTCATGTAGTGCTTAGAGAACTACACTAATTATTTAGGAAGACATAGGTCCAAGGTTGTGTACTCCTGGCTAGTCCTTCAACCTAGAAATGTTTTAGATGGCACTCTAAGACCATAATCTGCAAAGAACTTTTGATATGATTGGTAACTGAGGGTTCACTAGATAAATGAAATCGCAAGTCTGGTATCTATATCTATATCTCCATATCAATTATATCATCTATCTTAAAGTGTGTATGTACACATATATAATATATTGTTTCAATAATCTTGCTAGCAGCTGCTGTGGGGTGTAAGATCCACCAACAACCAGCATCCAGAAAGCTGCCAACACAGGTTCTTTGATCTGCTTTACCAAGGAAAGTAACTTTAAGGGGTTAACAATCTCAGTTTAATCAAACATACAAATATCATTCACAGTTCAGGGGGAAAAGATCAGCCGCCTGAATTTCAAAGCAGATACAAACAGAAATTACAAACATCAACATCAATAGACAGACCTTGTCTGATTCAAATCACAATACATAGTTACCAGTACCAACATCTGGGGTTCAAAGCTGGGGGGCAGTTTGCAGCTTGCCCAGAGTCTCGACACTCCTTCCGGGAGTGTGCCCCAAAAATCAAATGCCAATCTCTCCTTAATTATATCCAGTTTGGAGCCCTGAGGGCTCTGACCTCACCCAGGCTGGGTCTGGGAAAGTTCTCCACCCCCAGGATCATGTAACTCCCAATTGTCTCAGTGCTGAGAAATACTCCAAGACAAAAGGATCCCTCTTTATCTGCCCCATTCAAAGGCCAGAATCATTAAAGGCACTTAAGAGAAGAAAAGCAAAAAGTCCCACCTTAATTACTATTACATAATGCACCCCTCCAGGGTCCATGGCCTAACAAAAATCTAAATTAAATGGTCATGGATCCTGGAACAAAATAGAAGCATTATACATTGCAATCACATGCAGGGAAATATAACAATATCATTCCCAAAATATTTGTTTACAATACAACATCCACCCCTAGGTCAAAGCCAGTCAATCTCTTTAGTCTATAAAGAGTGTCCAAGTAAAGTTCTCAAGGGTGGCTCCTTCCCATACAGCAGTTGCAGGCTTCCTCCTGGCACCCTCAGGTACCAGCATGCTTTAATTAGCTAAAGTCCCAACACAAAGTCCAAACAGAGTTCTCTTGGGGATGCGTCCTTCTCCTCACACTGCTCCAGCACCCCACTTCCGAGTCCTGGGAGGCAGCTGGGCAACAAAGGCAACAGGGTGGGGCCCTTGGGGGTCCTAGGCACTTTCTCCCACCCACCATAGTTAAATCCACCCCTCCCTCCTGGGTCCCAAGCAATCCCAGGGGAAGGCAGAAAAAAGTCACACTCAGTGCCTAGCTGCAGTTTCCATCTTGCCCCAGGGCTGAAATCCAAGCTCCTGGGTTCCTGGTTGTCCAGCTCTGGCTGGCTGGGCCTGGCTTATGCCAGAATCCCCATGTAGGCGGTTCCCCACCTTTGCACTCACCTCACCAAAGTCAGCTGGAAGGCATCTCACCGCTCTCACTTTTCCAAAGTTCTTATGCAGGTAGTCTTCTATCTGGGTCAATGTTTCAACAGCCGCTGTCCACTTCTTCTTTCTCCTTACCAGCCCCTCCTGCCAAATCTGTATGAAGGCTATTCTCCAAGTCTCCAAGGCCATTCTTCACTCCTGTTTCAAAACTCCACATACAATATAATCTCAAGACATTCACCCTTTCGGCACAGTCCTCCAGAGCCAGGCTTATCAACTCAAGCCCTTGCTCTGGCCATCCACACTTCCCCCAAGCCTCAGCTCGATCTCCTCCCATAGCCTCTGCTCTTGCCTGTCTCCTCCAGAGTGCTAGTAGGGTAGGCAGAGGGAAGGAGAGGTTATTTCCTATAGCCCTTGCTCTGGGCTCCTGGGAAACCACTCCTGTCACTGCCACTTGCCTGTTCTCCTTCAGGCCTCTGGGGCTCCACAGAACCATAGCCACTGCAAGTACAAAGAGCAGCCCACTAACTGGGAAACATTCAACCACCATCTCAGTACCCCAAAACGCCATACTTTCCTTTTAAAATATAGATCCTGCCATGACTACACCATTTGTTTCAACAATCTGGCTAGCAGCTGCTGTAGGGGTGAAAGACCAACACAAGCCCAACAACAAGCATGCTATAAGCACGCTGCAAAAGCCCGGGTTCTTTTGATCTGCTTTACTAAGGAAAGCAACGTTAAGGGGTTGATGAGCTTACTTTAATCCAGCGTACAAATGCCATTCACTTAGTTCAGGGGAAAAAGCCAGAACCCTGAACTTCAGAGCAAAATACAAACAAATTACAAACATCGACAGATAGACCAAATACCATTCATAGTTACCAACATCTAAGTTCAGCCCGGGAGCTCATAACAAGGGCTGATCCAGAGTCACGCACACCACCACAGCTGTGAGTAAGAGCTCCAAGAGAAAGAGAAAGCCAACCCTTGGTTTTATATTTTTTTCAGGGTCAAGGTAAGTCACACATGCGACTCATCCACATGACCTGAAATCGTCACAAAGAGGTGACTTAAACCCACGTGGTCTAAAAGCCTCTGAAGTCCCAAACATGCCACTCAAACTCACATAAACTAGGCCCTCCCTTGAGGCAAGGAGGTCACCAAGGACTCCCAATCTAATCAAGGAAACAAAGGCCAAACTCTTCAAGGGCACTTGGTTGAACTGAGTGCTAAAAGCCCATTTTGATTGCCAACACATATATATTTATGTATGTGCAGAAACACATATACAGGCATATATTTTGCATTTTTATCTTCTATATTTATGTGAATATATGTTTATACAAACATTTAAATATGTATTTATAAAATGTACTTTTATATTCATGTTACATATATGTAATAGATTATATTATATGAATATCATTAGATATCTTTATGCTACCATTGACTCCTTTGAAGTACTGCTTTTAAACAAGGAAAACATTTAGTTGCACTTAGAAAATTAACAAAGAATATCTAAATGATTTATCTTTTCTGTTATTTTTATTCTCAATTGTATTTTAAAGGAAATTTGGTTTGTTTCATTTACATTTTGTTCTTTAGAATGTCTTCTAAGAGCTGTTTGAAACTTGAGGAGCTTCATGAGGAATTCAAATAACTTTTGCCTAAGAAAAAAAATCATATTTTGTTAGAGCAAGATCAATTAAAATTCCTAATCTCATAGTGAAGACAGAAGTTAGAAATTCCCTCAGAGGAAACTTTGAGAGTGCTAAGCCTTACAGAATGCATTTCATAGTTCTTAAGTCACAGAGGAAAATACCCATGGATGGAATTGATACATTTTCATACTGTGAGTATGATTCTGTGCTCTTCTGGTAAGCTTTTCCTCCTTTGGAGTAGAAATAATGGATTTTCCATCTGCTTTGTACCTGAATCACCCTTAATGAATTAAATTTAAATTCAATGAATCTAGGACCACAGAATATAGCAGGATATAGCCAATGATCCTTGCAGTGGTTGTGGAAGGGCTATCAATTTCATGTAACTTTTTTTTAAGAAAAGACATTGAAAAGGCAGGACAAATGTTCTTTAGAAATAGTGTTCAAAATGTTGTCTAGGAAAGTATCTTTACCTTTAGGTTAATTAGTGTTAGATTTTCCCATCTAGCTTGCTCATCGTGTTTAGTCTCCTTTACCAGAAAAAAAAATCAGTGTAATAAAGGTATTTGCTTTAATGAGCTATCATCCATTCAATTGTCAAACCCTCTGTCCCCATAGAATAGATGAACAAATGTGAATAATCAAGATATGGTATAAAAATTACACTAATTTCTCTATTGGTGATTATTCAAGGTATAAGATGAATAAATGATATAGTGGAAAGTACTGGAATCAGAGGAGGAAGAGATGAAGAAACAGTAGTGGTGGTTGGTATATGGGACCTGCTTCCAGAGGTGCTATAGTCATAGCTACCTAAAACTCAGAAAAGAAAGTTCTTGCTACCAAAGTGCTTGGCACTGTCAAATAGTTTGATATCAGAAATGGATATGGTTCTATAAGTGGAAATGACATTAAAGAAGAGACATTACCATCTACTTTGCCACTTCCCTTTAAAGACCCTGGGATCTTTTCATCTGATTTACAATTGAAACCTTCCTAAACTGTTGTTTCCTTCGTTAGAATGTGAGCAGCTTTAGAGAAGGGACTGCTTTACTTTTCTGTGGGTATCCCAATGCTTAACACACGGCTTTGCATATGGTAAACAACTAATAAATGATGCGTTTATTCACTTATTCATATTCCTGCTGAACAGTATTGAGACAATAATTTATTGATCTGACAACAGTAGGGAAATTTGCTCACTTCTTGGGGAAAATATCCAGATTTGTCACACCTGATGATTCCTACCTGTTTCTGGTAATTCATGTGGGCACGGAAAAAAAAAAAAACAACCCACAGCCAGAAGAAACCTTAGCAGCGCTGCTAAGGATTATGAAGTTTTAGACAAGCAGCCAAGCACCTGAAGGGCACAAGTTTGATTTTCCTCCCTGCTGCTGATCAGCATTGAGGGCTTTGGAGGAGAAAGACAAATTTGGGAAGTGAACAGGTAGTCAAGAAGACAGGATTTGAGAATAAGATTGGGATTTATGGAACATATTTTAAAATATAGGAATGGAAGTTTCTTGGCTACAGATGGAGTATGCTTAATAAGGGCTGGTTAAAAAATGGAGCTGTCTTGAGTCTTACAAGGCTAATCAAAGCGTTTTGAAGAAAAGAGGAAGGGGAAGAGACACATACACACTGGAAATATTATCTATTTATTTACTCATTTGTTCATAAACTCATGCAGGAAAATCCAGACACTACAGTAGAATAAGCATGGTGTAGAATATTTGGGTGAAAATCAGTGTAGTAATAAACATAAGTAATATTGTCACCAGAGAGGAAATAGATGAGGAGTTAAGAAACATATCTCAAACTGGCACAAAGACATGATATAGTAGTTAGTGACTGGGGGAGGTGGTTTTACAGGTCATCTGTTGGAGCAGAGCAGCTAAAAATGCCTTGATTTGCTTTAATAATGATTTCATCCTTTAAAAGAAACAAATGAGTATTTTTATTCTGGATCTGATATTAACATGGAAGAATTTGTTACTGAAGTATAAATGAATCTCAGGGGAAAATAATCATTCTACCTTAGACTTTCTAATAGATTATGAGAAGAAAGCTAGGCATATGTTATAATGCAACCTAGATTTTTAGAGAATAGATTTCAAAGAGTAGATTAATTTCCTTTTCTTTTTTTTTATAGGATGGTAAACTACCTATAAAAAGGCATAAAGAACAGGACTATGTTGTAAACATGGTTCACTTAGATTATAGTCAATCATTTAGTAAAATCTCTAATGCCATTCTTGTGGATAAGATGGAGTGATACAAGCTGGATGATAGTGTACTTGTATTTGGAATTGGTTGAATGGGTGGAACCAAAGGGTGGTTAATGATGATGTCTTCTTGGAAGAATGTCTCTAGTAGAGTAACCTAGGGATCTAGGTTTTGCACCTTTTAAAGACTTGGTGTAAATAGAAAAACTTTCTAACAGTTAGAATTGTCCAAAAGTAGAATGAGCTTCCTTGGGAGGAAGACATCTTAGAGCAGTCTTGATGACCTACTTTGTCAAGTATGTTGTAGAGGGAATTCTTCTTTAAATACTAGGTGGAATAGATGGCTTCTATTTAATTTGGTGATTTTTAAAAAATCAGTTTATCATCAGTGGTGGGATTCAGCTGGTTTGCACAGGTTCAGTAGAACTGGTACCTAACTTTAGGTTGAGTTCTGTGAACTGGTTGTTAGCAGGGGCAGGGCGTGCTTCAGCTTGCTCAGTTCTATGGAGAACTGGTTATTAATTCATTTGAATCCTACCACTGGTTTATCATAATCCGTTAGTGGGGTGCTAAAACTTCCCACTGTTATCGATTTTCTATGTAATTCTTTGCAAATAATTTAACTTTTCCCACATGAATTTAATTGCACCATTAAGAGCTTTGTCATTGACACTGTTAAGTATTGTTAAGTATCTTCCTTCTTAATCTTTTGTAATGTTTTCTGATTCTGATTTGAATTTAGCTATGAATTTAGCTATTATTGGATTCTGGATTTTTGGTAGTTAACTAAAGTATGCTAAATATTTGTACATCTTATCTTCAATGTATATACTTTTAAATATTAGCTATAATTTTATAGGCAACCTGTTTTTTTTTAAACCAGTCAATATACTCTCTCTCCTTTTTTTGTAAATGTCAAAACAAATTAGGTGTAATATGGTGTAGTAGAAAGAGCTCTGGGCATGGAATCAGATGACCTAGGTTCAAATCCTCTCTCTGCCATTTGCTACTTGTGTGACACTGGCCAAGTTGTTTCACCTCTCTGAGCTTCAGTTTCCTTACCTGTAAAACAAGAGAGTGGACTAGATGGGCTCTAAGCTCCATTCCAACTCAAAATCTATGATCTATAAGTGAAATAAATCCATTTATTTGAAACATAATGAGTTCTAAATTTACCTCATCCCTACTGTTCTTTGTTAAATTATTTTGTCCGATAGGAATATAGTCTTCTGTATTTCAGTAATATATACTTTCTCAATGTTTTAACTTTAATCTTTATTTCAAATATGTAGCTAGGTTGATAGACCCACATCTATCTCCTTATGCTTAATTCCTTTTTATTCCATAATGGATTAATTTGGTTTATATTGTCACAATTTTGTTTTTGAGAAGATCCCATTCCTCCTGAGTTGGCTTCTGTCATGGAATTTTAGGTCATTGGATCCTATCCTTCCTTTTTTAGATTTATTTAACATCTCTTCATTCCCCAGACCTAGGGAGTATTTTAGATAATATCATCCCTTCTCCCTCCTATATATCATAAACTCAAGATGGCATGTTCATTTCCTCCCAGGGGCCTTATCATTTCTACTCTAGCACCCAATTCCTTGTTATTGATAGAATCAAGTCCAGAATAATATTCCCCCTTGTTTATTTTTCCCCTTACTTTTGAAAATATGAAACTATTACCAAGAAGAGTTAACAATTTATTAACCACACTAATTTTTAGCAAAGAGAAGACTCTAGTATTCATAACTTGGCAGTAGGGAGGGACCAAAATTAAAATAGGCTAAACTTCAGTGGCAAACGAGTTAGACTAGAGACAGATTGACAATGGTTGTGGGTCACGTGACAAACAGGAGAGTGCACAGTGGCAATCCTGCATTTCTTTGTGGGCAGCCTAAAATCCTTTGACAGGTTGTAAGCGGCCTGCAGGCCATATATTGTACAGGCCTGTTCTAGTAGATATTACTTCCCATTGTCTCTTTTTCTCCAGTTTTAGACATTGACAGCTCCCCTCTTTACCAATGTCAAATTCTCTAGCCCCTTGACTCCATCCTCTCCCCTTTCCTTCAGGGGCTTGTCCCTTGGATCATCCCTACCTCTCTCCCTAATTTTCAATCTCTCCATATATGCTGGCTTCTTCCCCACTATTAGTAGGCATTTAATAATTACATGTTTATTGAATGAATTCTATCTGGATAAATGCTTTATAAACTTTAAAATTCAACTTACTTGTGAATTATTATCAGTGTACCAGTAATGTACCATTAGTATCAATGTACCAGCCCATCTGAAACTACTTCCTTAACTAGATACTCACATTAACAGGTTGGGGTTGGTGTGGTGCAGGACAGTACTTTCCCTTTCATGTTTCTAGTGATTATTCTGAGGATTTTGGCTTCTAACTCAGCTTCTAAGACCAGACTCATATATTTCCAATTAACACACTGTTAGATTTCAATATCTTTTTAAAAAGGTATTTCCCAAGGTGGTGTATAGTAAGCACAATTGAAATAAGCCCTCCTCCCCCAAATGTCTACAGTAACCTCTCACCTTTGCACACAGAGTTGCTAGGGAGAGTGAACTCACATTTAAGGTACAATGGTAGTGAAGCACACAACTAGAAAATAGGCAGTAAAAAGATACCTCTCAAGCTCCTGGTTACTAAAAGTCCTTTCCTCTCTTTATGGAGTGCGCATGCAGTTTCATTTAGGTGTAATTCTTTTGAGTTCTGAGAATTGTTGCTTCTGTTGAGTCTGCAGTCACTTCTTTCTAGTACAAGGTATCTCGCTGTAGCTGTCACTATCCTTAGGCAATGTCTTTTCATATTCATTTTCAGATACTTCTTCTTGTCAGACAATGGCAATTTGGCGGCCACTGCTATCACCTTTGGTCATTAGTAGTACATCTAGATATCTTAAACTCACCAGGTCACTCAAAATATTTACTCGCCTAAAATCAGGACGGGACAAGCATAAAAGAAGCCAGGTGGAGAGGCAGAATAGTTGCCCTACCTCTTCAGCTACCTCAGGGCATTAGCCTGAAGTGTGTCACTATCCAGATAGGTGGTAGGAGAACAAAAGTACAGTATCTCCTTCTCTTGGGAGATTGTTTGCCCTAAGAATGTGTCTTTCTACTCCTGACTAGTTGTGCTGCTTCCTAATAATTTAGTTTTTCTCCCCTAATTCCCCAGGGTGATTCCCTCTCAGGGACATAGCTCTAATTCTCTAGTTCACTCCAACTGACTCACTGCTTGGCTGCCTTGCTGTTTTTTTTTTTAATAGAAACCCCAAGAGGTATGACTTGCTCTTCTCAACCAGTTACAGAATATTTCCTGTGTAGTGTTATCTGCCTTTCATCCAATGGACCAAATTACTACCCTTTCAAATTCATTAAGGACTTGTCAACACATTGCAAAGTTGTAACTTGGTGCTCTCTTTCTCTCTCTCTCTCTCTCTCTCTCTCTCTCTCTCTCTCTCTCTCTCTCTCTCTTTCTGTCTCTGTCTCAGCTAATTAGGTTAGAGGATAGAACTGATCCTTAAGATAATTTTTTTAAAAATAAATTCCCAAGCTCTAACATTGGCTTCATGACTAACTAGACTGTGCGTTTTATTTTGTGTACATGTTATTTAGTATTGACATAAACATAAGAATAGCAAAACTTGGCAGATCTCTAAAATATTTTCTTTTCCTTCCATTCTTGCTAAAATGGAGTTCACAGTTTTCTGTTGCTCTTGCTGCCAACTCAGATGAACAACTGATTCTTTTTTTAGAACTCTGTTTTTTCAATGATCAAACTTTTTTCACTCTCCCACATCCTTTACTCACTGAAAAGAAACACAGAATCCTCTATCATATAAGCATAGTCAAGCAAAACAAATTCTCATATTTTTGTTGTTATTTAGTCATTTCAGTTGTATCTGACTCTTTGTGACCCCTTTTGGGGTTTTCTTGGCAAAGATAGGGAGTGGTTTGCCATTTCTTTCTCCAGCTCATTTTATAGATGAAGACCTGAGGTAAACAGGGTTAAGTGACTTGCCCCAGGTCACGCATCCAAGAAGTGGCTGAGTCCAGATTTGAACTCGGGAAGTGGACTTTTTCTGACTTCAGGCCGGTCACTATATCCGCATCTCCGACAAGCTGCCCCTCCAGTTCTCATATTAGCAATTTCCAAAAATGCACTTCTTACCCTGCATATTACTCCATCGTGTCTTTATCAGGAGATGGGTAGTCACCAGTCTTCTTATACCCAAGGCAATATAAGAAAAATGATAATACTACCTAAACTAATTTACTTATTCAATGCAATATCAGCAAACTCATTCCATTTTGTTGTGGAGGTGTTACGTGGATGGGAAATCATAGGTCAGGTTTTCCTGTTCAAGAGACAAACCTCTTAATGTAAATAGTAGCATCCCCCAACTGTTGGGTAGTCTATGGACATTTAATTGTTCCAGTAATTTTGGGACATAATCATGAATTTATTGAACTACCTATTTCCTGAGTTGTCTCTACATCTAGATTTTCATTTCCCTAATAATGGGAACTAAATCTAGTGTTTCTATTTTATCCTATACTGACTATGGGAGATTTTTTTTTTCTTTTTTGGTGGGGGTGGGGGGAAAGTAGGAAACCATATCTATGATTTCTTTGATGTAGAGAAGTCACAGTGAAGAAAATTTCTCTATCAAGGGAGATTGGCAACTAACTGCTCTGTGACTTATAATCTTGACTATTGTTGGCTGAGACACTGAGAGCAGCCAGGAGTTGTCAGAAACAAGACTTTAACCTATGTAGATATTCAATTAATTATTTGTTGAAGTAAAGTGAACCACCTGAGAGCCTTCCCCAATCATTGATGGGTATCCTCAACAACATATATGAGTGTTCAGTTATTTCTAGGAGTAAAATAGTTGCTGGAATGAAAAGATGAATGATATGCCTTATTTAACTACTTTGATCATCTAGGTTTTAGCCCCAATTCTGTGAGACCTTGGAAAAGACGCTTGATTTCTCTGATGCCTCAGAGAAGCATCTTTATCAGTAAAATAAGGGAGTGTCAGATATCAAACTCTACCACAGGTGACCAGCAAAACTACCGGGTGGAACTAGATTAACATGTAATTGGGAAATGCTTAACAAAATAAATTAAAATATGAAACAACATGGATAATGTTAATTTGTGGTTTTCTAAATCAATATGTGGCCCTTAGGGATCTCTTTCCATTTGAGTTTGAAACTACTGTACTAGATGATCTTTAAGATCTCTTTAGGTAGCTTGGTGGCACAGTGTATAGAGCACTTATTGGACTTGGCATCAATAAGACCTGAATTCAAATCCTGTCTCTGATATCAAATAGTTATACAACTCTGGACAAATAACTTAGCTGCTCTTGGCTTCAGTTTTCTCACTTGTAAAATGGGGAGAATAATAGCACCTGCCTCATAGGGTTGTTGTGAGGATGGCATAAGATAATGTATAAATTACTTTAAAAGCCTTTAATTGCTATGTTAATATCAGCTATCATTATTCTCTCATGTACCTCTATTATGCTATGATCTTTCTCTTTTAGCCATATAGAAGCAGTAATCTTAACTATTTGAGATTTTTTCTAAAAGATCATCTAATATCTTGATATTATAAAATCAGTTTTGTTGCAGCAGTGGTTCATAATTTTGTCATAACTTTTAAAATGACCTTATCAGTAAGGACTGATAAACAAAGAGGAAGAAATATGCATTTTAAAGCTATCTATAACTTACATAAGACAATAGATTGTGTAAACATGTTGACATAGGCAACACCAAATATCTCTTGTGGCTTAGATTTTTATTCTACTTTTATACCATAGCATGTTATGCAAATAGATGGTATTTGAATTACTTAGTGAAGCCCTGACACTACCGACAATGAGTTTCCTAGGAGCTCAAACTACTTCGTGCATCATTTCTTTCTGGAAAGGGAGATTATTGAGGAGGGTGTGTGTGTTGGGGAATAAGGAGAGTCAGAGAGGAATATAGGGTTCTCAAATGTGGTACCACCTGATATTACTAGCTCAGTTCATTTCAGCATGCTTTTCATTGAAACAGAAAATGGAGAGAAAACTCCTCAGAACAGAAATGGCTTCTATTCCAATAGAGATGAAATGTTTTTTTTCCTTGTTTGCATCAACAAGGAGGCATGAAAAGTGTAATGTAATCAGTAAGATTCAGCCTTCTGCCTCATCTGACTGTCAAGTAATAGGTTTTTTTTTAAATCTCCAACAGTTGTTCAGGTTGTATGCTTTAGTGTACCTTCCAAGAATTCTCACTGATTTGCCCCCCTCTCTGTAATGCATGGTTAAAAGCTATCAGAAGATTATCTGTATGCACATATGGTTTCTTTATAGGCTCAGAATACTCACTCTCTACTTAGTGCTCTGCCTGACCAAGGAAATGCAAAGCATCAACCTTCTGCTCTGAACTAGGGTACCCTGAATGTAACTTCAACCTGGTAGGGACTTTAATTTTTTCCCTTTTATTTAACTGGGGAGTCATATGGGATGTCAAATTTGGGAAACAATCAGTAGTCTAATTTGTCTGGAACATAGAATCCATGAAGGGGGGTAATGTGAAATAAAGTTGGAAAAGTAGCTTGGATCCAGTTTATGGGGGCTCTAAATACCATTTTGAGGAATTTATATTTTGCCCTAGTACTAATAAGGAGCCATTGGACATCTTTGAGTAGGGGAATGACTTTGAGTCAAGCTTGTGACCTAGGAAGGTGCTTTTTGCAAGTGTGTGGAAGCCTGATTAGAGGGTAGAGACTGGAATAAAGGCATTGAATTAGGAGGCTATTACAACAGCTCAGGCATGAGGTGACAAGGGTATGAACAAGAATTTTAGCATTATATGTAGTGAGAAGAGCTTCAGTATAGGAGATTTTATGGAGATAGAAGCATCAGGATTTACCAATTGAATCAGGGAAAAGTGAGTAGCCTCTGCTTTCTAGTAGTAGTATTAGCACAGATCCTGGGGAAAAAGATAGCCCAACAATTCTGGAAAGCAGTTTGAAAATATGCTGAAGAGCTATAAAACTGTGTATATCTAGCAATACTACTACTAAATTTTCACTCCAAAGAGATCAAAGAAAAAGAAAAAGGGTCCATATGTATAAAAACATTTATGACATCTTTTTTATTGTGGCAAAGAATTGGGAATTGGGAGGATGCCTATCAATTGGGGAAATGACTGAACAGATTATCATATATGAATGTGATGGAATTCTATTGTGCTGAAAGAAATGATGAAGATTTTTCTAGAAAAACCTGAGAAGACATATATGAACTGATGCAAAGTAAAGTGAGCAGAACTGGGAGAACAATTTACACAGAAACATCAATATTTTAAAGCTAATAAACTGTGGAAGACTTAGTAACTCTGATCAATACAAGATATACCACAATTTCAAAAGACTCACGATGAAAAATATTCTCCACTTCCAGATAGAGAACTGATAGACTCAGAGTACATATTGAAGCACATTTTTCCTCTTCCTTCTTTTCTTTTTTTTGAACATAGCTAATGTGAAAATTTTATTTATGACTTCGTATTTGTAATGGATTTTGTTTCTTGCCTTAACAATAGGTGGGGGAGTTAGTGGGAAGAGGGAGAGAATTTGAAACTGAAAATAAAATAAAATTGAATAATAATAAAAAAGAGGAGAGGAGGGAAGTTTAGGGACAACTAAGTGGTCACAACACACTAGGTGAGCCAGTTTTCTTTCCCTTTGAGGATGGACACAGTAGAAGAAAAGAGGGTAACCTTAACACTGTCAAAAGGACCTTACCCCTGTCCTTTTTTAGTTTAAAGCCCCTTTGGTTATATCTGAAAGAATCTCAGCAAATACATTGGCAGACTTAGTTATATTCCAACTCTGTAATCCCTAGATTTTAATCTAGGGACCAGAAATTCCAAACCCATTCTCAGGTATCAACTCCTTAGCCAGCTATTCATTTCCACAATTAGTTTTTCTATGCTGCATTCTTGCCTTCTCTGGGTAACAGTGAGTAAGATACAGTCTGTGCTCTTGCGGTTTTGAGTTTTTTGCCAAAGACTTAATAATCATTGGTGATTCTTTCTCAGTTCTTTCTAATAACATCATTTGTGTTGATATGAATGATGAAAAATGGGTAGTTGTCATTCATTTTAGCAAGTCCGTTATGTTTTGGATACATTCCCTGGGAAAACAATAGACCACTATTATTATCAGGTACACAAATTACTGTCTTATTATCCTTGAGCAGAGGATCACTAGCTGTTACTATTTTTCTTTTTTCCTCTAATTCTTACTGTACAAACTCTCATCTTACAGCCTCTATACCTCTAATATATCATTTTTCTTTTAAAGACAACTTCTTCCACCTTAAAACATCTAGCTTCTTCTCCTTCAGGAGGTGCCTAAGCTCTCATTACTCAGTTGCCCTTTTTCCTTTCTTTTCCTCTTCTGTGTAACGCTCTCCCATTTTTCACGTCCTGAAAAGTTAACTCTTCCTTCTTCCATCTCTTCCAGATATCCCCCCCCCCCAATCAAAGCCTTAATTCTTTTTTTTCTCTTTAGGAACACTTAATTCTTCCTACCAACCTGGATCCTGCAAAGGCATTCTTCATATCCCTTCACTTTCTCCCTCCTCCCCCTCCCCCGAAGTTGGGAGATTAGTCTGTGACTTGAACACAGCTAAGAATGACTCAACTCTGGCAGACATGTAAGCAGTGAATACGTGAATGGTTGAAATTTTCATCTTAAAAAGAAAAAAAAAACTCCTTGTGGATGTTTATACCTTAATCTAAATACTTGGTTGAAACTTTTAAATGTTTACAATTAATAATCATTTTTAAATAAGTTGATAAAGCCCATTCAACTGTTTTTTTCCCTAGTCTCAACAACTCCAGAGCCCTACCTCCCTTCCCTGGAGCCTTGCACCAAGCTATATGTTTTGTCAGTTTATCCCACCCACTGATTCATACTATTAATTTGCTTTATCTTCTTACTTTTTCTTACTTACCTTGGCTTATCTTGCCAACTACCAGATTTAGATTCCCTTTATTCTTTGAATCAGATCCTATGCCATAATTTTCCATGATCTTCCTTAATTATTTAAAATTTCCTTTACCATCTTTTATCCTACTCCCCTTGCAACTTTGAAGTAGAATTTGGACCAATACCAGAGCCTGGAGATGTTTCTCCATCAATTTTTCTTCATTTTCTTCCAAAATTCCCCAATATTTTGCTCCCAATATCAACCTCTAAGTTACTTCATTAGTATAATCCTTTTTAAGTTACCTATATTATTTCCTTCCTCTCATTTGGCTCAAATTCTTTATTCTCCTGCTCTTTCCACAGAAGCCAGAAGTGAAAAAAATCTACAATAATTTCTCCTTTACTTTACTAGGAGTTAGGAATTCTATAGGATCTCGTAGATAGATAGGCCCAACTGGATCTAGGAGAGGTACCCCTGGCTGTCTTCCTTTCAGAAAAAATGTGCACCTTATATTTTTAGGACTATTATTAAGGATTGTTATTCTCACTGTGACTAATTTTGTCATAGACTTATGTTTATACTTAGTAGAAATGTCTCTTGATGATGCCTTGTATGTGATGTCCCAATTAAATACCAATCTCAAGTATATTATGAGTATTCTATGTGCCTTAGCCTTCCAAGTGATCTATTGGTCATCTCCAGCAAAGATCCCTAGGTGAAAAGAATATTGATCACTAGGTGAAAAGAATATTGGCCAACACTTGGGGTGTTGCAGCTTTATTAACAGTTTCTGGTGGAAAGGTGTTGGTAGCCAGATAATTGGTGGAGAAAATCGGGAATCTCATTAGCCCTTCTCAGGAAGTGACATTTGCTTCAAGGTACTTATTAATATGTTCTATCCATTAGTGACCTTGGAAACTACATTTTCTTTGTTCAAGATCTTACTTTAATTATTTTGTTTTGAAAAATTATTGATGCTGTATTTTACATCAGTCATTTGAAAGTAAATTTATTTTTATCCTGAACTTAAAAAATAAAAAGGACATATCCATATACATAGAGGAAAAAGAAAAAGAGTACTATACCTAAAACTACTGTTGCCTGTTAGGTGCAGCTTGCTTTCTTTTCTTTTTAAACATATGGTAAATTCAATTTATAACTTTCAAAGGTGTCCTGCTTGTCTGTGATTCTTTCTGTGCTTTTCTTCATTTCTTATAGTACAATATTTCATTTCATTGATATCGCATAGCCATTCTCCTACTGAGGAGCTCCCCCTTAGTTTCAAGCTTTTAAGTTGGAATATAAATAGCTGCTATAAATATTTTTGTATACATATGGATGCTTTCCCTCTTTCTTTGATCTCTTTGGGGGTATAGACGTACCAGTGGTATCTCTAGGTCAAAGGTATGTGGTATGGTGGCTTCTGGCATGTTGTTCCAAACTGCTTTTCGCAATGACTGTATCATTTCACAGCTCTACCAACAGTACATTAATACGCATTTTCCCTTTTTGTTAAATATGACAACTTGATTGGGTATGAGGTGGAACCTGAGATTTTTTATTTGTATTTCTCTAACTAGTAGTGATTTGGAACATTTTCTATATGTCTATTGACAGCTTATATTTCTTCCTTTAAAAACTGCCTGTCTATGTCCTTTGACCATTTATCAACTGGGGAATGACTCATTCTAATAAATTTTTATTAGTTCCAAATATATCTTGGAAATGAGACCTTTATAAGAGAGATGATGTAAAGATATTTTCCACAGTTAAAGAATTCTTTTCTAATTTTAACAGCATTGGTTTTGTTTGTGTAAAAATGTTTAAAATAGATGTGCTAAAAAATGACATTTTATTTTCTGCAATCCCCTCTTTCCCATGTCTGTCTTAAACTTCTCCCCTCTTCTTAGATACAAAAGGCATTTTCTTCCTTGTTCCTCTATTTGTTTATGATTTGATCTTTCATATCTAAATAATATATCCGTAGGAACTTATCTTGGTATATGATATGAGCTGTTCTACACCTAATTTCTAAAAGGCTGCTTTCTAGTTTTCCAGACAATTTTTTAATAGCATCACAGCCACTTTCAAATACATCATTTATTATCTATCCCAGTGTACTTTCTGTTATAATGAAGAAAAATAGTTAAGCTAAACTTACCAATCAACAAAATCAGTGTTTGACAGTATTTGTAACATTCTGAACCCATAGCTTCCTACCTTTTCCATTAAAAGAAGGAGATACATTTTCTCATCTCTTCTCCAGGGCCAAGACTGGTCAGTATAAATACACAGTATTTGGCATTGCTTATTGTTCTTTTCCATTTCCCAATTATAGTAAATACATATACATGTGTACATACATATAGATATTTACTGATTCTATTTACTTCACTTTGAAGCTATTTAAATACATCTTTTCATGTTGCTCTGAATTTCTCAATTTCATAGTTTCTTATACTATAATTATTTTTCGTTACATTCATGAATCACAATTTGTTCAACCACTCTCTGCTTGATAGGTACCCACTTTATTTCCAGGTTTTTTCTACTACAAAAGTGCAATTATGCATATTTTGGTATATATGAAAGGCTATCTTTTTGAATGATTCTTGGGCTGTTTAAGAAGACCCCCACTTCTTTTATTTAAAAAGATTTTTATATGGCTATGTCAAGGGACTGCGGTAATAACTATTTGGGTGATTTTAGTTTTCATTTAAAGTAATGAAATAGCAGGAAACCCTTACATAGTAAATTACAGTTTTTTTTGAGGCAGGTCATGTCCTTCAATTTGTATCTTCTTATTAGTTCAGCAAACTGTCTAGTTTCACAACATTTTCTTTGTTGTTGTTTGTTTATTCACAAGCTTCCAATAGTGTAATTTCCTGCTGGTTTCTCCAGCTGTGAGATTTACTCCCCTTCCCCAGCTGTCTCTGTGGGCACCATCAAACTGCTGATTTGAACATGTTTTGGTTAGTGTTTAACTAGGGGCAGGGACTCCTTTTAACTTTTAAAATGTGTTTATGATGCAAAAACATTTTGGGCTCCTAATTAAGCCTTTCACTAAGGGGGAGAATAAAAAGGTCTAAAGATTTGAAATTTTAGAACAACCACTTCTGCTCTAAAGTGGGCTAAAAGTCAAATATGCTAGCAAAAGATCTGAAAGAGTCCATATCTCATGGCAGTCTTACCACTGAACTGAAAGTGAGTTTTTTCCCCCTTGACTCCAACTCATTAGCTTCACCAGAGCCACAGGAGATGTCACAGTTGTTTGATATGGATCATCCCACAAAATGACCTTCACTGAGGCCCATCTGATGCAGTTATTTTCCTTTGCTAAGGATTTATGGATATGGATGAGAAACACACAAGATGCAATACAACGGGCAGGCTGTGATTTGCATTAGTGGAGGGAGTACCAATATTAATGGAATCATAGATTCATAGAAGTCACAAAGCAAAATAGAGATGTCAGGATTAAATCGTTTAGGAATATGCCATAAGAACAGTGAGATCATCAGCTACCATTCTTCAGGGAATGACACTAAGGAAAAGCCAGGAGAAACCAGAAGCTTCAGGCCAAAAAAGAAGGAAGGAAATTTAATATAGAGATGCAGAATCTTCAAGGTCTCCCATAGTCAAGCCCCAAACTACCTTTCCAACTTACAAACTACTTCATCAATCAAGCCAGATCCTGAGTATGTATACCCTCATATTCCCTTAAGAAGAAAGAGGACTGTGCAGACTTTTGTTCTGCTGCTTAGCCATTGAAATTTGGGGGTTTTGTTGCTTTATGTTTTGTCTTATGAGCGATTCCACTTGAGTTTTTCTTCTCTAGGTTGGCTGGAAGGGGGAAGCCCCTTGGTATTGCCTTGGCACCCAAGGTGGGGAAGAGAGAGGCAAGAAATTCTACCACCCTGAGAGCTTGTAGGACTCTATGAAGGACCCTGTTAATTTAGCATTTTAAAAGAGGTCAACGCATAGCTAGATTTGGGACTGACCAGGCATGACAAGGTGTCTCTTGTGAGACATTAATATTGAGATTAGGGAGAGCTGACTCCTGTGCTTTCTCTTTCCCTTTTCCCTCAGAGGATTTTTTGTGGAAGTCTTGAACAGTGCTAACTCAAACTTTGATTGAGTCTACTTCCCTTAGCCAACTGTCCCCTCTCTTTGGAGGGCTGGAGGATGGAGTAGCAAACTCCCCCCAATGTCATCCTTTATAGAAGGCAGGAGCTGAACTCTCAGAACACTCCACTGTGCATGTTCTGCCCTTCCTGGTTCCAACTTCATGAAGAAAATGATCTGTGCTGGGTACCCCCTGTTGTCCTGCTCCCCTCCCTCCTTGCTTGCTGCCTCCCTTTGTGTGTTGGCTTCCCCTTTATACTGTAAGCTTTATGAGGGTCGGGACTGTCTTTTAAAAAAAAGTAATTGTATTCCCAGTGCATAGTATGGTGCCTGGGATTTTAGAGGCTCTTAATAAAGCTTTATTGGATTAAATTGAATTCTAAAAAATTTGCTTAATCTTTCTATTTTCATTTCTTTCCCCCATGTAAGGTGACTTGGTGAAACAAGGGAGTCAATCTAAGTTGTAATGAATCTTACAATTTATTTTTTAGAATATGTTTGGGCTTATTTGCTACTTGATTGTTTCAATAAATTACATAGCCATTGAAGGAATAGTCAAATTCTATTGTAATTGGGGCCATCTTTGCCAATGGAGCAGGGTCAGAATCCCCATTCCTGGTTCTAGCCAACTGTGTGGAAGCTTTGAGAGTGGGGGAATTGCTGCTTTCACACATATGCCTCATTGCTAAGAGGCCTATATTGTGAAATGAATCACCTTATTGGAACCAAACAAGCTAATGCTGATGTACAAAAGGGAATGGCTTCTCCCTTCACTTGTCTCTTCCTTTCCACCTGTGACTATTGTAGGATTGCTTTGAGCTGCTTCTCAGGGTTAGGTAGGTGAGGGGACAGTTAATTCCATGCAACTAGCTTCTGCCCATGTGTTCTATAATCACATGAAAAATGTCCATGCCCAATTTCAAGAAATTCAAGGATGTCATAAAAATAAATGCACCCAGGGTAGGAATAGGAAAAAAAAATTAGATGAAAGCTAAATTTTACTCCATAATTTTACTTTTTGGTTCTTCACTTTTACATTGTATAGATGGTACATTGGACAAATTTTGATGAAAATGCGAAGATCAATCAATCAATAAGCATTTATTAAATTCTCACTTTATGCTATATACATTGCTAGGTGCTGAGGATACAAAGACATAAATTTAATAAGCTCTGTCTTTAAGGAAGGGGAGACTATTCAGAACTTTGGCTATAGGGTTCAAATTTAATCAATGATACATTTGTGAGGGATAAAAAAGACAAAAATGAAATAAATTAATCAGTATGCAATCTATTAATATCTGCTACCTTTTCCCAGTGTATGTTTAGTTATCTCAGTCTTAATTCCACATTAATATGTAAAGTTCTATAAGTGGCCTTGCCAGTTCCAAAACAAAAGGAAATATCAGGGGTATAGGTTATAGATATTGAAATAATCATTAGGCTTAAGCACAAGAATGAACTCTCCAATAGCCTTACAAGAGCTCCTCTGGGGATATATAATCATCTCAAGTAGCTAATTTTCTCTCCCAACAGAAAGAAAAGAGCATTGTATTTAGACTACTACATAGATTTTGTCATGTCATTGACACAATTTGTGTCTTAGTTACAGAGAAAGTACATCTATTGTCTTAGAATTACTGTCTTCAAAGGATCATTATCCATTGGAAAGCATGAGATCAAATAGTTTCCTTTGGAAAAAAGTACATTATGGCCAACTACTAAAACAGACCAAAAGTTGTGGTTTCTATAATTCTTTGTTAATGGAATCTGCTAGTTCAGTGGATAAGGCAAAAATAACCCCCGCTGTCTAATCAAAATAAATTTAAATAGATGGACTTGAGAAATTTCAGTAGTTGGCTATAGGTATTTTAGTGATTAGGAGGCAGTCAACTAGTCTTATATTCCACCTCTGAATTGGAGTTGGAATATTTATGTTGACTTCTAAGAGTTGTATTCTTATATTCTGCCCCTGGTAACTCCTGCATTTGTTCTGAAAAATTATTGCTGAAAAAAGGCTTTTTATTTATTAAAAAATAAATGTCTTCAATGGGTAGCATATAGCATTTTAATCACTTTCACATCAAACTAACAAGTGTGCACAGCCAGGGATGATGCTACAGTAGACTTTTAAATTTAATTCAGCATGAAGCTAGTAGGAAGCCTCAGCCATTGCTGGATATATTCATAATAAAAAACAATGAGGAATGTTCTTAGGTTAAGCAATCAGGAAGAAAATTGTATTGGGAGGCAGCCAGGTGGCATAGTGGATAGAGCACTGGCCCTGGAGTCAGGAAGACCTGAATTTTAATCTGACGTTAGACACTTACTATCTATGTGACCCTGACAAGTCACTTAACCTCAATCGCCTCCAAAAAAAAAGTTAGATAGAAAACATTAGAGCTGAATAAAGTGTATTCTGAACATCATTTGTCTAGCACACTGCTTTCCAGGTAGGCATTTAGAAAGCTTTCTCCAACCTTTCTTAATTCTACTGCCTTTCCTGTTAATTATTTCCTACTTATCTTGAATATAGATTTCTTTGTATATATTTGTACATTGTCTCCCAAATAGATTATAAATTCCTTCAGAGCAAGGATTATCTTTTTTTAATTAAGATTTTTTATTTTTAGTTTACAACACTCAGTTCTGCATGATTTTGAGTTCCAGATTTTCTTCCCACCTCCCCCCACCTTCCCCAAGAGGGCATGAAATCCGATATATCTTCTATATATCTGATACAACTTTGCATTAAACTTATTTACATAATAGTCAAGTTGTAAAGAAGAATTATGACCAATGGAATGAATCATGAGAAAGGAGAAACAAAACCAAAAAAACAAAAACAAAAGAGAAAAAAACAAAAGAAAAAAAGAAGGGCAAATAGTTTGCCTCAATCTGCATTCAGACTCCATAGTTCTTTCTCTGAATGTAGATAGCTCTCTCCATCATGAGTCCTTTGGAGTTGTCTTTAAACCTTATATTGCTGAGAAGAGCCAAGTCTATCAAGGTTAGTCATCATAGAATCAATATATCTGTGGTTGCGTATAATGTTCTCCTGGTTCTGCTCTGCTCACTCAGCATTATATCATGTAGGTTTTTCCAGGTTATAATGAAGTCCGTATCTTCCCCACTTTTTATAGCACAATAGTATTCCATTACATTCATATACCACAACTTGTTCAGCCATTCCCAACTTCATGGGCATTCCCTTCATTTCCAATTCTTTGCTACCACAGAAAGAGCTCTTATAAATATTTTTGTACAGATGGGTCCCTTTCCCATTTGTGTGATCTCTTTGGGATACAGCCCTAGAAGTGGTATTGCTGGGTCAAAGGGTATGCACATTTTTATAGCCCTTTGAGCATAGTTCCAAATTGCTCTCCAGAATGGCTCAATCAATTCACAACTCGACCAGCAATGTAATAGTGTTCCAATTTTCCCACATCCTCTCCAGCATTCATCATTTTCCTGTTTTGTCATGTTAGCCAATCTGACAGGAGAGATGTGGTACCTAAGGGTTGTTTTTATTTGCATTTTTCTGATCAGTAGTGATTTCGAGCATTTTTTCACATGCCTATAGATATCTTTAATTTCTTCCTCTGAAGGCTGCCTGTTCATATCCTTTGACCACTTCTCAATTGGGGAATGTCTTGTATTCCTATACATTTGGCTCAGTTCCCTGTATATTTTAGGGATGAGGCCTTTATCAGAGACACTGGTTGTAAAGATTTTCTCCCAATTTTCTGCTTCCCTCCTAATCCTTGTTGCATTGGCTTTCTTTATGCAAAACTTTTTCAACTTAACATAATCAAAATTATCCATTTTGCATTTTGTAATGCTCTCTATCTCTTGTTGTGTCATAACTTCTTTCCTTTCCCATAAACCTGATAGGTAAACTATTCCTTGTTCTCCCAAATTGCTTATAGTATCAGCCTTTATTCCTAAATCATAAACCCATTTTGACTTTATTTTGGTACACAGTGTAAAGCAGGAATTGTCTTTTGCCTCTTTTTGTATTCCTAGAGCTTAACACAATGCCTTGATCATTGTAGGTACTTAATAAATGTTTATTTATGGATTGATTAAACAAGTTAGTCTAAACCAAATTTCAAGCCTCAAAAATCCAGTCAATCTCAAATTATGGTACAGACCACTGATAAATTTTCCCCAGATATAAAGTAGCAAAGGAAACACAAATCAGCTTTAGTAGGAGGCAAGAGATTTAGTATGTTGGGCTAGGAATGGAGATATAGGAGGTGAGGAGTTAGTTCTAACTAACTCTTGTGTTTAAGTCTAATGATTGTTGGTCAATCAGCAAGCATTTGTTAGGAGCTTATTCTATGTATATACATATCACTTAGCTAGGTGTCTGGCATATAATAAGTGCTTAGTAAGTCCCTTCCTTCCTTCCTTCCTTCCTTCCTTCCTTCCTTCCTTCCTTCCTTCCTTCCTTCCTTCCTTCCTTCCTTCCTTCTTTCCTTTTTTCCTTTCACATCTATTGTCTAGGTGAACAGAGCAGTGGATCGAGAATTAAAAGGAACAAATTGAAAATCCCTCTGATACTGACTAGCTGTTGTCGACCTGAAAGTTTGGTTAAAGGAGGCAAACAAGCTAGGTGACATGTAAATTCATAATGTTTATTCCCTTAAATCTAGTGGAGCTAGCTTACTTGTGTGTACAAGGAACCAGAGCTTAAGTTCTGACTGAACAAAGGAATGAGAAGATTCAAATACATTTTTAGTCCCAATTCAGGATGTCTGTGTTACTCAATCTTATGGTCTCCATATCATAAGAAAGGAAGTTCTTAGTTGAACAAGACAATTGACAAGGTAGTGTCACTTAGAGTTTATGATCCCAAGATGCAAATGTCCCTAGAATATCAAGGTAAGAGAAATCTTACTCTTCTGGTTGCAGACATCCTGTCACCAATAGGAAAGATACCCCTTGTCAATCTTATCTGGTCTTTGAAGCTTCTGACACAGAAAGGACATTTTTTAGAGTAGAGCAAAAGCAGTTTGGATGCTTTGGATATTATTGGGGTTCAAATAATCTGAAAGGATTGTCACTGTGTAACTCTACCAACTTCCCTGAACCTCAATTTTGTCATCTGTAAAATAGGGATAATAGCAGCAGCTACCTCACAAGGATCAAATGAAATTATATATATAGAATGTTATATAAGTTTGAACTATTTTTATTGGTCTGTTATCAAGCCCATGCTCATCATTAAATGCAATAAAATTCTAACTGAAGTGCTTCTTCTGATTATAGATTAAGTTGTATTGTGGGTTCACTATATCCAGTGAAAGATTATACATCTCTCTCACCATAAGTTGAAAAGCCTGTGACGGGAGTATACTATCTCTACTTTGAAACCAATTTTTAAACAGGGCTCTATCAAACTTTGATAAGGGGTTGGGAAATTGTTCCCTTGTGTGTCTCTTCATACAAGACATCTCAAGGGTGGAAGATTAAGGGGAAAAGTCTCTTTCTCTCTAAAAATATTAGTTAAGTTTGGAGTCATTTTACTCATTCTCTCCTAATAGAAGTAATTTAAAATTTGGTAAGAGGTACTTTCAGGGGTGGAGCCAAGATGGAGGCTAGGAAGCAGTGACTGGCGTGAGCTCCCCACCAAGTTCCTCCAAAAACCTATAAAACAATGGCTCTGAACCAATTCTAGAGCTGCAGAACCCACAAAGTGGCAGAGCGAAGCAGGGCCCCAACCCAGGACAGCCTGGATGGTCTCTGGGTAAGGTCTGTCCCACAC